>JAQPZY010000993.1:0-600000 GCA_029931535.1 Margaritifera margaritifera | reverse complement strand
ATGCCATTACCTTTTAGAATCAATTGCTTTAAAATTTGATGAAAAGTTTTAGAAATTTGTTTGAAAGCGAAACCTGCTACCTAAGTGTTGCCTGCATCAGATTGTACATACCTGATCTTCATCCCTAAGGCATCAAGTGCCTGCCTTTCAAAAATACTTTCTTTTCAGCATTGCATAGTTTTCTTTTATTTGTGTTCTGCTAAATGTGTCCTTCTTCATGCCATCCTTTCGAAACATATTTGTAAATCAACATGTTGTGGCAGAATGCCTCAATGACAACCGTTAGTGTTTGATCGAAGTGAACAAAATACTGGTTTACATCAACTTTCGATATGTCCAGCAAATTTCTTTGTTTCAAAAGTTCCTGAAAAATCGATTTGTAAATTTTGTTGTTGGTGATTTCTGATTTAAATGTCTTTTCGGCACTCAGTTTGTGCATTACTTTTTATTTCAAATATACACTAAAAATGTTTTCACGTGTACAGCACTTTCACTTGCTTCGCTCAGAATTTCACAATGTTTTCTAAAAATAGGGCGCTCTAAATCAAACCCAGAGAGATAGGATGCGCTAAAATCATTCTTAAAAAATGTCCTTTCACGTTATGTTTGGATACACCAGTTGCTTTACATTCCTAGCAACTAATTATGTCTGTTTTTCTTCGGCTTGTCAAAAATATCTGTGATAACTGACATTTTGCATGAGTTTGAAATAAATGTTGGATCCATTTTGTTGATCCACATTTCTGCCACGCTGATACGTGTATTTCCAACCCTAGCTTTAACGGGATTTTGATATACCAAAGACCTCTACCAGGTTTGCGGACGAAATGGTACTCAATGCAAGCAGCTTGTACTTTGTATTTCGCCTATCCATATCGGTAATTTGCTTCATTTTTGAAAATTACATTTGTGGCACTTTCCTATTTATTTTTGCAGGTACTTGCCATCCAGGTGGTCAGAGATTCTCATTACAAACTAATTTTATCATTATTTTATCATGCTCATAAAGGGGTGGTTTAGGGTTTTTGACTGTAAAATATTACGCAAATCCCAGCAAATGAGGGTCCGTGAAAATAATGGAGATATGCAGCACATTACTATACTACTAATAATGAATCACAGATTAAAAGCAAAATCACAAAGTGTGAAAAGTCTGTGTATGTAACAGTGAGCTGTAAAACTAATACGTGCTGTAGCAATTTCTTTCGAAATTTACCATATGTAATATCAATCCTTTATCCTTTTCCTACTATCTCATTTGTTAACTGAATGTGCTTCAGTGCTACAATTCTCACATTTAATTTCATCAGACTCAGCTTGGTGCAGAAAAAGCAGATGTGATTGTGTCAAAGCAAGACATTTAATTTTGCAAGAGCAAAATGTTGCCAT
Organism: Margaritifera margaritifera; assembly: GCA_029931535.1. Classification (NCBI taxonomy): domain Eukaryota; kingdom Metazoa; phylum Mollusca; class Bivalvia; order Unionida; family Margaritiferidae; genus Margaritifera; species Margaritifera margaritifera. Next base: position 598,611 of record JAQPZY010000993.1, on the reverse strand, counting down.
TAACAACTGAGCAGATATAATCGTAATCATCAAAAACATAAAGAACGTATTTGCGAAAATGTTCATGTTTTATCATTCAGTCAGGCTTCATCGAGGGTATGTTCCTTTGAACCGAGGCTACAATTAGCCATAAGTTATCCTGAGACGAAGACATCACAGCTGTAACTTATTTGTACTCAAAATGAACCTTAGTGCTCTTTTAAGATGTCAATATTAAATTTCTTTAAAGAAAATTATCAACAGACCGCATTGTTCTGTAATGTACTTGCCATACTATAAAGTGAAATAGTGTTTGGTATGAGAAAGCATGTTTATGGCTAATCACAATATTTTATCTAATGGAATGCAAATGATGCTAAGTGCGTGCACGTAGTTGCATCAGTACGTACCTAGGGTTGCAGGTATGTACGTAGTTAGGTAAACCATAGGCAGTAGTTAGGATGAAGATAGTTTAATCATTAATAAAACACAAATTATTTGCTAACCTGTCTTATGTAAAAAAAAACTCATTACTGTCCGCAGATTTCTCTCACAATCAAATTAATGCAGTATTATGATGATTTAAGCTTACATAAGACATTGGATCAAACTGTGATGAGAAATATAAACTATACAGTAGTAGAATATTCGCCCAATTAGATAACAAAACGGTTCATTAATATGTGCAGATGTCATTCATACTGAAACTCATCCCAGATTTTGATGTTATAAGCTTATTGACTAGGTTTGATCAAAATCAGTTTGGAAATAAAACCGTTAGAGTGCTAACAATTTTAGCCAATCAAATACCAGAGCGTCTTAATAATATGGACAGACCAATGTTCACTGAGACCTTGAAAATATAAGCGTATATGTCATCTTTGATAAGAATCTTATCCTGGTTACATACTAAGGTTCATTTTGAGTACAAATAAGTTACAGCTGTGATTTCTTCCACTCAGGATAACGTGTGGCTAATAGTAGCCTCAATTCAAAGTAGCATACCCTCAATAAAGCCTAATCTGATACATGAATAACACACACACACACACACACACACACACACACACACACACGCACACACACACATATATATATATATATATATATATATATATATATATATATATATATATATATATATATATATATGGCTCATAATAAAACTCGTGCGAGATTTAGATGCTGCAAACTTAAATGTAAAGTTCGATCTAAGTTTATTCGGAAATGAAGCCACTAGAGTGCTAAGAAGATCAGCTAATCAGAAGCTAGGTCAACTCACTGATAGGCATATATCTGGCTTATACTTAAGGTCGTCGCAGATCTTCATGATATAAACGTACAATCCAAGTTTGATCAAAACATGATCAGAAATATGGTCTCTACAGTACTAACCAGCCAATTATAGCTAATCACATGCCATATCATCTTATTGATATGCATTAATGTCGATTGTAATATCTTGGTGATATAAGCCTATGTATTAAGTTTGATCAAACTTTGATCACAATTGAAAGCTGAAGCTAATAAGATCGGTCAGTCAGATCCAAGATCAACTCCTTAATGTGCGTAGATGACCCTTATGATCCAACGTATGCGAGACCTTCTATATATCCACTAAGTGCTAAAGACTACGAACTCAATACCTGTTGCAATATTTCACCTTGTAATAAATTTATCCTTATTCTTAAAATCAGCACATTTCAAACATGAACAAGGTGAAATAATCTGCTTGAACAAGCTACAGCTTCGCCTTGACGTTGATACAAACATGCTTTCTAAATTAGTTCTTTAAAAATTATTATATAACGTTTAAACCACGAGAGCATTTGACATTGTTTTGTGTTTGGCATCAATCAGGCAAACAAATTCAACATAAATAGTCAACGGATTTTCCATGTTTACAGAGTGAATATTTCCAGTTTTCAAGTTAAGACCCAGGGACAATACCTATATACATTGGGGCACGACCGAGGGATCTCATTAAGAAAAATAAATATCTTCCATGAGTTAACACTCGGGTTAGTTATCATTCATGCTAATTCACTGACACGAAGAACAATACACTTAGGAATTATTAAAACATTACCACTCTCCCTATGACTCGAAATGTTACAACTTGTGTACATATCTACATACCACCGCCAATCATATCTCAAGGTTTGAAGTCCTTAAAGTAGATGGTGTAGGAGGAGTTGCACGTCATTACTATCGTACGCACGAACGTCCGAACCGACAGGGTAACGTGATCTCCGTTTTTTCTTTTAAAGCGCGTAGATAATTATACTAGAGTGGAAAAATTATAGAATTACGTAAGGTCCGAATAATTTGGTCATATTTGTATCGACGTTGATTATTCTTTCATGTCATCATCATCAATCTTTATTTTCTCTTTTCAGAGATAAGGATGCCAACAAAGGAGAAAGCAAAGAATATTGAATTAGTTATAAACAATTAACAGAGGTGTACATGAGAGGAGTCTCTTAGAAGCGCAGCATCTCTATGAGGATTCTCATATGAGGACACTATACGTATTGAAAAGTAAGGTGCACTCATGCGCCATCCTCCAATACTTACTTATTCGAACAAAAGAATACAAACAAATTTTGATCACAAGTATTATTTAGCGCCATGCAACGATAGTCGTGAATGTGACATAAAACTGGATCTTTGATGCTAGCATTAACGGCCCCTTATTCGAAAAAGACAGTTAGGGGTTGACATAAATGATAAAATAACCGCAAGAGTAAAATTACCTATATAACTGATAATAAAGTGAACCAAGCAGCAAGGCAATTAGTGTAGCAACCACATACAAAACAATATATAATAATTTAGAGAAGGAAACTGATATTACAAGGCCTACCTTGGACGGGTCTATTTAATTGAAAGAGGGTGTATGTTGGGTTGTACCATTGCTACACACATCAAGGCCTCTCTTCTGACTTACATTGTTCAAACTGAACTCAAGTAAAGTGGAAACTAATCACTAAAGTTTGGGCTATTTTAATACATTTATTATTAAACTCACGTGTGTACATTTTAACATGCGAAAATATTTTTCATTATATTGTTTTCTTCTTTAGAAACGTCTGGAAATAATACAAATTGAGGTTGGTGAGAAATTAAAACTAAACTGAAGTCCACAAAGGCATAAAATTAGGCAGATGTTGTAAAAGGTAAATCGCCATATTATTAGGTCCTAACTATAAAAGGTAACGATCATAAACATTTTGAAAATTTACCTGAAAATATCAATGCTGTAACATTTTCTTATTTGTGTGCGTCCTTTGCTACCGGGTTCCATGGGATTCGCGAGAACTTTGTTTTGCGTAATGACTATGGCTGAACGGTACCTTCGATGACAAGACACTTTCTCGACTGTTTAAATACTTACACAATCTACTAGATAGAAAAATAACGGGATATGTGTCAAGAAGTTGCACATAGTGCGAGTTTCTCAATATTTCGACCTAAGATATTTCGGAGAAAATTTATCGCCAAGGACCCAATAGTAATAAAGCTACATTAAGCTTAATACATAAGAGACCAAAACATAGTGGCATAATACAAAATACTGTCTCACGCTAGCCTGTAACTGTGTCACGAACAATTAAGTAAGTAAAATCGATTTAATAGCATCATAAATGTAACGACTTTGAAGAAACATTTGCATTTCATCGTTCAACATAGGTCAGGCACCGTTGGATCTGTTATTTATCTCTCAGAGATGTAACATATATTTGTTGAATTAAAGGGTTTGAATCATCCTCTGTGAATAACAAAGGTATTGGGTTTATGTCTTAACTATTGGTGCACTAATTGTGCAGTTTTACGCCACGAATACTTAGATATACGAATACTATCTGTTCCCTTGTAAAGTATTATCTGATATTTCATTTGCCCTTTTACACGTTGCAGCGCATTGTCATCGCCTGGAGAGAGTTGGCCTCCCTGAGGAAGGTTGATACATCTGCTATCCCACACCTCAGGCATGATGATGCGTTAACAATTGCAACAAATAACATATGGAGCTTGTAATTGGTGTTTTTGAATGTTACAACTAAGCATTCTTCAGGCATTATATATATATATATATATATATATATATATATATATATATATATATATATATTGTATCTTCTATGTCTAATCATGTAGTCATTAGGACCACTTCCATAAACAGTATTAACATGTCAACATATATTCTTCTCTCTATTTGGGTTATTACAACATGATTCATGTAGATTCTACCCATGCCAATGATTCGTCCTTCTAATTAGTCATACACATTTACGGATATATCCAATTCATTTTCAAAAATTCCTAATAGGCCATATTTTTTTTACTGCACATCGTATAAGCTTGCAAAGGTATTTAACACGTATACTCATTTAAAGTTTATCAAAAATGTTCATTTTAAATATATAAATGTTCGGCTATGTGTATAAGATATAATTGACAGGTGACTAAAAGTCTTGAATCCACAAATAACTGATCAGCGGTGACCACACAGAGTTTGCGCAATTTAGAAACACAGTCCACTATTCTGTAAACTTTAGAAGGGACTCGGAAAAAATAGCACGGAAAATAACGAAACTTAAGATTGTTATCATAGTTTTCCATAATTTATCCCTCGATTGCAATGTTTTGATTACCAAAAAAATATTGAACGAAAAATTGGCGCTCAAATGCAAATTTTTGAAAGAATTATCAACTTTACAGATGCGATTTCAAACGATAAACAATCGGCACACGTGGTTTATTCGCCCATATTCCACAACTATGACGAAAAAGTCGCAAAATGCCGGACATTTTCTGTCCATGTGATCAGCCGCCTGATTTATAGCACAGAGCTGGCATAACAAGTGCAGTCAATTTGATTAAAGTTTGCACAATGTACAGTGTATGTGCATACTGATAGATAACCGATAAGGATGGTTTAAAGTCGTCTTTATTTATCACTCATTCTCGCCTGTAGTATAAAACTAATATCTTGTGGATAAGTTCGAGATCCATCGATGACCGAAATTTGCTATCGCTGGAAAAGTTTGATTATCTGCCGGAATAAATGATACAATTCCAGTAAGATGGATCCTTCAAACACGTTTAAAAAGTGAATCTAAATAAAAATGAAATTGGTAATCGGGTTTGATATTCGCTGTTGGTCATATCAACAAGTACCGCATCGAAATTTTATAATTTTTATAATGATCTATTTTCGAGTCTCAAATATTTATTTGCATTGTCTACAACTTTATTTTGATGATGTGGTGCATTTGAATTTATTAACCTCAACAATTAGTATGATTGAGATGCAGATGCTTTTGGTTTCTATTTTGGCTCACATGAGACCAAGATATGGTAACCGAATGGTTCCAAGTGACACAATGAAAATGGTAGACCTATCATGTTAGTCCCATCTATTACATTCAAACGAAAATGAATACGAGAGAGAGAGAGAGAGAGTGTGAGAGAGAGCTTATATCTCATTTATTTTGCATTACTTTCGTCCAGTGTGGTAAAATGCAAACCCTAAAGCAGCATTTAGTTTTCCATTGCAAAGTCTGGTGCTTTGATCACATTATTTAACCACTTCCACCACCAGCCTAGACCAAATCCTATCACTTATTTACGTGTATTTTCGACTAAGCATTATACAACCTCTATTATATGGGCATTTCATGTAATTTTCCAAATTTTGACCAAACGATTTAGGAGGAACTGTATAGCCAGAGACAAGGACAGACGGACGGACATGTATGATCTAAATCTCTGATATCTGAGACACACTATTACCGACGGTTGTCGTGTGTCCTAGGTGATAGTCGGTGAAAGAAAGTATTTTGGAAGAATCTGTAATATCTGGTACGAAGAGTGAATTGAGAAGAAAAGAAAAATAACTGAAGACAATTTCTAAGTTGGCACAAAATAATGCTATTAGTAACACCTTATGAATAATTTTCAATTTAATGTCGCAATGTTTACAGATTTTCTCTCACATACTAAGAATCCATTAGTTTTGAGCAAGTTTAATCTTTTGACACTTGGTTACAATGCGCAAGCGTTAAATAAATGGAATAGGATGATTTCTTATTATTCAATTTTTTTTTGTATTTTTCTTTCTTCCTTCCTCTCTTTCTTCTTGTCAAGGATTAGTCACTAGTATTAGTTGCAGAAAATAGGCAAGATATCAGTTGCTTGAATCTAGTTCCCCAGTTGCTGACAGTGAAGCTAGGTAAAGTTAAAATCACGGAAGGTTTATTTAGTTTGAACTGTATTTATTTGAGAAACTTTGTCAAATGCAAGTACAAACATAGGATTTTGGGGATTCATTAGAAAGCAGGAACTTGTTAGAGCAATGTTTCCCTAACAGTAACAAACATGTATAGCATCACAAATCAGGATAATGGTACAAGTGGTTACAAAGAAAAGTACACACGATAAATATATCTACATATATAAGTATGTAAAGAGTAGTGGCACCTGTTACTGGAAAAAAAGTAAACAAATATGATTTAAAAGGTTGTAAGTTGTATCGACCAATTACATCTTGTAGTCATCCTAATGAAATTGTATGCACCGTCAAGAATATTTGCTTGTTATTGTATGTAGACAACACAGGGTTGCCAAATAATAAAGTTTCAATTTTGATAGCAAAAGGGAGTGTGCATAAGATGTGAGCTCTCAGATCAGAAATGTTTGGGCAGCCTAAAATAAAGTGGTTGTGTTGAATCTGCTTCACCACAGGAATAATACTTATTGTTAGATACATGATACGAATATAAATCGTAATTTAAACTATTTTACTTTGTTCTTGATCCGTGTCATTCGATCACCAACGTAATAATGGCAAGGAGAGGGTTCTTTTTTCGATTACGGTAGGCTATGAAATTATGCAGTGAAGGATTGTTTCTTACATTTACAGGTAGCAAGTTCCATATTCGAATCGAAGAGGGTAAAAAAGATCTAATGACTGTTGTTCTACACATGTGGTCGAATGACGTTTGTTGATCGTGTGAAGTAGATTTGATGTTATGTACCTAAGGGTCGAATCACATCTTGAGGGTGTACAGGATCTAATCTGTGGTAAATTTTAAATAACTGAATTAATGTATGCTTGTAAAAGCAAGAGTTGATGTTATCCAAATTAGTTAATTGGTACTGGTGTGGTGGGGACACACTTTTGATTCTAAGATCTTATTATAAACTATCATATATAATGTTGTTTCATCATTAAAGAGTCTAATAAAACGATTATATATTATCTACAACAATATCATTGACGAAAATTAAAAATAATAACGATCCTAAAATAGCCTCCTGGGGGACATCAGCGTTGATGCTTCGAACATGAGGATTTAGAATGTATAAATAACTCGTTGTTTTCTTGACAGTAAATAACTTTCAAACCATGATAGAAAATTTCCCTAAATACCAAAATACATTTTAGTTTTGAGAACAACCCTTCATGCCAAGCTCTGTCGAAAGCTTTACTAATATAAAAAACTGTCCTAACCTTCTTGCCTTGGTCTGGAGCAAACCAAATTGTATTGTAAATGTCCGTCAATTGATGTGTTATCGAGTAATCTACTGAAAAATTTGATTGATTATGAAAAAATATATTATGTTGCAGAAGGTAGTTATGTAGATATTTAAGCTTGTTTTTGTTTATAATGCCGACTCAAAAGAAATCGCATCATAAAAATTCATTGTTCAGAGAGAGAGAGAGAGAGAGAGAGAGAGAGAGAGAGAGAGAGAGAGAGAGAGAGAGAGAGAAAGAGCATCCATTTGAGCTATCCCAGTCAGTTGGCCAATTTAGGAAAGATTTGTATTTTGCTGGTAGAGAGTGGAGGACGTGAAAAGAGATACGAGACCAACTCCAATCCAGCACCATCTAGGTTTAAGAATAAGACATAATGCTAAACAGAGGCTTTTTTTGAAATACTCGTATTATCAAATTTTCTCATGGTTTTGTGCTTAATACGATATCTTCAGTATTAAACATATCACAGGCATAGTTGGCAGAGTAGATTGGCAAAAGTAACATTACTGTTTTCTTCTATAAACATTAAATCATATAAATGACGATGAACAAATCTGTGCTGTTTGAGCACTTATAATGGACAGATCACCCAATGCCCGCATTCCTATAATTAGATAAATTCTATCATAGTAATGTCTAATGGAAAAGTGTTAATTGGAATGCCAGCTGTGAGCATTGAGTGGCTTAAAAGAGCACACTTTATCCGATAAATCTTAAATGCTAATATTAGGTCGACTAATATATATTTATCATCATAATTGCCTTAGAGGGATTTAATATTATTGGCTGGCATACTAGTCGTAAGTAAAACGAACTGAAGGTCAATAATGACGCAATTTTTGTCTAATAGCGAGGCAAATTTGTATCTTCCATTGCCCTCCTCTGTTCATCCATTTGATAATATTAACTTGAAACTAAGTATATATATATATATATATATATATATATATATATATATATATATATATATATATATATATATATATATATATAAATGGCATTCAAAGACGTTTTAGATATTTAAATATTGTGATTTATTTTAAGCCTAACCATAGCAAATCGATTAATTATTGTCTCAAATAGTACCGAAATAACTTTCTGTAACGTTCTACGAATTGTGAAATATCAATTTTAATCTGATTTTAGACATGGCAATTCCTGTTTTATCCGAGACGAAATAATGCCGAAACATGTATTAAATGTGTTATTTATTTATTTAAAATCATGTCACATTTGTAATACCTTCAAGCAATTATTTGTTACTGTATCTCTTAATAATCTGCCATGATATTTAATGTGAAACAATATTAAATATTATGGTTCCTTCTTTACTTCTTTACTTTACTCCTTCTTTTATTTGCATGAAAAACATAGATAGAGACAGACACGGAGGCAATTAAAAAAATTAATTTAAAAAGTGTATATGCAATATACAGACAATTGTAGGAGGTTTATATACACAGGTAATAAGAATAGAACTTGCAAATGGAAATAAAGAGATGAAACATGTTTCAAAAATTCGTTATAATGCACTATATGGAGCATTTATTCCCGAAAACATTTATAAATGAAGCCTACAACAATAAGCATATATTTGTGACATTTTATACATACATTAATTTCATTGATTGATCTGCCTTTGCAATATAATTTTCTACAACAAAATATTTTTCAAGGTCTGCATAAAATTCACTTCATTTTGCTTTAGTGACATAATATGCCATGATTTTGTTGCAATGATATAATCGAAAAGAGAAAAATAATGTTTCGTATTATAGACCTCTATGTCTAAGAAATCACTACTTCATTTTTGATGAAACTTTTTACACGTTTAGCCTACTAAAATATAATTTATATTCTAAAAAATATCAGTCTAGAATATCAATTATATCATCAAGTTTGTTTCTCGCATTTTGGGTTAATCATATTCAGATAATTGTTCAAAATTAATCTCTGCCTTTAATACTAAATTCCAGTCACCGCACCGTATATCTGTTACGTCATATATATATATATATATATATATATATATATATATATATATATATATATATATATATATATATATATATATATATATATATATATATATATATACTTATAATAGTAGCTTGTCTAATGTGGTGCGACATTATAGATGGTAGACCGGTGGCAACAGGGTTTCTGATGTTCACTTCAGGCCACGTCGTCGGGGGTGTATAACCCTGGCAGGTCTAACCATGGTGATAAGGCTGAAGGAGAAGAAAAACCTACCTAACTGCGCCACACCACACGCCTTTTAGTATAGAAGGTATAAAGAATAAAGAATCATGCCAGATTGCTCGTCACGCGGATTATCAAGGACTATGACCCCTGATGGGTAGCAGATCATGGTTTAAAATGTGCCATTGGAAGAAACTCTACACTCCCTGAAGCACCAGATGACTCACTCACTGAGAATTCTTCTCAACGAGGCAATCTAAGCGCTTCAATACCAAATAAACCAAATGAATAAGGGACAACAAGACAGAAATAGACTGGATGGGAGTATTAATCTGGCATGAGAGCCTATGACCAAACATCGCTCAACCCAGCAAGTAACAGTAACACTAGAGAATCCTACTGGAAGTCATAATAAATGAAGTCAAAACCTCCTTAACCATCCCTGTAAGAAATGAATCGGACCAAACAAGCACCACATATGAAGACCAAATAGACAATCGAACAAATGCTTCTACTGCAAAAGTAGTATCAATAAATATACCAAGCAAGCCAAGAAACTCACAATCAGATGAAACTGAAAGTCAAACTACAGAAGAAAACGATTTGATACAAAACAATGGATTACAATTCCTGAGAATAAAAGACAAAATACTCTGCAAATGGTTAGAAATAACACATATGAAAATTAAGGAAAAACCTCACCTACCAGAGATAAAAATGGACAGGAAAACCAAAAAAGTGCTAAGAATTGGAAATGAGATTAGAAATGAAATAGAGACGGCAAATGAGATGAAAGACTTAACTGATGTAAATTATTTCATGTACGCAGCGGTAACCATTATTACGTCGGAATCAGGGGCAAGATATCAAAGAATCTAACACGAAGAAAAAGTAAAGAACCAGCATAGAACATGACAATAGAAAGAGAGATATAAAAACAACCACAGTGAAATAGCAATGCTCACCGAAACGAAGAATTCAAACTCAAAGATTGCATAACAGAAAAAAGAGAGAATGCTCAGAAAACACAAAATAATGTCAGCATCAGACTTCAAAAGCAAGAAATAAGAACTCACACAACAGGTTTCAGGCAGAGCCCAAAAATTAAGAAGATGTGAAAACGCAGTAAACAATTCAAACAAAACAAACAATTTCAGGAAAAAGTTAAACAATGTTACCGAGATATGGGCAAGAAGAACAGTGGGGTGAAAACTAGACCCATTTCAGAGGAGATTGTGACGTTTTGGAGAGCAATATGGGAGAACGAGAAGCAACATGACGAAAACGCTAAACGGATTGGGGAACAAAGAAAAACGAACAATAACCTGGAACAACAGGATGGCCAGAGATCACAATTGAGGAAATGAGAGCAACGATTACCATTACAAGTAACTTGAAGTCATAGGGAATTGACCAAAAAATCGCAAACTTTTGGCTTAAAAATCTAACAATAACCCACGATGAAATCTGTAAAGAGATCAATGTTCTAATGAGCCATCCAAAAAGAACACCAGAATGGCTTACCACTGGAATCACTTACCTCCTACCAAAATATGAAAACACAGAACAAGCAAAGAGTTATAGACCCATCACCTGCCTCTTCAAACTAATAATTGCCATACTTGCTGACAGACACGTATACATACCTTGAACAAAATAAGCTTTTATCTCCAGAACAAGAAGAATGCTGAAGACGATCATACGGCCGTAAAGACCAGCTTCGGATAAATAAGATGATATTGGAGGATATGAGATCAAGAAGAAAACATATAAGCACAGCATGGATAGATTATTGGAAAGTCTAAGGATATCGAAGCTAACACCAAAACTGAGAGATTTCAAGGAGAGAACAATGGAAATGTGGAAAAAAAACAACTTATTCTTAATCATACTGAAAGGACGTTCAGTAGTGACAATATTAGGATCAAAAGTGGAATATTACAGGGAGACTCATTCTCAGCACTTCTATTCCATCTTGCCATTAGCCTATTAAACACCCAATTTAATGAAACAAAATATGGTAACACAGTGTAGAGCAAAACCATTTCCCACCTCATTTACATGGATGACTTGAAACGTTTTGCAAAACGTGATGACCAGCTTAAAACTGTTATCCACACTATTACACAATTCAGCAAGGATATCGGAAACGAATTCGGTATTAAAAATGTGCAGAGGTTACATTCAAACGAAGAAAACTAACAGAATCACACATCAAACTTAACACAGACATAATTATCAAAGACCCTGAAAGTGAAGAACTATACAAGAACTATACAAATATTTAGAAATAAACGTAGAGCATAGAATATATCATGATTCCATGAAAGAACCACAAGAAAGGAGTGCTACAGGTGGGCAAGACTAGTCCTAGGAAGTGAAGTTAATGCTGCAAATAAGATCAAAGCAAAAAATACACTCGCTGTCCCTCTGTTGTGATATATAGTTTCAACGTCATAAACTAGACAATGTCAGAACTACCAAAAAGTAGACCGAAAAACAAGAAAACTCTTAACTATATACTGCGTGCACCATCCCAAAGCTAACATACATGTACTGTACATCACAAGGCGAGAAGGAGAAAGAAGCCTGATACGAATTTAAAAGAAGCAACAACAATTGCAATCCACCTGTACCTTCAGAAAAAAAAACGATGGACTTCTCCAGCCTGTTTTCAAACAGGAACAGAGCAAAAAAAGTTTTCAGTCACAAAATAGCCGACAAAATCGGGAGCAATCTCAATGTAAAACGCAACTATCCTCGGGGACATGCCAATCCACACAGACCGCTAAATCAAGGTAAACAGACCTAACCTAATAGTAAAAGACAAAACTTTAAGAAATTGCTATATTATTGGCATATCAGTACCTGTAGACAGAAATGTGTCAATAAAAGAAATGGAAAAGATATCAAAAGACAAACAAATGCAGTAACTATCCTTTTTATATAAAAGTAACAATACAAATACATGAATATGAACTATTTGTTATATATATATATATATATATATATATATATATATATATATATATATATATATATATATATACTTATGAATCATTTTCATTTTTTGATTGAGGGCTATGCTGAGCAGGTATATGCACAGCCTGGTATTCAACACAGTTATAAATCCCTATTTGATCATTTTCATGACCTCTTAAACACGAAACAATAACCAGAATGTATAACTTTTTTCCAAATATATGAAGACATAGGACATTGACAATTATAATGTCTGTATCATAATTTTAAACGCTAAAACATAATTTCATTTTGCTAATATCTATAAAGTTTTTCAAGCTATAAGGAAAATATTATGAACATAAATAAATCCACCGTGACTTATTGCAAAATGCATAACAATTGTTTGATACGACGGAAGACTAACAAAGACGAATACAAAAGAAACCCAATTGTACTACTACTAGAGACGTGGAGGTGGTAGGGGTGGAATCACCCGTTGCTTTCTCTCGGGATTGACGATTTGTCGCTTGCTTGTCGTATGAAAATGAAAATGTATGAAAATGTTATTATATTACATTACAGTGTTTCAGGGTAACAAACTGAAAATAAAGGTATTTAGACGAGAACACCAGTAGTAGAGAGACATTGCATCTGTTAATTGGAACAATCTTTTAGTAACGTTTGCTGAATTTGATCCTCAATCATAGGTAAGGTTGTCTTGCAATGGAGTTCGCTTGACTTTTCCTGTGCACTAAGCTTCAATTCGGTCATTCCAAACTGGAACATAATATCCACCTCATGTTGATCCTTGCTCGGATTCGGAATTTGGACTTTCAATCCCCCTAATAATTTGCACCCTGGGTCAGTAGTAAACCCGGGTTTGTTCTCCTTGGTGTAGTATACATCAAGTTGCATTTCCTTTTGGAAATAATACACTGTAAAGTACGTTTTTTTAACGGATAATTCATTCTTAACTTCTGAACCTGCTGACAAAATAATATCGAAAACATCATTACATCTTAATCCCGTATCTGATTTAAATTTTTTCTCCTCAGGATGGGTTTCCTCATTGAAAATAGGAGCCATTCTTAAGCCATATGTAAAGCGAAGACCTCTGGACTCGATGATCTGAGGCAGTCTGCCAAACAGTACCGCACCTTTTGCAATGGTTATTGCAGCATCCTTGGGAATGATGATCTTTATTTTATTTTGATCACCGTAAGCTTCACGGATAACTTGTTGTACAAATGGGGATTCAGAGAAACCCCCTACCATAAGAATCTGAGATATGTCCTTCTCAGGGTCGTCCTCAAGGTCTTCCTCAAGTTTACGTTTCATGTGGTCGACAATTTTGTCTGTCGCTTGTCGAAAAAGTTTCTCAAGCAACGTCGATTTTATTTTCATGTAATCTTCATCCACATCTATTTCTTTGCTGTAGTCCGACTTCTCAAGGACCTCCTTGAAACTATTTCCTAATTCCGCTTTGCATATTATATTCAGGTGCGATGGAAGCTGAAAAAGAGACCAAAGAATTTACTATCGTTGGAACACAGCATACGTAAAGATTTATGATGCCCTTTTCTTTTATCCAGGATTGTACTGGAAAAAGAAACGATAGCTTAAGATGCAGATACTAAAATTAGCAGTTCCTGCCTCTGCATAGATAGATAAGCACTGAAGACAGCATGTATTTCTTCCAAATTACATTTGAAATATTATACCGCACAGGTGTAAAGAAGGTCTTATTCATACAAAAAATCTGATCATTATCGTACTTTATGAACCTTTGCAACATTGTTGTCACAGAAAGCAAACAAGCAAAAAGCAAACAACAAAAAAGCAGCCCTAAAGACCCTGCGATGCATGTACCTTAATGATTATGTCCTTTCCCTGTTCAAAATTTCGTTTTGCTGCCTCAAACTCATTGAATAGATCTAGGTAGTGATATGTATGGTCCATCTTAAATTTATTCATCACAGGATCCCTCACAATGCTGATCAACATATTCCTGAAAGCCGTGTCCACCATTGTACCTCCCCATGGGCCTCCACTTGCTTTCGATAACTCTTTTAGTCTTCCATCATCAAGTTTTTCATGAACTGTCATGTCAGCTGTGCCACCTGAAAAGGACATTAAGAGATATTTTACATTATTTTACATGATTCTAAATGCTTCTGCTCATCCTTGTACAGTAATACAGTAAGTCCTGTATATGGTTTGGAAAGCTTATAACAATCTCATGTTATGGTCATAACACTGCTCACATAGGTCATGCACAAGTGACTGAATCGAAAATATTCTTGCATCCGTGGCATTACGAATTGTACATGAAAACCATAGCCAGTGTGTCCTTTTCTTCTATTTACAAATTTGATAGTTTATCCAATTTCGATTTCAGGCCGGAGAATACAAAAACTTGTACTGGACATTTCGCGGAAATTACACATAATTTGAGTGATAATAATAATAAATAGTTATTGTCTTCATCATCATCATCACTATCATCATCATCATCATGATGAGAAACAATAGAGCGTACATCCCAAAACAAGGTTCCTACCGAATGCTCCCACAGGAAGAATGATTCGCGTTCTCGTACTTGTTTGTAATGATTATATCATTGTTTGTATGTGTATAGAGTCTAATGGCACATCATCAAATACCTGGCTATATAATCCCGAGTTCAAAGTTGGGCAATAAAACAAAACAAAAACAAAAACATATTCCAACAAACATAACCATGTACTCCCGTGAGATAAAACATAAAACCCAAAAATATTGTACAAAGTCTTCACAGGCGTTATGAATGCATAAGATTGAACGGCCGGCACGTCAATACAATATTGGCTAACCCATCCAAATAAATGTGGAACAAAATAAGATATAAACAGATGTTAAACACTTGTAAGGTGTATATAAATTGAAGATACAGGTAAATAGTTATACAATTCTTAAAATATAGTGTCAAAACTTGTTATTCCTTCAAAACGTTAAAGATGTTTTGCGGTGGTACATCACCATAATCCATCTTCATTGAGTTCATATAAGAAAACTTCTGCCACACAGGATAGAAGTCGATTCACTAGATAAGAACGTGTTCCACAGTCAGTGGACACTGGCAGTTTGTGCATAATTGTCCTACACGCAATGGACACTGACGCCTCATCTCTGCGATTTGTTCTGTCTGAGGGATGCAGAATTTTCAGTCCACATATTTTGCCAAGTACTTATAACATGCCGATTTATATCATATTGTAAGTCGCTATATGGAATCTTCCATTCATAAAAGGGTGACTGCAGGGCAGCGCTGGCTGCTTAATTTGCCCTATCATTACCCTTAATACCAATATAAGTAGTAACAGATCAAATAAACTTTACAAGGTCAATCTACACAGATTCAACAAAAAAAAAAATAAAAAAATAAAAAAATAGATTTATGTTAAACAAAGTTCTATTTAAAACAACGCATGGTGATTCAGTTTACTTAGTAGCTGTTTTTTAATGAACCATTCAAAAGACAAAATTTGACAAATCTAAAACATATGTAGATGGATGTTCTGTTGGCTTGTTGATAGCATCTAAGGACAATTTTTAAGCATAAAGTATTGTCTGGATATTTTTTCTATTATATCAATTTAAATGGTTGAGAGAGATCAGTATTTAGGGCATCATTACTCCGATCCCAAAAGTGCAGTGGTTTACACAAATACGAATCAATTATGAGAACAAATTAAATGTGATAGAATAAGAATACAATATGCTGAATTGAAAAAAAAATGATTAACCGAACAATCTACTTACACATTAAACAAGCAGACGAGAGAAAGGTTTCTACTGAAATTTGAGTGACCTTGTTGACATGTGTGCGTATGAAAAATACAACGATTGATACAAATATGTCTTGACAGTGATAGATGTATTTTCAAGA
This sequence comes from Margaritifera margaritifera, assembly GCA_029931535.1. Taxonomy (NCBI): domain Eukaryota; kingdom Metazoa; phylum Mollusca; class Bivalvia; order Unionida; family Margaritiferidae; genus Margaritifera; species Margaritifera margaritifera. The sequence continues at coordinate 581,992 of JAQPZY010000993.1, read as the reverse complement.
TACTTCTGGGCTCTTAGAGTAAAATCAAAACGGGAGATGACATACACGATGTTTTTAGAGACATACTCAAAGAAGAATATCTGAAAATATAAAGTATATTGAGGGGAAAGAGTTTTACAACCGGAAAGTCAATGATTTTTTTGGACACGGAACAAACTATTGACTTTTCAACATATTCAGACAAAAAAGCATTTGCATTCGAAAAGCTTAACCTAACCCTAAAGACTAGAATGTGGAAGTATTTCACTGAAAAAGAAACCAGAAAATGGGTTGACATTTTTCAAAAGCGAATTCATCGTTACAACCACAAGTATCAGATGCCAATATAGATGACTCCAGTTGAGGCTATAAAGGAGATAAAAAAATCAAAAGTATGGGTCAGTCTATTCGTTTATTTTTCGGTTATTTAACAAATAATTTCAAACTCCGAAATTCAAAATTTGCGAAACATTTAGAATTTGAATTGCAAAACAATCGTGAGAAAAGGCTTCCTTCTTAAATTTGCCGAGGAAATATTCAAAAGCAGACAAGTAATACCAGGTGAACCGGTAGTTTAAAACCTTTACGACATGAATTATGTGGATATATCGAGCATTTTTTTTTACTAGCAACAGGTATCTCTGTAAGACAAACACGATGACGTATACAAAGTTGAAAAGATTTTAAAGACTACAAGAATGAAAGGCAAATGGATGCACTCTTGAAACAGAGAGTATACGATGAATCGTTTAACACTTGGAAGCCAGCAGAAAACATTATTCCGTTATCATAAATGGTAGAAGCGCAAATTTTAAAACTAAACGAATTTCTAGAATGTGCCAGATGTGGGAAAAATAGTGGACTAGAAAACGAAGGAGTTAAAACATTCACGTCATGCGAATTTGCGTTCATCACGAAACAAGAGGGAAAAAGAAATTACACCCAGAAACATTACAATTAACAACAACATGGTACCCATAAAAACCCGATAAGACAATGTTCTGAATCGGTAATAACTGGCATCACATAAGAAGTTAAAATAGGCAATGTTAATAAACTATAGTTTCAAAAAGTTGAAAGACAAATGCAACGTGAAAAGACTACAAGTTTTAATGCGAGATTTTGAACAAGGTAAAAGGCACTGAAAATCACATAGGCGTTCATACAATGATTATGACATTTAAACTTCTTTCGAGTTTCATTCAAAGAAGGTATGATAGACTTATGAATCTTTGTAAATACTAGAGTTGCTAATCTATCCAAATGTTTGTAAATACTAGAGCTGGTAATCTATTCAAATCATTTTCACATGTCTTAATTTGTAATGTGAGATAATTCATTAGCAGATTTAATCCGATCGACAACTGTAATAGTTTACAAAATGCACTTACAGATGACGACCTTTACAGCAAACACAATTATATATTTCACCGGATATTTATCCTTTAGCTCTATCAACCCTAAGCAATAGTTTGATAACATTGAAACTTTGTCAAGATAACTTAAAGCGATTGGGAAATAAATTTTGACAACATGCCTGAGAGTGTCGCAAAGTAGCAATGCTCGGCGTTTGCGATAGACGTTCCAATGGTACGAGGAAAAAAAAAAAAAAAAAAATAGCGCAACTACGTACTATGTAAGTGTTATCGTGGACGTAGATTGGACAATACTGTTCAAGATCTCCTCAATGATGAAACTGGCAATATTGAATGATTCCGCTTTTGTTTTGATTTGCTAGTTGGATATCAGATAGCATTTTTGCATTTTTAGAATGTTTTCATTGGCTAACATGTATCTTTTATTTGACAAATGAACACATTCCCTTTCCTGCTCACGATCAGACAAATCAAAAGAGAAACACGGAAATAAAGTGAACAGTATGAAGGTCGTCGTCGCTTACACCTTCTGGTTTTTTTTAAATTAAAAGCACATTCTATGGAAGTTAAATGACGGAATATCTTGTATTTCCCAAGAAGAAGTAAAATATTAATACATTTTCATCGCATTTGTGATCGTTGACCGTGTGCATGTTGCTTTGTTTCTTTTGAAAAGCTTCATTTTCAAGGCTTTTTCAGCAAAATAAATAGCGAAGATACCGCCGTACGGCAAAAAAATAATTCCTCACGAGCAGGAGAAAATACTATGATCCAAGTCATCGTTGTATAACTCATACACCCAGCAGCATTAAATCCAAACAAACTGTACATGTTTGTATACCAAAGCTCAGTCCTAATATCATGATAGTACCGGGTAGTATTTTTTATTTTCGTTTGGTTTGATATGAAGGTAAAGGGAGATGCTAATAAAGTGATGGTAAACAATTTGGAAAGCATGCATGTCAAAGACATCACCATATCATTCGGAAGCGATGATGTTTTCAAATTAAATGACTATACTCTTTTCAAGACATACAAAGTTGAATGGTTAATTGCATCGGTTAGAACAAACACATTTGAAAAAGGTATCATGAATGACAATTTCAGAAGGTTGAGGCGAAGAGCTGGTAACACGCAAACACCCGTACACCTCAGTTGATAGTAGTAGTGGGATATTGAAGAATCCTGTGCCATTTACTAACCTGACCTTTGCCACCTAACATCTGACCTTCAACACTAACCTCTAACCTTCACACTAGGCCACTGGTCCCCAAAATTCTACAGAAAAGCCTTGGCCACTGGTCTTCAACATTTTACTAACAACATGATTGACTGGCCTTTAAAATTTTATTTAAAAAAACCGGCCCACGTAGGTCACCAGCCATCAAAATGTTATGAAATCCTGGACTACTGGTCTTTAAAATATTTTTGAAAAAAACCTGGCCACTGCCTTCCCCATCTGGGACATTGGCCTAACAAATTGTTATGAAAAAATAGTATTGCAGTAGTCGTCCAAATGTTACCCAAAACAAAACCTGGATCGGTGGTAGCTAAAATTTTATGAAAGAACCCTAGGGCACCGGATTTTAATTTTTTAGGTGAATGACACTGACTAAAATGTTGGTCATCAACATTTTAGGCAAAAACCTAGGCCAGGGATCTTTAAATATGTTTTAAAAAAACACCCTCAGCCATTTTGATTGTCAAAATTTTATGAAAAAACATAGGCCAGTGATCTACAAAATCCCACTGAAATTCAAAATTTAAGACAAACGACCGGCCAACCCATAGCTTCTGTGCACCAAAAATATAAGATAAAAAACCAGTGCGTATCCACAAATTTTGTTAATTTCAAATTCACTATGAACACAAACTCACTATGCAGTGAATACACACTGTGAACAAGTTTGCAAAATGCACAATTTACTATCTAAAGCCTCGCCCCTGTAGATAGATATAGGGAAGAAAGAACTTGCTCACTGCGGATAGACCGCGTTTCTTTTTGATCTTTTATCATACTTTCCGCTATCGAAATGTTACGCTCCTTGCTTTGTATACATGATATTCTGTGTCATGCTTTAACACACTTCAGCAGCATGTTTTTTTTTGTGTTTTTTTTTTGCGTACACGACATTTTGTGTGATGCTTCTATATACTTTAGCAGTGTGTATTTTATTGTATTTTCATTTGGATTTTTTACCTGCTTATGCGGCTAGCGTTAGGTAGGAAAGTGGTACTCCATTATATATGTACAATATTAGAGGCGGAAGCCTGGTTCGGACCCGCACCTTTGGTTTATCAGTCGAACACTTACAGAGATCACTATTATAATGTATAGCCTATATGATGAATGATTTTCACTTCTCCGCTATAACTTGTATATTCTTACCTACATAGTATCAAACTAATTTTATACAGTTTTATTATTTTGTTGATAAAATAATCTTAAAAAATTCTTGAACAGACAGATGAAGACCTAACAGTCACGTACATAGACAGCTAGATCTAAAAAGCCAACGCATATTTCCCGAAATTAAATATTTTCATAAATTAGGCAATTTAAATTCTAATAAATTAAGATGTTCCTATGAAATAGTCCAAGCGAAGCAGTCCTGAGGTCCCATCCTTTATACGTGTATTTTACTATACTGACAAATCAAGTTCAACTACTTTTAGGCGTAGAGTTTTGTAAACATGTAAAGGCTGTTGCAACAAGTGTAATTCTCGCACAGACAGTCCAGTATATAATTCCATAATCAACCTGACAATTTTTAGACTGCGAAGAATATTAATTAGATCATACAACTTATGTAATTAAATGACATACACAAACCAATGACAATATTTAAGATCTCAGAATTATAATCCTAAACGTTCAGTTGCTGGCGCAAATAATAATGAAATACGGAGGCTAATTAAACTGAATTGAGAAGCAATATTTAGATTCGGTAATGAGCAATGTTTAAATCCTATAAAATATTTTGAACTTAAAGATTGCCTGATAAAAAGGCTACTTACGAATTACACAGACAGACCATAATGAAAGATTTTGATATAGAAGGGTTTATGTTATTTACGATGATTCTGAGTTCCAGACAGATACAGATTATATAGGAGCTTATGAAACATTCAGCCCTAAATACAACTATATTTTGACAGTGATAGATTCCTTTTCAAAATAAGCATGGGTTAGCAAAGTAAAAACTAAAATGGAAGGCGATACCCACAGCGCTTTTATAGAAATATTTGAAGAGAGAAAACCAGAACAAGTACAGTTCCATGAAGGAAAGGAATTTTGTAACGTATATGTCAAGAGATTATTGGAGAAAGACAATATTGAATACATTTCCATTCACTCAGGCAAAAGAGCGTCCGTAGTGAAAATATTTAATCGAACACTTAAGAACAGAACGTGGAAGTATTTTACTGAAAATTAAATCAGAAAGTGGGTAGATATATTACAAAACCATTTTGATGGAAACAACAAAAATATTACTAATAAAAGGCACATAATTTTGCTCAATACATCTAAATGAAGTAGATTACAGCCTCCTTTAATTCAACTAGAAGAGAGTAAACAGAATGGTGGGGAAAAAAAAGAAAGAAAACAAAAAGAATTGTTTCAAGAAAGCTACACGACTCGTGTAATATACGTTTTGATGAATATAAATTTAAAGATGTAGATTAAACGAACCGGAATTATTTTATATTTTTAGTAGTTAAACCATACTCTGATCCAAATCAAAGATTTACTTTCAGTAAAAGTCCAGCTAGATTTATCGATTCAACTGGTATGAAACAAAATAGATATGTTAATGTATACGACCAGTTAGAATAAATGGAAAGAGAAAGAGGCCGACATGTAGATCTTTCAATTATATGTAATGGGGACAATAGTGATAATTATCTTCGTTATTATTATTGCGGAATAAAAGACTTATCGAAACTGGTTTCGCAACAGGTAAACAAAACAAGAGATAAAGCATATTTTTGTAGGAATTGCTTGAATTTGTTTTATTCAGAATTAAAATTACGAAAACACGAACTATTATCCACCAAACACCTAACACAACAGACAGAATGTCAGAATACGGTTCCGTACTTAAATTTTAAAACAAGTATAAAAATCAGCTAAAGGTTCATTTTGTTCTATATTGTGATTAGTACTGTAAATGAGGACGTAAGGACTATAAATAAGGATCTACACATGTCATGGACAATAAAAACAGCATATCAACACCTTCAGGATTTTGCCTTTACCTTAGGAGTATGAGCCCATAGTTTGCAGAATACCAGACTGTATAAATAAATTATACGAATATTTATGATCACTTGCAGAAAATGCTTATTAAAAGCTAAGGTCACGAAATGCTGCTCAAATGATATTCAATAATAATGATAAAAACACTATCAGTCCAGCAATATATGTCATGTCTGTGAAAAGGGCATTGAAACAAGGAAGATGGTAAATATGTTTGAACCATACGTCCAGCTGAGGTATATACGAAGTTGATAAAGCTGATGAAGTTTACGAAGAGATCACTAATGAATAGGATCTGCCTTTGGCAAATACAAAGTAAGAGATCATACAGAGGTCCCGCACATCTACAGTGTAGTATAGATTATAAATATCGTTAAAATATTCCACTATTTATTCCTAATTTGTCTGGATACGATTCTCATCCGATTATCAAAGCCTTAGTAAAAAAGATCCCGATCAAGAAGTTTATATAATACCAAATAACACTGAAAAAGAAATGTTATAGTTGATAGATTCAAGAAAAACAACAACGAGGTTTTTGTAAAGAGAAGAATAGCTTTTCTAGAAAGTTGTACGTTTATGGGTCCATCACTAGAGAAACTTGCTAAAAATCTAAAAGATGATAAATTCATAGAACAGAGTTTCTAATTTGCTTGAGTATATCACCATATCTAGCCCTGACAAGAGAGACGCAATAAATGAGCTTAAATCTCTGCCCCCTTGTTGGGCTCCGAGGCGGATAGGGAGCACAGGTGACGAAATGATGATCTAACATTATGGGAGTACCAACCAAAGCTTCAGCCATTAGTGTGAAAGTGGTCTCAAAAGGACCAGGAATAGTTCACCCAAGGACTCGGATGAGGAAACTCGTCTACGTGAGGGAAATTGGTCAAGATTTATTATCAATGAATCCAATGCTGAGAACCAAATAACTAACCAAGTTATCGCCGTTTGTTATAGCCAACGAGCTTCAAGGCTGGCTTGGCTGGAGAGCCAAGAAGTGTAAAAGACTTAGTTTAGGCCAACTAATTGTAGAGTGTAGCTGCAAAGCTCACTCTGATAACCTACTTCACTCAAAGCGATTTAAGGAGATACCAATTAAGGTATTTCCACACAGATCTCTCAACTAGTCAAGAGGTTTTGTTCAATTTCTAGGTTTGGATGGCTGCAGTGAGACCGAGATACTCAAAAAATGTCAGCTCACAAAACGTATTACTAGTGAAACGAATCAACATTCGTCGTAACGGCATATTTCGTTTCCACAAACACGTTTATACTGACACTCAACTGCGCCACTTTTCATACATTGATCACGGCCGGATTCTTAAATATCCCCGTCGAACCTTTCGTAAATCATTATATCTACCATCGCGAGATATACAACGTCATAATAAATAACGTTGCTCTTTCACCATATGATAATACACGTTACGTAGTGGACAAGATGAATACTTTACCTTATGGCTACATGATTAGCTATTTATTTAATCTCCTAGTGAATTTCATTCTAGCTTGTAATCAAACTCTTTGAAAGTGTTTTCGTTTGCTTTATTTTTATTTTCTTTTAAGTTTTAAAATATTTAATGCATAATACTTCATTAAAAATGTTTTCCATAGACATTTTATCTTTTGAGTAAAGGATTACTATAATATTAAGATTTTCATGAAGATCTTTTATGACAGAGTTATACTTTTTTACTATTACTCTACAATGCCTATCACTAAATGCTAGCTTTATTAAGTGGGCTGCATTTTTTTACATCATCTAAATTCGCACAATTGTCTCTTGTTTTACACTGTCTAGAACAATACAACCAGGTTGTGTAATAATTGTTATATTAATTGACTTAACCAGCTATGTATCATATATAATCTAATACTTTAATATAGATACCCTATTCCTTTATCTGTAGTCTTTTGCTATATTGAAAAAGAAATAAGTCCATGCTATTTCTTCTTAGGTTGATAGCATTTTATTAATTTCTTCAGGTGACATGTTTCTCTAGTATTCGTCTTTTCCAGCTCCGTAATTATAATGTGCTTCAAAACCACTTATCACAATTACTGTTGTAGGATATGCAAATGCCTGACGTGCAGTGTTATGTTGTGCAGGCCCATTATCAATAACATTTTATTTGTCACTAAAATATCTCCAATCAGTAATAGTAGGAATGCTATTGTTACTACAGATTAACCGAAATTGCTCTATATCTATCATGTTCATTCTTAAATTGAAATATTGTTTGACTGGTAATAGTCTCTTACACTCAGAGAGCAGTTTTCGTATATAAACGTAAATATGAAACCTATATATTGATTGTACTAAGTTTTGCATACTTTTTTGTGATTCACGCCAATAATATATTCCAAATACTGATATTACGATCCATATTGCCCTCTTTAACTGAATTTGCTAAACTTTCATACACGTGTCCTATATTTGTTAATTGAATCATCATTTTCAAATATGAAAGTGGAATTAAAAATAATGCATAGCTGATTGCATGTAAAATAGTCGTTTTGTGTGTACTATATATATCTCTCTCGTTAAATTCACTTCCTATTCATTAATCAAATTGTGCATTAAACTGGGTTGCAGGAGAAGGGTATGGTGCACAACTTGTTTTTACAATCTTACTTATGTGATTTATTTATATAAACGTTGTCACTGTATAAGTACTTGTTTGTATTCACTGCATAGTGAATTGAAATTTTAACAAAATTGGGGATAAACACTGGTTTGTTATCCTATATTGTTGTTGTATCTGAGGTGTGGATGGCCCTATTGTTTTCATAAAATATTTAATGTCTGTGTGATTTTTCATAAAATTTTGAAGATCACCATCCTAGATTTTTTTTTAATTTTGAGGACTTCAGAGTATGCCAAAAGTAGTATTTACAAATTCGACAAAAGGATATAACGAGTGAAGAAAGATCTAAATAATTCAGAAGAAAGGTTTGCCACTGACATGGTTGAATTTAAAACTCAATAGTCGAAACATAGATCTATTTAGAACCGATTTTTAAATCTTGAATTAGGCGAACCTTGTCTTTCTTTGTGTGCTAGAATAGACAGACTGAAATTAGAAATTGTTATATATATATATATATATATATATAATGTTCAGAAGGTATATAAAGGTATATAAACTATTGATAAGGACAAGGAGGACTAAAATACTTAAAACAGAAACGCTGAAATCCTTATATAAACCACATTCCTTTTCAAAAGTCCAAGACATTCTTTGTTAGCACATCGTGACGTAACTTCCTTATCCAGTTGACAAAATAAAAATCGTTTGCTTCACAAGGTGGAAGTAGATACACTGGACAAGAATGTTTTCTTTTTTAGTGGACACTGAAATGGAATGCAACCTGGTCGAGATTCGCTCTACAGAAGGTACTCATGTGTCTGGCATGTGTGTTCTATAAGCAAGCGAAACCGGACGACTTCGTCTTATAGATTTGCTCTTTATGAGGGATTTCGTTCTCCTACACTGGGCCTGATGAAGCATGTTTCCAGAAATTAGTTTTCATTCAAGTAGATAAAACATCTCATTTAGTATAATACTTTAATAATTCCATGGAACCTTCCACTCAGAAACGGGTGATTGCGGGGCAGTTTGACTGCCTTATATCCTCTCTCATTATCCTAAATAGCAACAAGACTGGACAGCCAACATACAGAATGATAGCTGCAGCTCCTAGATTAGGGCTAGTTCGTATGCCCAAAATGTGGAATTACATTTTGTCTTGTTTCGTACAAGGTTCGTATTTGGACCTAGAATCGACCTTGTATGCGGGATTGGATGTATTGGAGGATAGTTTGATAATATACTGAAGAGCCAATTTCGTTCGTCTAAAGTATTTTGTATGTATATAGTTTAACGGCACGTCAGCACAGTACTGGCTATATGGATCTTATTAACATTTAAGAACCAAAGTTGCAACAAAAACAAAATTAGGAAGAAAAACCCTTCGAAACAAACGTAAACATTAACAAGATAAAAGATACAAGGTAAAGATGTTTAAATTATGTAGAAGATATATAAGATAATCGATAAATGCAAAAATATAAAATTCTTAAAATATAAGATTAAAATATGCTATATAACCCGCATTCCCTCAAAAAAGCAAAGATTCTTCTGGAGATACATCATCATAAGGCGCTTAATCATCTAACGTAAACTGGCGGTTCATTTTACTTAGTGCAGAAGTGTGCTCAAGGAAAAGTTCGAAGGGCTATCAAAAAAAGTCTAAGTCCCTGATTATGTATCGGATCACGCATAAGCAGGTAAGATTTGCGAGCTGATTCGCACAGAGTCGAGTCATAGTGAAGGATTGATCTGCTCCCCAATCTTGATAGCCAAAACTCCTGTACAATTCACGACTTTTTTAATATGCAGAAGGAAACGTTAGCTTAAGGTCCTTAATGATGGTCTTCTTCACAACAGAAATGAGAAAACCAACAAGATAGATTTTGGGGTCAGCAATAATTATGTGCCTCTGGTAAAGGTGCTGAGTCTTTCATTTTGAAATTGGACCACTTCTGAACTCGGTTTAAGCATATCTGAAGCTGACGTTCAAAAGTATTTACACGTTTCGAATTCTAGCAGATCAAAAAGATCGTGTACATATCATGAACATCCCTGGTGTACGACGGTTGGACAATGCTGTTTATTTTTAAGTTGGAAATGGTTACTGGCTATATGCTACCCCGAATAACACTTATATCTGAGGATAGCATTCAGTGAGGTTGGTAGCTACCCTACCTTTGAACTGTCTTTTTTTAAAAATTGGGATATAAAGATAGAAAGACGGCCTCTTAAACGGAGGTAATGAAGGTCATTTATCATGTCCTATATTCGTGTGGTGTAATAAGCATTCCCCAAATAAAAACATGGCTTCTGTATGTTCTTTCTTGATGAAAGCTTCGTAAAGACATGCTACAGATCTGACTAGATGATCAATTGTACTTGTCTCACGTCTTAACCCACAATGAAAATCTGATAGTAGTATATTAGACTTCAGATGCAAGCGGATTATGTCGCTTATCATTCGTTCCTCCTTTTGTAAATGTAGCTTGGTAGAAACTGCGTTGGATGTCTAGTTAGCTTGCTGCCAACTCGACCAGAAGGGCTAGTGTTCTAATTCTGGCTTAGTAAGCCGCCGTGACGTGTCTCTGGACAAGAGACTTTACTCCGATAACCTCTGCACGATATAAACTTTTATTTTTTGATGTGCCGTTAAACACCAATCGATTAATCAATCAGACTAATTGTATTTGTCTTTTCTTACGGCTGTATTTACACGAGAAAACACTGCTTCGATTTAGGAGCTGGAATGATTTCGCTTTTTTTTGTAAAGTTTTAAAAAATTTAAATCTTCCAGCAAGAAGATGCATTTTCCGTGTCAATTATTATTATATTTTCACACGAGGTAGTTCTATTCTAAGGAATTGATGCAACTCTATATAGTGATCTTTCGACCTCTTCCATGAATGTATTAGCCTTCTGAAATATTACGGTACCATTTTATAGTCAGTAAACTGTTTCTGTACTGCACTACTGCTAAACAGTACATTTGTACACTCTATTTTCTGAAAGCCAGTTTAGGGTTCTTTACTTCTTGATTGCAAACCTCGATTCATATTTTATATTGGCGTATATAAAGCATATATTCAACAGAAAACTAACCATAATTTTTTCACTATTTGATGCAAAATGTGGTACTATGTTCATGTATACACAGTAGTTAATATTTTCTAGTACTTGTGCATTCCAAAAGATAACTTTTGCAATTACAAATAGTTGCAGCTGTTTCTAAGGAAGTTCGAGAACTATTGTATATGTCACCTATACTTTTTGTTAATCTCGAGCTCATTTAAATTGCAAACTTAGTAACAGGATGTCTAAAAGACGTTACAGTCACGCAACGACATTTTATTTATGCATGTCTATACATCTTTCAAGATTAAAAATTACTTAACTTTTTATTTTTACAATCATTAAGTTGCTCTCGAATGAATCTTATTTGATATAATTGTTTTTATGGTTTAAAATTGTTCAGCCACGATTCTATATGTCAATTCCGATATTGCTATTTTCATATATGCCATTTCAAAATATATCATGAATTTATTTTATAAACTATTTATCAGTAATTAAGATCTGAACATATTTTCAAGGTAGCAGTTTTTCATAAGCTCTAATCAATTAGTGTTTGCTCTTGTCGTTGCATGACATATCCGTGTGTGAAATCAAAGGGTTGAAGAACTTATGTGATAGCATGGTATAACTTATTAATAAACTGATTACAAACGTTGAGACAGGCCACTTCTGAACCTCGTGATATTATGATAACCACAGTTGTTAGTTTCCATAATATTTTTTTCTTTCAAATAGATGTTCTGTTACTGTATTTACATATTTGTTAAATGGGTTATTTTCCGATCATTTGAACAAAAGACATTGTATTTTTAAGAGCACTTTAAGTCATATTGACCTGTAAAAGAATAAAGAAATAACTCCAGCAGAGATGATTTTTTCATGTAACGGGTAATTTCACTGGTCGAACGCCATCATATTACTACGATCAACTGTTAATATTTTGGAATAAACTGTTTGATGAACTAGATTCATCAGTGATATCAATACAGCTGCCCTACCAATCAACTGAGATTAACCCTGAGAAAATGTCAGCCTTCTTAGTTTGTGATTCTACGCCTAAATCCGTCTTTTGACGCATATTTTTAAATTGATAAAGTTCAAAATTTAAGTCTGCAAGGTCCCCTTTAGTCATAAAAAGCGCAGACACATGTAACATATTGCGAAGTCAAATGCTTTAGTGCTGACTCTGAAGTCTTTCAATGTTCATGTTTTGTGTGTGTGTGTGTGTAGAGAGAGAGAGAGAGAGAGAGAGAGGGAGAGAGGGAGAGAGAGATTGGATTGGGAAGCGCTCGAAAAAAAGAAATCAGAATCATGAACATAGCAATAACTAGACAAGAATGACCTTCATTCCCTTATATCCAGTTTTGGTACAGTGAGGGCCACCCCTAAAAAACAAACAAACAAACAAACGAAAAACACTTTGTCGAGAATATGCAACCATTTATTGATGACAGCCACAAGCACCCTGTTTTCGAGATGAACAGTTGCTAATCCACTATAGGTACGTGGTAAGGTTTATATTACACTTTAAGTATACTAAAGATCTCAAATATGGCCAGTGGTGACCTTTGAACGAAAGAAACATTAAATATTAGAAAAGAATGTTCGAACTTTGCAGAAGTAATAACCAGAGCAGTACCAGTTGGACAGTCTCGAAACTTTTAAAGATGCCCGTCTATGATTTATATATGTCGTAAGGTAGACTCTGTTCAGTGACACTATTTGCCGTGTCACGGAAAATCTCTCTCTCTCTCTCTCTCTCTCTGAGCGCAATAAACGGAGCACACACAGTTATTTCGACAGTATAATTGAGATTTGTCTTTATATTTTCATGGATGAAAATACATTATAAAAGATATATTCAGGATACATGTTTAGGCTTGAATGTTGACCGAAGTTGACTTATCCAAAATTCGGAATGATTTGATGCACATATTGAGAGCGAATTTCGTAGAATTTCAAAGGAACCTCTGACTGGTAAAATCGGCTTCAAGATTGATTGATTTTTTTTTCTTTTCTATTTTTCCAAAGAATTAAACATTTTCATCACCTATGTACACAAATACTGATTTTTTCCAGCTTTCTAATTGAAGATTGTTAACGTGACCCTTATTTATGATTAAAAGAAATCGACTGGCATGAGATCTTGTGGAAATGCTTCAGAGCTAACAGTAGTTCATTCACGTAAGGAAGAATATTTTACTCGACAGGACTTTAAAGGTCAGTAAAGAAAAACACAAACAGAGGCAGAGAACAGAGACAAACTTAATTAGTTCAGGATTGCAGTGATATGAGTTTATTGTTGCTGTCCCTGCGTTTATCGTGGTGGAAACTGTCAGTTACCGTTTGGCGTTACTTTCTGTCTGACTCGTCATCTAACAGTGTATGCAACAATAAACGGAGAATAAAATACAAAATTAAACTCTAAAAAATATTAATGTCTCAGTTTTCCTTTACTTATAACTGAGGTTTGCTTTTTAGTCAAAATACTTCCAGCCCGCCTGCTTGCAGTAATGGACGTTATGAGTTCGCATAAACTTTCTTGGGGATTAAATCTTTCCTTTAAAGAGGTTAAGTATTTACAATTCAGAAGCTTAGACAAAAGCTTTACTTACTGCTAGAACTGTAAATACAATTGGAGAAATAATTAAAACTTGAGACTCATAGCGAACGAAATATTTCAGTTCAGAATGATATATTCACCCGCAGGAGTCCCACCACAACACAAATGCATTACCAACAATGATGCTATTTGCGGGATTAACCTGAAAAGTGCTGTACGATTTTTAGATGTTCCAACTTACCCCCTAAATCTACCACCATGTACTTGGTTCCTGGTGGTGCTGCAGCAAACTGAATCAGCTCATCTTTACCGCTCCAAGTACTTACAGGAACGCATTGGCAAAAAATAGACGCTGCTTCCGGCTCAAGAGCGATCTCCAACTTTTCTGATTGTATATCAGCCTACAAAAAGAACAATTCAGAAGCATAAACTTATACTCTATTTATTTTTAAACAAGCGACCCGGTCGCACACCTTACTGACATCTGCCTAATAGCAGAATGCTGGATCAGGTGACACAGAAATTTGGATCAGTAGGATGCTTTCTGTCGAAATTTCTTCCATTGCTTTTGATTGCATTTGTAATAAAAACATTTGTCCCAATGTTTTGGCTATTATTTCTATCTTCATCCATATTTGATGGCACATCAGCACCATGTGTCCAACAGTAACAAGCCTTTATGCTAAGATGCTTTCTGTCAAAACTGGTCAAATTCTGATTATCGTTTTGTTTTTAGATAAAGGTGCTTAAATGTTTATCTTCTTTCATTATACCAGCCATATTTGAAAGCGGATCGGCATAATTTTACAAATTTGAATGGCCTTCAAAATAGGAAGTTCTGTAATAAAGTATCATTCTGCTGGGCGGTTTTTGAGAAATGGTTTTGCTATTTTTAGTAAACGCAGTCATATTTGATGGCAGATAGACGTCATTTCTGCAAACTTTCAAGCACTTCAGGTTCAGATTCTTTCTGCCAAACTTGATCACATTTTGTGACGTGATCCTTTAGGAGTCATTTAAAGGGTAATCTATTTTTTAAACGGCTGATCGGCATCATTTATACACATTTGAAAGGTTTCCATGCCAAAAAGATTTCCGTGAAAGCAATAAAATTTTGTTAGTTTCTGAGAAAAAAGTCGTGCAAGAGTTTTTCTATTTTTATACCGGCGACTATCATTTGTACAAATCCGAAAGCCCTTTATGCAAGGATGCTTTCTTTTAAATTTGTCCAAATTCTGTTATGCGGTTTTGAGAATAAATCGCTTAAGTGTTGCTTTTCTTCTGTTTTTAATAACAACGGCCAGATTGGATGCCGAAAATTGAATATCCTCTATTCCAAAATAATTTCTGTCAAATTTGGTGAGGTTTTTTTGGGGGGAAGAAGTCGATTAAAGACCTTTCAATTTTTAGTAACTTGACCACGCAGATCGGTATCATTTGTATAAACTTCAAAGCCATGTATGCCAGGATGCTTTATGTTCAGTTTGATTCAATCATGTTAAGAATATTTTGAGAAGCTGCTTAAGGGTCTTAAATGTTTCAGTAACGACGGTCATATTTGATTGCGGGTAGGCAAGATTTGTAAAAACTTTTGATGTCCTTTTACGCCTGGATGATTTGTGTTAAACTTTGTCAAATTCAGCACAGTTCTGGTTATAGTGTCCCGTGAAAACAGTAGGTAGTTAAAATGGTAAAGTTAACAATTGCTAGACTCTTTACGAAGATAAAATCTTTAGAGTAAAAGAAAGTAAACATGCACCCCTATAAAAGCTGCTACAAAAGACAAAGGGGTAAAAATTATTGAAAAGATAAGCAAGATAAACTAAATTATCAAGGTAAAAGAAATTCACAGATTTTCTCTGCTGGCGCGTCATCATTGCTCTTTCACTAATATCTATACGGATATGACTAGGCGACAAGCAATAAAGTATATTTCTTCCAGATGTGATGAGACGGTCATGTTTCTGCATGACTTGGGCCACTAATAGACTGTCAAATGCAACGTTTTGCAATGCGTTCAGTGTATAAGTGGAATCCGGCAAAAACTAATGAAATCATTTTTAAAGGCCAGGATATAGTTCCAATATAATAGTATGGCAGTACCTTTTGCAAAATAAAGTGGATGCACTATTTGGTAACGGTCTCGAGATGCTATTGTGTAGTGTTACAAGGAGAGCTTCAACCTGATCTGCATCATTCAAACCGTTTATATTCAGGTTCGTATGGCCACGATAGGTGGCTAGTATTACCTTGAATGTACACTAAAAAACAGATTGGTAGAATAGTTTTTGCTTTGGTAAAGATTATATATAAACATCGGAAGTTTAAATAACCACTGTGATAACTAGAAGAATGAGACTTTTTCAGTGATGGCTAGATTATGTTTTATAGCTTACTTATAAAGGCGAATTTGATTACCAAATTCGATTATCGATTTAATTCGATATTAAATTTTGTATATGCTGGATTAGATGGATTAGATTATAATTGAAAATATTATTTATATTTCATTTTGCGTTAATGATAATATCAATTTGTAAAATAGCTATATAAATATTATTTTACATGATTTATTGACCGTGTTACCACTACGAACACGTGTCCTAAGAATGGTATGATTTCTTAGAAACACCCCAAATTATATTTATTAATTCTGAAATCTATCAGTGTAAGAGATATCAATATCGGAGCATGAGCCATATGCCATCAATACTTTGTCGATGTCACTTCTTGAATTCCCAATCTTCTACTAAGACAAAAAATACACCTGTCCTTGGAAACATTTTCATATTAGATTTCATTTTTAATGTTTACTCTCTCTTTATGTAAATAAAACTGATAAATATTAACAAGTCTCGTTTTTTTTTTTTTTAGCAATCTAAGTTCCGACGCACAACAAATAGATTTAAAGCGTATTCAAAACAAGTATATATACATGAATAATTCAAATTATTACGGACTCAACTTATTTAGGCCTCTTCCGATTCCGTATTGAGCGTCGTTTACTGCCTACGCCTAATACGATATCAACAATTTGAACAATACCAGTTTGGGGGCAAAATATCTGTATTAAATATAAAATTCTTAACGTTTGTTTTTAACTTATTAAAATCACATACATATTCTAAAACAACGGAGATATCAGTCGTGGATAAATGTATATTTAAACTAAAATTAATTTTATCCAAATTTGACTTAAGCACCCATAGATAAACTTGATTTTCAGATTGCTAAACCCACAGAATTGACGTTTTACGGGATCGGTGCCAAACTGGATACAGCAACTGCTAACGATGAACCCAAAACCAGAAAAATGTATACATCACATATATTAATTGCAGTAGCATGTTGGATGTAAATGTGCCTTGATGGTATGCTCTAAACATTTTATTAACATTTCCCTACTTGTACTGTTATTATCCTTGTAGTAATATGGCTTACGAAAATTTAAAATATATTTATGTATAGGGTTTAACTGCACGTCAGTACAATACAGGATATATGGTGCTGATTAAAAGTTAAGCTCTAAAAACGTAAAAATAAAGAATCAGAAAATGAAACTAAACAATAAACGTAGACTATAAGATAAAGAATAAAGGAAAAGATGCTAAATTTCTTTTAATGTGTATAAAAAGATCAAAATAAACAATCCTTAAAGTATAGGGTCAATTGTTTTCAAAATATAAACCGCATTCGCTCACAAAAGATTGTCTCGAGTGGTATATGTTCAAAAAGTGTTTTTTTTAAATTTATTTTAATAAAGTTTAAACTCCGTATAAGATAATGGAAACAGTAAATGTAAATCATAATTTGAAAAATTTCAACTATATAATAAAATCTGTGGTTTGTTAGTGGATATAAGAACATATTTCACAACAATAAAGGGGTATTAATCCAATAATGGCAGAAATCAATAGTGTTACTATAAGCACCCGATGTAAATTTCAAGCGCGCTGAACAAGGGATCACATTTAGCATATTTTTTATTTGTATAGTTACTTATGACTTCTATCTAGGATATACATCATGTAATTGTTTTTTATTAAAGCCAAATGTCACTTTAAAATGTTCATTTTCTTTTGGTAGCAAAACACCAGAGATCTGCACAAATTACTCTAACCAACGCACATGGAAATTGCTACAGTTGTTTCCTTTAATATCATGCAGAAGTGATTTGGTAGTTATACCTATGATAATTAGCTTACTTAACCATTGTTTAAAAATGTTTTGGAAATGATTGTTACAGTGAGCATGGTCATTATTGTATACAACATATGCATGCACGTTCGTTTAGTTGAAAAGAGACCTTTCCATCCTGCAGCTGCATTTTGAATCTTCTGAAGAAGTAGTAAAGATGATTCGTTTTTGTCATGCACAGTTCCATGTATCTTTGTTCTGCCTCAAAGCCGAAAGCAAACTTATCTGGTTCTTTCCTTTCGTTCAGCAAAAGGCTGGTTGGTGTTTTCATAGAGATGAGGTTCTTTCTTCCACTGTTCCATGGTTGTGGTGAATCTATCTTTGTTGGATCCTTTTTATATGGGTCATAGAAGTGAAAGGCGTAGCCAGAATATGATGTTCCGAAATCTATGCCAACAACAAGAGGAACGTCTCGTACTTTTCCCTGGAAAGCCATCTTTAAATAATTTAAGGATTTTTTGGTTAGAACTTCATGTATTTTAAACTAAATCCAAATCATTATTAGTCATACTCAATAAATGTAATATGTATTAAATGTTATAATTCGTTCATAGGTATTATATGCACTGTACTCATCTCTTCGGGAGAGTAAAACCAACTTAAAATCTATCAGAGTAGGGCATTGTGCTGTTATTTGTTGATGGTCGATGAACTGCTTATCTCGAGTTTAGCATCTTCTTTTGTCCTCGGTAATGATCATATCATTATTATATAATGATGATGATCATAGAAAGAACAAAAAAGTAATATGTATTGACAACTGAAACCATAGAATGTGGAGTTAAATGTTAAATGTATGTACCCGGTTGGAAATTATCACATAGAAAAAGTATACGAAACTACACCGATGGTTAATATTACTGCAAAACAAGTATTCAGAAACTCTTAGACTTGGCATTATTTTGTATTCTTTCCTCGTTTCTTTATTTAACAAAATGTCATTTTTGGCTTCAACACTTAACAAGCATGTATGTATTGGATTTAGCGGCATAACAGCAAAATCTTGGCTATATAATGCTAATTATATTTTGGTTCTAAAAATATGAATGTACAAAAATGCTAAATTCGTTTGGGAAAAAAATAAAACTTTTCCAAATGAATACATGCATCTACTCCTACAAAAGTAAAGATGAAGAATAAAGATGCTAAAACTCCTTAAAAGATATATAAAATAAAGATAAACCTATGTGTATGTATAAAGTTTAACCGGACATCAGCACATTTTCGTTAAAATGCAATGGAAAATAAACCTTTCCATAAACGTAAACAAGTACCCCAACAAGATACAAAATGAAAGCAAATATCTTAAAATTCTTTGAAAAGTATACATAAAAAATATTAAAGAGATAAACGTTCAACCAGGGTCAAAATGTGTCATATAAGTCCAAGATTGTCTCTGGTGGTGCATCTCAAAAAGCCATTTAATCAAGGTGACAGAAAACACTTTTGTCTCCCACGGTGGAAAGTCAATAAAACTCGACGACAAGAATGTGTTCCACTGTTAGTGGACACTAGCAAGGTACTCACTCAGGTCGATGTTCACCCCTTAGGTACGTCAGGAATATGTGTCATATACGCGAGCGACAGAATACAACCTAATCTCTGTAATATTTTTGTATAAAAAGGGAATAGCACTCACCAATGGTGGTCTTGATCTCCTAAGCTTTATTGTAGAGTTTATATTATATATATATATATATATATATATATATATATATATATATATATATATATATATATATATATATATATATATTCATGTAGACACATGCCAGCAGTACAATAAACAATTGTCGAGGCTAGAACATTCAACTATTATAATACTATTTATTTTTATTACTTTGTAACTTCGAAGTGTGTTGTCTAGACGCATCATCAGTCTCACTCCTTATTATTCTAGCATGATAAATGAACAGAAAGTGTCATAGACAAAATAACGAGATACCTTACGTTTCAGATGCTGTTAGTTTACTCTGAACTAAGCTAGTAGAAACTTGAATGGTATGATTTGGAAAATGCTGTCGCCCACATGGATTAAAAATGCTGTTCAGTAAAGCAAAATACAGTCAGATGAGAACTCTAAAAGAAAACAGGTGGAAACAACGCATGACGATGATAGCAAATGTGTTATAATTTCTTATTTAGTTGAGGCATGAAAAATTGTGAAAATTTAATAATAGATTTCAGGTTGGCGCTACATTTACCTCAGACCAAGAAGGAAAAATTAATTGGATTCAAATCTAGTAGACTGAAAACAACTATTTCACATACGAGTTGTACAACATTTTTTGCTACATGCACTTCAAAAGTTGAAAACAGATGGAAACAATGCATGACGATGATAGGAAATGTGTTCTAATTTTTGATTTAGTTGAGGCATGAAAATCTGTGACTATTGAATAATAGATTTCAGTTTGATGCTACAGTTACGTCAGACTAAGAACGAAAGATTAAAAGGATATAAATCTATTAGACTGAAAACAACTATTTCACATACAAATCATTAAATATATTTTGGTATTTGCACTTCAAAAGTTAAAAACAGGTGGAAACAATGCATGACTATGATAGCAAATGTGTTATACTTTTTGATTTAGTTGAGGCATGAAAAGTTCTGACAATTGAATAATATATTTCATGTTGACGCGACAGTTGCCTCAGCCTATGAACCAACAGTTAAAAGGATGCAAATCTATTAGACTGAAAACAACTAATTCATATATAAATCGTTCAACATGTTTGGTATCTGCATTTCAAAAGTTAACATTGATGAGTCTGTTAAAAGATACATAGCACCGTGTAATATGAAATTCTTGCAGAACCGACTTAATTCGGCAGTGCGGATGGCGTCAGTTGGATGTGGAGTATCTTGTTGACATGTAAAAAGATCAACGTGTACAAGAATCAGTGGGATCAGTTTTAAAATGTCATGACTACTTCAAATACGAAAATTATCTGGAAAGTTCATACGTTGCCTAGTGAGCAACCATTTTATTTGACAAACAACATCATAGATTTAAAACAATTGAGCATACCTACAGGTCATGAATGGAGACCCAACATAAGACAAATGTAGATCAGTATTATAGGACGACAGGACTTACTGGGTTTCGATAACGATGAAATCAGCTCGTGATTAGAAACGCCAAATAAGGGGTAAGAGATTTAATAAAATTACTTGTAAATTCAGAACTTTAGATGAGTTTTACAACAATAAGATTACTGATGATTAGGACATAGGCTGGGCGTACCTCTTTTTATAGGACAGTAACGGTTAGGCAGAGCAAATACCACAATTATATCAGAGTATCAGGTCTTATATGATCTGCATTGTTGGTGCTCAAGATCAAAATTGAATATTTTATACAAAGTCGCTTTTCGCTGTTCAAGACAAATATTTAAATGCGACATTAATTTTAGAACAGCAAGGACTTGACTCAGAGTAAAACATAACGATACAACTTCAACAATATATTTTTCATATTAATAAACTAGATTAATCTATACTGTTGCTGGTAATAGTATATCTTTCGTTGATGAGTGATATGATTATGAAACCAGGTAGCAATGCTAGCCAAAACAACTTGAAAAAGATCTCCAGGAAACTTCAGGTTGAGGTTAAACACTGCCATAAATAACGACGTCGTAAAAAATACTTTTTCCACAGCTGATCACAGTGTGTAACGATTCGTCAGAAGGTAGGCACGGAATACAAGAAGAAATCGTAGTAAAAACTGTAAAATAAAGATGTATGTATGTAGTGTTTTACGGCACCCCAGCACAAAAGTGGTAATGTAGTGCCAACAAAAGGTTAAGTTCGAAAAATATAAAATTTAATTGCACAATAATTTTGAAAGATATACACTTAAAAAAACTAAAATTAAGTAGAAGAAGATAAAATATAAAACGTAAAGATGTTAAAATTCTGTAAAGCGTATATAAAATAACAGATACAGTTAACACATATAAAATCCTTAAAACATGATGTGCTGTCTAAACCGCATTCTCTTTAAAAGTCAAAGATTTTCTGGGTGTTACAGTTTCTTCAAGCAGTTCACGCCAAAAAAACTTCTGTCTCACAGGGTGGAATTATACACACTCTACAATAATTTGTTCCATTGCCAGTCGACACTGGCGGGGGAAACACACTGGTCGAGGTTCACCTTTCAAGAGGTATGCATGAGTCAGGTACAATACGTGATCGCCACAATACCCACTCATCTTTCTGATTTGTTCTATATGAAGGAAGTCACTCTCAAATAGTGGGTTTGATGTTCTTAAATTTGTTTGTGGAGTTTTCATTCCACATATTTTGCCAAGTATGCCGAACATATACAATATTTTAAGTCACTATATGGAATCTTCCATTCGGAAACGGGTGACTGCAGCGCAGCTTTGGCTGCTTATGTCCCCTTTTCATTATCCTTTATGATAATGTGACAAGACAACCAACATAATACATAATACCTTTCCCCAGATTATATGAGAACATCATGGTTCGTTAATATATGGGATATTAATAAGTAGACAGATTTAATATTCTGCAAGGCTTTTAATGTGGAAAGGGAATCCGAAAAGACGATAAAATTTCGTTTTTTTTTTAGCGGTTTTAGCGTAGTTTAAAGATATCAGTATGGCTATAATTTCTGCAGTAAATAATTGAGGCAGTATCCGGTAACCGGATCGAGATGGTACCATGCGGTGTTGCAATGGTAGCTCCAACTTTATCTCCATGTTTTATGCCTTCTGTATACAGGGACATATGGTTACGACAGGATGTTCTGATTTCATTGAATTTACTCTGATAAACGAAAGGATTAGTTGAAGAGTTGTTAAATTTGCTAAAAGTAAAATATTACTTTGGGATCAAAAATGCAAACCATGGGCCAACTAATGCTACAGTCAGCAAAATGACACTATCAGCTCATAATATCACACCATGTCCAGTAGTCCTAAACAACCAGCTTATTACACTGCCAATAATAGTAGGCAGTATTGCTACTACCCTTTGGAAGAGCTGGAACAAATAACTGGCAATATTATTCATGCCCTATTAGACTTTGTACACGAATGACTAATATTCTACCTTTTTCACCACCATTCTCTCCACCACTAACGCCACCTCCTACAAATTATTTTATCATATATGCTCTCGACCTAGCGACAGTTTATATTGTCATACTTTTTGCTGTTATTCTCAGATCAGTCTTCTTAGCCTTTCACCTAATGACAACTTTTCTCACACTCATGCAATATTGTCTTAAATACCTCTAACATTTATCTCCAATGTACTAAATGTCCAATTAATTGTGCTCTTTTACATTCGATATTTTTCAACAGCTCTTGGAATTTAACATTTTTTATTGATATAGATCCTTACTGATGTATCCTTTTTATGTCCTCCCTCTCTTATACATTTTGTCATCTAATTTTATTGATTTTCTTTTTGATGCTACTATTTCTACAGTGTTTGCATAACCTTTTAATTCTCTTTCTTCTTCCAGAGCAAATACTCTGCACTCTACTTGTGGGAGTTTTCCACTTTGATGTCTTTAATGGTAATCATGTATGATGATCTCTACTTATCTTATTTGTTGATTAAGCGTCTTATATGTATCTATCGTTTGTCTATTTCCACAGAAGTATATATTGGCTGTCTTTGTACAATAGTAGGTTCCAAAGACTGCTGTAAATGTTTGTCCAAAGATTTACCATTTGGATGTATCCATTTATTTCCTTCTTTTGCCCAGCCCAAATGACTTCATGACGTTACTTTCACCTTTAAGTATCTATAGATTTAGGTGCTACATTTCATTTGGGCTACCATTTTTAGAAAGTATTGATTCTCGGTTTTGCTTCGTGATAAAACAATGTTTTTCCCTCTTTTTTTAAACAAGATTTACGTTTCTGATATTGTGTACTATCTATATTGAAAGCGTGTATAAGAAATTGTATACATTCATCTACTAAAGCTGTAAATATAGGATTTTCACATTCCTATTTACGCAAATTTATATCTGTATCACTGTATCAACTACTATCGATGCATGCGTATAGGATAAAAAATATGGATGCAAGATTTTCGAGCTGATCTGTACGCCATCTAGCAATATCCAAGTTTCGATCTTACTAACGTCCTGTATAACTGTGGTAAGACAGTTCCCTCTGCTCCCTAAGATATCCAATTTGCGGAAGGAAAATAAAGATATGGTAAAATATAAAAAATAAAAATAAAAAAAATGTTGGTCTACTCCACAACAGGGCTAAGTGAACCGTTGCAATAGAGTTTTATATTATCGTGAATTTGTGAAATTAGCAGAAGTGCATTTCGTTTTCTTCTGACCATTTCTGACTCTATTTAAGCATATCTGTTGTTGACGTTCAGTTTCATCAATTTCTTTTGCCTATAACACATCACGAAGTTGTCGACGTATAATAAGATGTCAGTTCCTGGATTCAAACATTTGACTATGTTGTTAATGTTGATGTTGAAAAGGGTGACTGACAGTATGCTGTCTTGATGTGCACCGATATCCTGATGATAGCTTTCAGTAATGGTGTTACCTATATCAATCTTGCAAAATAGTAGACACACAAATAGGTAGGCTGCCCCTTACATCTAGGTTCAGTATGTAGTTCATCATGCCTACTGCAATATCATGTCATAATGTTTCTCCAAGTCAAAACAAATGACTACTATATGTTCTTTGCTTACGAAAGATTCTCTTATAAATGTTTCAAACCTGATTAAATAGTTAATTTTGGTTATATGGCGTATGAATCCACGTTTAAAGTATGATAGTAATTTCTTGAATTCAACCTACAACAGAAGTCTGTCATTTATGATTTGTTCCATGGTATTTCAAACACAGCGCGTTATTGCTAAAGGGCGATAGATGGGAGATCGGTATGGTCGTTGCCACGTGTTTATACTGGTATCATTGATGATACTCGCCATGATAACGGAACTGACCAGTTTCCCATATTTTATTCAAAATGTGAAGTAAGTAGCCTATTAAGGGCTATACCAGGTGTTTCAAAACCTGATAGTGGCTATCATCTGGTCCAAATGGAGCGTCATAGGATCGGTCAAGATTTTTATCGTTCTCTTAGAGTAAAGGGTTTATTGTAATCTTTAGCGTTAACAGACTCAAAAATTAAAAGAACCCTTTTCTTTCAAGGTTTTAATGTAGAGTAAGTTTCCATAATAGTTCCCTGGTGAAGAATCTATTGAGAATGTGTCGGCCGAGGTGTTTGATATTTCTGGTAGTGCAGTGACCAATTTATCAGATTTCTTTAAATGTTTGGTGCAGTTGTTGCTATTTATGTCAGTGATTTTCCGTACTATATTCCCAACTGATTTAATAAAGAAGCGAAAGTTGAACCTAGTAGTGACATATTATCTCCATGCTTTATTCGTAATCTCCCTAATGGTATGATGGGTTTTAGCTCAAAATATCAGGCATGTATTTAGGGTCTCAGCTGCTAGATTGGCTTTTAAGTTTTCAGAGACTTTTTTCCAATCCCTGTTGGCGTCCTTGCAAGCATTATTAAAGCATGGTTTGTTAACAGGTTTAGGAACTGCTAAAGTTTTATTATTGGTTTCCAGAAGCATTCTACTGTCTCTTAGTATAAAAGAACATCAGACCCGCTACGTTTGCAAAACTATCGGGTATCAATCTTGATTCATAAAGAGTCTGAAAAGTTTAGCAATCTGCCTTATTTAATTTCCATATCACCCTTGAGACTTGGATATTTTATTTCTTACGTATACTGGAGAACAGTCACTCGAATTCGTTGATTAGAGTGCCTGGAGGAAGATATATTGAGCAAAGTGTAAGAGAATTATGTATGATCACACGAACGTCTATAGCCTATAATGCAGCATTTTGATTAACTTGGCTGTGAGGAGTTTTGTCATTTATGATGATAGTCAGTCCTGCAACTGCCTTCTCAGTATTTCTTGCAAAGTTGTTGTATATGACGGATTTTGTTTTACATTAACTCTATCGTTTTCTTTTTGGAAAAGGTATCCTGGAGACAGACATATGTTGAGTCATCTTCTTTAAGTAGAAGATTTATTTCATCAATTATTGCCTTTAAACCTCGGCAATTCAACTGTACTATTGCGTCACAGCGTTTAATTTCTTATTTCGTTTGTAATTTATAATTCGTTCCATGGTTTTGCAAATTGTTGAAAATAAACGTACATATTTAAAATGAATCTTCAGTTGGATTTTAAATAACGTCTGAAGACAAATTATGAAGCAGAAAGTATTATCTTGGAGTTTTTATACTGTTTCAAGAGTATATTACTCCATCTGGAACGACCAACAAAGAACTGTATTTAAGACACCTTTACTACGATCCTGAAAGTCCAGTTGCGTAAATAAATATCACTCAATTCTGGGAAGAAATTAAAAGTGACGAAAAGAAAGCAAGATACGCTGAATGAAAATAATAGATAACCGAACAGTCTGCTTGCACATTACTCAAACAAGTGAGAAAAAGATTTCCCTACAAAAGAGTTTGTGTTAATCATGTAGGTGACCAGTAGCAGGAAGGCTTGTTGACATGCAAGCATACGAAAAATATAACATTGTATATAAATATGTTTTCACGTTGATATATATTGTTTTCGGAATACCCTCATGCTGAAAAAGTAAAAACACAAAGGGAGATGACATGCACGATGCTTTTAAAGAAATCTGCTTCGTAGAGAATTTGACAAGATACAGTTTAATGAGAGAAAACAGTTTTACAACAGGAAAGTAAAAATATTTGTTAGAAAAGTTAAACGCCGAATAGTTTTCAACTTACTCAGACAAAAAATTATCTAGTATGGAAGGGGTTAATATAGCGTAAGACCAGAATGTGGAATACTTCACTCAAAATTAAACCAAAAAAGTGGTTGACATTTTACCAAAGCTTCTTGAGGGATACAATAACACTCATCACAGATTAGACATAGCTCTAGTAGAAACAAGCAAGGAAGAAAACAGAAAAAAGGATGGATTCACTTATTCGGTTACCTGGCAACATACACATTTGCAGCACCTAAATAGAAAATAGTTGAAAGAAAATTTCAAAATACAATATATTCTTTGCACAGGGCATCTTCCTAACATTACTGAGAATGTCTTTCAAATCAGTTAATAATTTTAGGGATCCATTTGTTTATAAGCTGGAAGATATGAAGAGAGAGGATATAGACGGCATGTTTTACGAACAAGAGTTATCTCTATACAACAAACAAGATGGCAAAAACAAAGTTGAGAAGACCATGGAGACCAAAATGGTAAACGGTAAAAAGCATGTACTTCGTTAAATGGAAATATACAATAAATTGTTTAACAGTTGGGTACCAGCCGAAAACATTATTTTAATAATATAAATGATAGAGGATGAACAATTCATAAATAGCAGAATCGAGGAATACGAAAACTTGGAATTTGTTTTGAAGATATTGATTTTCTTAATGTGATGGATGTGGAGAAAATGATTGAATAAGGAAGGATATTAAGACAAACATGATATGTGAAATACTAGAGGGGAAAAATTACTTTCCAAAACATCACCAGTAAGCAAGTAAATAGTACAAATAAAAACCTGATACGGCGACTGCAGTGTACACCGTGTCCTAGCAGGGTAATACATGACATTACGGATGAAATGGAAAGAGATATTAAAAGGTAGGAAGTCGATTCAAACAACATTTCAAAAAGGGTGAATAGCAGATATAATGTAAAAGTTTACAAGCTACTTTATGCGACTTTGAACAAAATAAGGTGTAATGAAAATCACAGAAATATTGATGCAATTATGAGGACATTTGAATTTCCTCGAATTCCATTTAAAGATAGTATTGCGGTCGTGCTACTACACTGTCAACTAATCATTTTCATGGACAGAATATTTACTTTGTACAGATTTAACACATGTATAAAACCTTCAAACATAGAAGTTAACTGGGGTAAAATAAACAGATTTTGAAGATCTAAACTTTTAGAACTTTTATTAATCATCTAGTAATAAGTAAAATAATCCTACACACAGAAATGGTAGAATCGATATTTGAGACAGTTGTAAATGTTACAAATATGATGGAGGAAAACTTATAGAGGATATGGATAAATTATATACCAGATACAAATATAGAATCGAGATTATAATTATATCGTTAAAGAAAAATAAAAATAGTCGAAAACGTAATCAACAACGAATTTCATGTGAATGTGTAAAAGCAGTAAATAGAGGCTCAGCGTATATGTACAAGAAAGACAAATTTCATTTTACTTGTTTAAACGTAAATAATCGGTTACCAAAAGCTAATTGTTATGGTAGATAAATGGACCACAGAATATAGCTTGATTGACCAAGATTTACAACACGTTTTCTTTGCTTGCAGTTCAGATTTCATATACTCTTAATTCTGATATTGCAACCATATTAAACGAGATAAAGATCTACCTCAGTGAAGCTCAGTTTTTCACATACAATCCGTGAAACATTTCTGAGGGTTTGGGTTAATGTTTTTTTTTTTTTTTTGTTTGTTTGCGCAGTAACACAAACAGGTTATTTTGTGCCGCAGTAATCAGAGTAAAGTGCAATGCTCAACGAAACACCACAGTAGCCGACCCAGGTTGATCCGAAGATAGGCTTCGAACCCGCACTATCTCGGTCGTGTGTCCGGCACGTTAACTAGTGAGCAGCCGCGACTCTTTAAACAGGTTTTATACCTTTATTTCAAAATTGTAAAGAATGACTCTGTGAAAAGATATAGATCACATTGCAACATACTGTATTGGAGGAACCATCACAACTGGGCAGTGTGGATGTCATCATCTCTTTCCGACATTTCCTACACGAAAAATATACCAGAATTAGTTAAATTAGCACACACATTTCATGTTCATTTCCAAATGAGAAAGCAAAATACCTTTACCTAATGACAATACAATCAAGTAAAATAGTAACAGCATAGATATGAACCAATTTAATTTAATCTGCAGCGATTTTAAAATTCCACAACATAAAGAACAGACAGACCTCAAGAAAAAAGAGAAACCGTTTGATTGACAATAGGCCAGAAGAACATAAAACCATAATCCAAGGTTTTATAGGACCAAGACCTGCTGTCACCTCAGCTACTTGTAAATGTAAATATAACTATAGAACAGGTACTGATGAATATTGGATAAAATTGGCTGCTGATGAAATGAATTCAATGTATAACAAAGATGAACCTACCGACTGGACTTACTTCTTTCTGCAAGATAACAACGAGCTTACAGATGAAGGTATTGCAAGGTTAAATCAAAACATTAGATCACACGTCGTCTGCATAGTAGGTGCACAGATGCAAAACAGAACATATATTACATAGCTTGTGTTGATAGTATCCGACACTGTTGTTAAAAATTTAATAGAGTTATTAATTTTAGGAGAGAAATGTTACGACACTGAATAAGGCATTATGGTCAAATGTCCATAATACATAACAGGCTAAAATCTGAAATTTGTCTATACTGTTCGCGGTGACAGTTTATATTTGTCACCGAGTTCCATGATTATGAAAATGTGTAGTATCTTCGGACACAACAGGAATTTACATAAATCCAAATACTCGTTTAAAATGCTGTTAAAGCCGACCATGAATATCGATACAGAAACGAACAATATTGTAACAGTACACAAAGAAATTGTAGAGGACGAAAAAGGACACAAAGTGCACAAAGATTATGTAGAGAAGAAGAATTATAATCAAGACATGAAATGATATTCCGATGTTCAAGCGCAATGCTAAAGAACGAATGACAATAAATGATGAAATACTAAAAGCCACCGCTGAGGTAACATTTTCGGAAAATCTCAGAACGCGAACGTCAGAACGACGGTCAAGGTGATTGGCTTGTATATGCTGCCACTCGGGAAGTTATCCTCGGCGCTGCTGTAGAGTTAACGAGCACATTGGACAAAAACAATTTAGCACAACACCCAAAACAAAAATGTGTTCCTGCAGCCACACTAAAGCAGATCGCAACGACCGTCGTCCCGACTGAACTTTCAATAGCTGGCCAGGGTATTAAATTGAATAATAGACCGGCCCCATGTATTATTGCAGCAATAGCGCTAAACAAGGTTTAAATAACAACATGATGTATTTAGACGGCAAGCATATCGTCAATATGGTCTATATAGTAAATTCATTTTTAAACTTGACCAGTCGTCTCTATTTTCACTGGATATCCTTCAAAACAATCACTACATGCATTAGGTCGTATTTGTATGATCTATTTACATGATGATTTGGTGTGTAATCAATCCTATATTGCATAAATGAAACACTCACCGACTTAATCCATTCAGGCAAATATATGCATGAGCTTCCACTGAGTGGCTGATATATGTGTGAAACGTTAAATATTCAATCATGTCAAGCATCCATTATGCACTTTCGCCTATTTTATGTTCATATTTTGCATGTAAAGTGTCGATTCAATGTTAAATGACATCAATTTCACCTCTATTTAATATTTCATAGTTCTGTTTTGTTTTAAATTGTCCAAACTCTACTCGCTCTACCTCCTATGAGTGTATTTTCCTAAGCCTGTTTGCTAAGTGTAGCTGAACATTTACAAATCCAAATTGTCAAATGCTTCTACTGATGATTATGTTGAAGCAGGGTTCAATATTATTGAAACAATTATGCAAATGTTGAATAATATCGCCGTAAAATCTATACTCATTTCAATTTCTCTTAAATAAAATGAGCGTTTTAGTGATAAATCTGTTTATATTTTGCTTATTAATAAGTCCAAATTATTTTCCAGTTGAGAAGGTATTAAGGCAGTTTGTATTTTAATTTTACAACTTGTTTTGATAATGAAAGACTGATTATAGAAGTCTTCATGATATCTCACTTTTTTGCACGTGTAATTAAATACTTAACCTTTACGTTTTATTATAAATTTTTCCAAAACACCCACCTCACTGTCTATAGACATCTTTCAATGGTGGTGGTTATATATATCGGAACTGTACTACTTAGCACTCCCATGTGAAGCACATTATCTATAGCAGATATTGTTTCTAAGCTCTGTGATCGAACTTTTGCTTGCGTATTGCTATCACAGAGTGATTGTGTCACGCAGCTTTGTGCACTAGCCACAGAAAGAAATGTGTCTATTTTTTGCATGCCTTTTCTATTTCTACATGTGACTTGCAAGCGAGCTTATTGCGAACGCATGGTGTCGGTGTCAAGCGGTCTTGTCGCGTTAGCCGTACAATGTAAATTTATCACGTTTATCTTTTTTGGATGCTTGTTTTAAACTCTTTCCTAAACGCGGGCTGTTATTTTGATCCCGGGGTATATTTGGTCTGTTTTTAAATAGAAACAAATTTCACTTAGCATGAGTCACTTTGAAATACAACTCTTGTACGTTTGCCCACCGACCGTTCATATCAACACTGTGATAATTACCTGTATATTACTAGTGTACACTAGTGTACAGGGCTTGTGGAGATAAGGAACATTTAAATATCGCAATAGTAGCTTCTTATACAAATTAACTTTAACAATACTAAACAATTCTTTTAAATCAAAAACATAACTGCTGCATTAATATTAGTAAGATTTCAAATCAGTTGCAGCAAGATCTTTTTTTACTCTGTGCAGTATATTTTGAAATAGTTGAGAGAAGCGTTAACACGTAATTCAAAAGCATATTGACTGCAACTACAAATCTACAGCAATTTTAATCTTTTTTATAATGATTCAGTCCATAGTTTGTAGGCAAGTATTTATTTCACAAGCACTCCAACCACACCCCACGTCCCACCTCCAACGAGAAACGTAATTTAACTGCATCTGCATTATAAGCCTAATCAAAATCAATTGTACAGTATTGCTAATTGTTCAGACTAGGGCATATAGTAAAATACCTATTTTGTCAATAATGCATTATTGCACTCGAAAGCGATTAATCTGTCATACATAAGTTGCATTCATAACATTTCACTGGCTGACTTGGCTAGGAATATAAGCTTGAAGGCAATTTATATACCTGGAAAATTCTACCAGACTACATTGGATTTACTTGTACTTTGTTCTAATCAATTTTAATTTGTATTTTCAATTTTGATTATTAATATTCTCGAATGTGAAGGCGAGGACTTTCGAAAAGCATCGTACCACTGCACAAGATGGTAAAATACGCAACAATATGAGTGGTTTAGTAAATTTGTAATTATAATTATTATGTCTACTAATATTGGTAGTAGTAACAGCAGTAGTAGTGGCAGCACTGGTGTCAAATTATATGCCAGAATTATGATTTACATTGAATATCCATTTCCCAACGTGTACTATCTCAATAGTAGATGATTTATAAACTAGTTTATATCTACCTGTCAGTGGGCGGAATGTTCTAGAGGTATATGTTGATAACATTCGTCACTCTAACCTATACATAGATAACAAAAATCAATATCTGTATCATTACGGCCAGTTGGATTAAAGATTAGTTACCTTTGTTTCAGTACATCACGATGAAATTTGGACAAAGTTAGCATCTTATGCTTGTAGTCGTAGTAGCGGTGGTGATGGTGTTGCTGTTAGTGGCTATATTTGTAGCAGCATTAGTAGAATCGTAATATTAGTAGTAGTAAAAGCAGTAGTAGTGCCAGTAGTAGTGTCAAACATAATTTACATTGAATATACATTGACCATGTGTATTTTCAAAATAGTGGATCAGTAATAAACTAGATTCTATCCAATTGTCAATGTGCGGAATGTTTTAGAGGTATCTATTTACATGATAACATGCGACATACCAACATATACATTGACAAGGAAAAATCAATATCTGCATAAGATCCCAACTTATGTGCGATCGCGCCGAACTGCCCGGTTGAGTATTAAAAACTGTGTCAGGCAAAATAAGACAATTATATATATATATATATTCGATGCCATTTCTATCCTCTTTCCAAAAACTATAATGTTTGCTATTGGTACAAAATTACATAAAGCAGATGTTAACTGTTGTCTCCCGATTCATAACAAGCGAATAAAAAGCATTTCCCTCACTGTCATACCTACGTAGGAAAATGTATGTATGTATGTATGAATGTATGTATGTATGTATGTATGTATGTATGTATGTATGTATGTATGTATGTATGTATGTAGTTTAAAGGTTTTTATTCCATTGTTTTGAGCAGAGAGAACAAATTTAACATCTAATTGCTGTAATTTTATACCAGAGCCTTTTATTAAAAAGTACAAAAATGACATAAAATATAAATATAATTATCTTATTTTGTCTAACAAAAGTGTACTTAAGATTATATATACAAGTATAACTGAAACAAAAAATTGTATGTCAAAATGGTATGAAGATTAGCACCGTATGTTCTAATAATTTAATATAGTCGAATACAAGGGTTATATGGAATGTGGTTTCTCACATGTAAACGGCACACAGAATTTTGCTTATGCAGGTCAAACAGAAAGTCATAATATACCAGGGTACAAGCTTTAGGGATACAGTAATAGTACACCAAAGTTACCATTGGAATTCAAGAAATTATATAGAAATGCTGACTCCGCCGTTCCCTACGTTGCAGAAGACACAAGAAAGTAGGGCATATTAGTATACAAACGTCGGGCATATAATATTAGCATTACCCAGTTTCAAATGAATACAGCAACTGATGCAGAGGATATCTGACTGTCAAAAAACTCTAACATAAATCGTAATGTTTTCGACGCCGCCATCGCAGTCGGGAAAATTACACCTATGTATTGTCCAACACAGGCGAAACAATGTCGGAGACAATATAATATAATATAATATAATATAATATAATATAATATAATATAATATAATATAATATAATATAATATAATATAATATAAATTAACATATGTGAATACAATACAATATTACGTCAAATATAATAGAACACAAGTAATTATATTGTCACCATCTGTATGTA
Source organism: Margaritifera margaritifera (assembly GCA_029931535.1). Classification (NCBI taxonomy): domain Eukaryota; kingdom Metazoa; phylum Mollusca; class Bivalvia; order Unionida; family Margaritiferidae; genus Margaritifera; species Margaritifera margaritifera. Next base: position 547,945 of record JAQPZY010000993.1, on the reverse strand, counting down.
TTCCTTGTAAATGTTATCCTTTCCATTCATTATAATCTAAACACTGTATAAACAATGACACGGTTACCCGTTCAGACCCGCTCTTGACAACAAACACAAACACCTCTACACTTGCTTTGACCTATATATAGCATACGCAGGATTTATACAACCACAAGGAGCTTAAATAGCACAATAATTACATGCAGTTTCATGTTTGTATTACATATACCTACCTTCTTCCAATAATTTCTTGAATTCTAATCCCTACGATTGACTGCCATTTTCACTGAACTCTATCATAAGTCTCACAATGAGGAGATAAACTAACAGATCTTATCGCATGGGGAGTTATAGTCCTATAAATCAACCCACAATCATGTACTAATACTAATGGATGGTTTCGGTCTGATATCACCTCTTCATAAAATCATTCAATTGATGGAGACAAATCTATCCGCAAAGCATCAGTGTACATTTCAGACACTTGCCTGTATTTCTCGCGGCTCCTGACTTACTGTCGGTTTGAAGGGGCCTTTCTGTGATATGCACATAATATTTTTGGATCAAATCCGATGACTGACAATTTGTAAATCCACGTGGAATAAAACAACCTTAATTCCTATTACCATGTCGAATTTCATGGCTACATCCGGCTGTGCCAACAGATCCAGCAACCAATCTTATGCTTCTTTCGCTCATTCGCTTATTTGAAAATTTAGGATGCTTTGTTTGGTTTTTTGATAAATCACGGTTAAATGAACTGAACGATAAATCCACTATAACGGGTAATTTGACATATTATTACCTCTTTTGTATAGATGGAATCAGGACACAATTAATACTTCCGGTTCAGTACCTACGAATGTAGTCCGAGTCTATTTTTAGATCATTTTTTCCTCTCTCATTTTGGTAGTGATGTATGCATTAGATTTAGTCATTCTTAGTATTGATTTAAAGGAAATTGGTTATTGTTTAGAATATGAGCATTATAGTGTGGTTGTCTGTGTGTATTTTGGCGACAGTGCACAGTGAGTAATGAGGCATTGGTGCTGATCCGGAAGTGAAATCTGTGACTCATTGCACGTTGCTTTGTTTACAGTCCAGCCATTCATAAGAATGCCGGTTAATCTTTGACAAGAACTTCAGCGTGAGTTCATCTTTGAAGATACTTTACAGCAACATATGATTTATTAGGATTTGCACACAGTTGAAAGTTCAGTACTGACAAACAAATGTACAGACTATATAGGAAAATTAATTGTGGTCTGATTCCAGATGCCTGCTTCCTAAGTGCACGTGACAGTCACACGGCTAATCCACCGGTAAAGCCTTTAATTATTCCTGTTCAACAACCTAGTATTCCATGACATTACTTTGTTAAAAAATACCTTAGATGTGATAACGTGAGATGCCACTTAGGTTGTCAGAATAAAAATAAATAAATAATAAATAAATAAATAAAAAATGGTCACAAAGAAAAAGCTTGTTCTTTTCTTGTTATTTCACCAACTTTTGACAAAACGACCAAACGCATACAAAGGGCACGCAAGTTTATATACACAAACAGATGGCACAGTTTCGTTTTTAAACGCAACGACTCATAATGTAAAGAATACATAGGGATATATGGCTTAGGTACATTGTATATTAAACTGATTATGTTTAATCTCACAACTATATTCTACACGTTTTCATACCTACTAAGTTTATTTGGTTAGTTTCCTCTAATTATCAATGTCATAAATATGCGTATATAATTACGTCCTGCGCAGACAACACTGACAGAACAAAAGGGCTCAAAGTGAATTGACCATAGACTCAAGTGCGAGAGAGAGAGAGAGAGAGAGAGAGAGAGAGAGAGAGAGAGAGAGAGAGAGAGAGAGAGAGTTGGGGTGGGGTTGGGGGTGGGGGGTAGAGATATAGGGATATAATGAATAAATTAAGGCCTGTAATATTTATCTTGATCTATGCTAAATATAAGACTGAAACACAGGACCATTATAACACAGATAATTAATAATAACTATATAGGACCATGAATTTACAAGAAATAAATACCACGAATTAAATTTCACACCGGAACGGGAGTAGATGAATTAAAGGATGGTTTAGTAGTATAATAAAGAACCGATTTCATTCGTCTAAGATAAAGTGTGGTTTATTTGCCTCAACATACAGGCTTTCTGAAGGGGAAGTTTCTATGTGCTCCCATACAAAGTCCAAGTCCTGATTTTGTATCTGATCAAGCATCTACAGGAAAGATTTACAAGCTGACCCGTTACACAATCGAACGATAGTCAGGCTTAGATCTTACTAAAGATCTATATCACCGGAGTAAGTCCTACTGGTCTGCTCCTGAATCTGTGATTTGCACGAATCATAATCAATCCAGATCTGTTCACATTCGTGCCTGAGGTATCTAATAAGGAATGCTAGTGTACGTCAAAAAATAAGCCTTACAAATTTGGTCTCCTGCACAACAGGGATAGGAGAACCATCATTTGAGAACGAACGACTTACGACAGATGTCGCACCACGGACTAAATAATATGCCATAAATCATTTAGTAGTTGTAACAGTAGTAGTAGTGGCACCACGAAGTAAGTAATATGCCATAGATGATTTAGCCTTACGGGCCAGTTGGATTAAAGATTAGTTAGGTCTGTCTCAAGAAATCTGGATGAAATTGGCACAAATTTAGTATTATGTATTTGTAGTCGTATTTACGGTGGTGATGGTGTTGCTGTTAGTATCTAAATTAGTAACAGCAGTGGTAGAATCGTAATAGTAATATTAGTAGTAGTAAAAGCAGTAGTAGTGGCAGTAGTGGTGTCACATTTGATGACAGACGTATGATTTACATTGAATATACACTTGGCAATGTGTATCTTCATAGTAGTGGCTCAGCAATAAACTAGTTTCTATTCTATAAGATTCTAACTTATGTTCGATGGCGGCTAACTTATTTAGTATTATAAATTGTGTCAGGCAAAATACCATAATTATATTTGTATTCTATGCCATTTCTATCCATTTTCCAAAGACTATAATTTTTGCTATTGGTACAAAATTACATAAAGCTGATGTTATATGTTGTCTCCCGATTCATAACAAGCGAATAAAAAGCATTTCCCTCACTGTCATATCTAGGTAGGAAAATGTATGTATGTATGTATGTATGTATGTATGTATGTATGTATGTATGTATGTAGTTTAAAGGAACGTGAGACCCATGCAGACATACATACATACATACATACATTTTCTTATCTACACAGATATAGCACTGGGGGCAATGCTTTTTATTCCATTGTTTTGACCAAAGAGAAAAATATTTAACATCTCCACTCTGTATTTGTATACCAAGAGCAAAGTACATTTTATAAAAAAGTAAATGAATGTCATAAAATATTAATATCGTTATCCTGTTTTGCCTAACACAATTGTACTTAAGATTATCTATATAAGTAAAACTGAAATTAGTGTATTTCAACATGGATTGAAGACTGGTACTGTATGTTCTTATAATAAGGAAGTCTTGTTGGAAGTGTACTTTCGAATGACTCTCTGTAAATCACTGACGAGAAGTGTGATCTGTTCTGACTCTTCCATCTTCACAGACTCAAAGCTGAATGAGTATATTCTCTTAGGGTGAGAGGATCTCTCTATATATAGGGAGAGAGCGTGTACCCAAGTAAAATAAAATTTTGAATCAAGATGAAACGATCACACGTTGATGAAGAGCGTGTATATTTAATTTGAACTGAAGCACGGTAAAGAGCTAATCTGATCAAACTTAGTCGCAAAAGACGTTTCGACATTTTTTTTCTCACGCAGACTGCTTCCCACGTGTGCTAAGGTATTTAACATGGAATGCATTCATATTATTGTCCTATTAAGCCTTCTTTCATGATTAAATTGCATGATTTTGTATTACTTTGTAATGGCGATGAGGAGGCCTAATCTTTTCTAAGTAAAGGTACTATTATAGGATTAGATTCTTTTCACACAATTTCATGTCATTTAAATAAATAAATAAATAAATAAACAGGATATGTCGCTACCACCAAATTGGTGGATAAATAAACTCCGAGTGAACAACATGACATAGGGCAGATAAAAATCAGTCTGGGGATACATGTGTAATTTTAACTTGAAACAGCAACTAAATACCTAAACAAAACAATCGCGGGTTTTACAAATAGCACCAGCAATAATGAAATAGGATCTCACATGACGAAATTTATATGTTTCGTTCCTTCCACAAATTTAAACACTCTCTTTCCTGTATATTATAAATCTGAACTGGTTTTAAGTTCAAATCCATGTCGCGTACACAGTTCCAGTGTTTGACTCCAACTCGATTTATTTATTATGTAGAATACTCGTTTTTATGCGATTTTTTGTTGCCTGAGGCTATTGATGCTTGAGGGTGTTTTTGGTGACTAAGCATGAAGTTCGTGTGGTATATATTTGACATAACGTTCATATATAGTGTTCCAACTTACAGTGTCAAACTCCGACATAACATTAAACAGTGTGTGTCAAGGTGTAAGAAATGCAGATTAGCCTCATAGATTATGCCATTAATTGACTTTAATATTATTATTACATGCAAATAGCGTACCATGTTTGGAAACTCTCCCATTTCCATTAATTTATCCAGCGAAAAATCAAGACAATGAATGTGGACTTCATTTGTAAAATCATGAGCGCTCAAGTTTCTTTTTCGTATCTAAAATCTGGCAAATTTATTTCATAATATAAATGACAATAGTTTGAGGTGGTTATCGCCAATGATATCTACGGGCCAATGTATGTGACGTACAATCTTTCTGGGTCTGTGAAAATGATTTCCAGTTTGTTCTAAAACTCGATTCCGGGACACCTGCATCTATTATATGAAATATGTAATTTAGCACCTGTTTCGCTATTTTATTTCACACTATTGTCAGACATGCATAACGGTTATTGATAGATTCTGTGGAATCCTGGATCCTTAAATATTTACACACGCGTAAGCACATCTTATGTCTTTAAAACTGCTTCAATATTAAACACGTTTTCGATTTTCGTTCGTAAAATTCTGATTATTTAAGATAGATTTAACTACTAAGAAATGGACATTTACTTCAAACTTGGAATTTTTATTGTTATTTTAAGTTTGCTTGATGACAACCAGAAAACGGTCATGAGCTGATGATTTGCAATGGTGAGTTATGTGGTATAACTCAGAAATTCCAAAAGAAAAAAAAAAACAAAACAAAACAACTGCAATAAGTGCGAGAAAAAAAAAAAAGAAACAAAAATGGTTTTGAATGATCCCGGGTTAAGTCTTTCGAGCTAAAGAAAATTTCTAGCTATAGTATTCAGGAAGATTAGCATCGACTTAGTGAGGAACTATCAATCGACTTGCAGAAAAGTGAATAGATAGTATATTTTATTCTATCCTAATACTAATGAACCTTTAAACAAGGTGCTTTCTTGTCAAATGTCGCGGTAAAATGTGGTTTATTAATAATGTATATGATGCAATATATTGGCAGCTCCACTTCGATATTTAGTTTTTCGTGTTATTGTTTTGATACAAGATATGAAAATGGAAAGATTTTAAAACTATATATATATATATATATATATATATATATATATATATATATATATATATATATATATATATATATGATGGCATTGCAATGTAAACAGAAGAATCGCATGATTCCTGCAAAATATCTTTATAATACCAGGAATAAATTATATTTATGTCTATTGGGTCCAAGGTGACAAGTCATTTCTCAGCACGTTCTAAATATCAACCGAACATTAATACGTTGGACTCGAGTATTTGGTGTATATTGCAAAATTCTCATCCGCAATAGGAAAAAAAGTATTTATATATTTTAACGTGCCATTAAAGCTGCACTGAAATACCTAATATTAACAGTTATCTCTATATGGACCCTGTATGTGTCCATAATTAGTAAAGACTCACGGCAACTGGGACTGTTTGAATGCATTCATATGATGTGCGTTTGTCTTGTCAAGACTGACAGCGTATTTGCTGCACTTGTGTATAGATAGTTGGTTATTAAATTGCAATCAATCAAAGAGTTTTATGAAGGGGAATACCTTGAAAGACCATTTCTCTCTGGTATATTAACATTTCGAGAGTTAAGTTAGGTTTATGAAGGTGACTTCCTTAACAAAACAATTCTCTCTGATATATTGACATCTCGAGTGCAATGTATGAACAGCAGAAAGAAGTCCACTGCCAATCTGGTATTGACTGAAACTACGAAAGTTGAATTTAATGTAGTTGAGTTGTTGTCGTTGTCGTCGTAGTTGCTGTTACAGTTGTTGTTGTTAGTAACAGTAATAGAAATAGTAGCACAAGGAGTACTTGTAGTAGTAGTAGTGGTTGTGCTTGAGGTGGTGGTGGTTGTATTGTTTTTGATCATGATCATGATCATGATGACGTAAATGTTAGTTGTAGTAATAGTAGTAGATGTAGATGTTGTTGTCAATGTTAATTTTATAGCAGCATAGGTATATGCAGCAAGAGACAGTATTATACATGACTGTCAGTTGTTGAACTGGTTTAAGTGGCACTTGTTGCGGCAGCTTGTATTAAAGTGTAGATGGGTCTTTAGTATGTACGCTTTTATATAAGAGGGCAAACGTGCAGTTACAAGGGTAGGTAGGTAACTTAGCAAATGCGGAAAGGCAGTTAGGAGTGTGGTGCTGTATGTGGGTAAGTAGGTATAGCTTTGTAGGCATGCTGGTTCGTAGAACGTTTTGTAGGTGGGAACTTAAGATTGTAGCCTAATAGAAAAGTAGATTGTTGGTTAAAGAGCTGGGCTATTAAACAGGAGTACATTATATTTTGCAGTAATGATTGGTTCTTGAGACATTTCTGGCACCAGTGGAAACAACACCAACATACTGGTATATGTTTAACTCTGGTTCAATGCTCTTAGTAGTATCTTCTGACGTATTGATAGACAACGGTACACTGCATGAAACACTGGGTTTAATGAGTTAGGAAACCTACCGGAAACCATCCGCACACCATAGTTCTCGATATGCTTTCAGGGTGGTTTCCGAACCGTAAACTATGGTTTCAGGTATACACGGAAACTCAGTCTTGTCCGAGAGCCGAATAGAATCTGCTAAATTATTCAGCGGAAACTGCTAGAATAAAAAGTTTTGAAACGAATTATTGTGGTTTATATTTAGATTCCGTTCTCTTCAAAGCTACCTAAATAGAAATTGTCCATGTTTAATTATTACTGTTATAAACAGTTAGACTGTTAGAAACAAGAATTTTGTTTAACAAGTGTAACTGAAAAATTTCACTTGAGAAGATGAGTATTTATAAAGCTGTGATGGGACTACATAATTTACTTCCATGTGTTTATTAAGATACTTGCCAATGTCCATTATTTTGGATAAAATAAAAACAAACACATTGCAGTTGCATGTTCTAGCACATAGAGATGATAGTAAATAACACACATTGTGTCCCATGAAGAGCTAGGTTTAACATATCTCTAGTCATTGAAAAATTAAGTTAATTTTCTCCAACATATTTGAAACGCTTCCACTAAAAGAAAGTGATAGAAAAAGAGTATAGTCTACAATGGTGAGAATCTTCGAAGTGGTCTCGAAATGTTTTTAAAACAATATGAAACGATGCACTCTGACCAGGCTAACATAACCACCTGTGGCTTGCAGGATCGGTGTTTACACCTTATTTAGTTGCAAAATTTAGGATTATGTGTTGAAGTTCAAACTTTCCCTGCAAATTGTATCCCACGAATTCTCCCACAGCAGTTCCAGAAAATGGGTAGTATCATATTTCTTTTTCAAATTGGAAGTCTATGAAGGTTTATTCATTTAGAAAGTAAAATTCCCATACAACAACAATCACATTTTTGTTTATAATACACATATGACCCATCATCATCATCATCTTTATTTCCTTCCGTAGAAGATTGCATGATATAATAATTAGGTTCAATAAATCATCTAAATACAATCATTAAACTTTCAAAAAAATAAATAAGTCAAAATATAAAGAAATTAATACAAACAAACACTAGTACCAAAAAAAAAAAAATGAGACAAACTATGAATCTGGGTCTCCTGTACAGAAAGTCATTATTAGGCCGTAGAAGCAACAGCAATTATTTAGTGCATACAATAATGCCAAGAGATACATAGTGCGACTATCATAACACTGTTCGTCTATGGTATATAATAGAATATTAGACTCAAAATCCTTACAGTATATCCATCATTAAATTGTTCATCAGATGCATAAGTTGCAAGTTTCCGTGCCTTATTTGCAGAAGATAGCTGCACACTGCATGACAAAGTATTACATCTGCTGGTAACCTTTTACCTAGAAGATATTGCAGTTGCAGCTCTTCTTCTGGATTAAATAACGTAGCATGCAGGCTCAGCGGAAAGTTATCAGTCCGGAAATCCCAGAAAGAGTTTTTGAAATTCGACATATAAGGACATGCAACACAAGAATGAATTATCAAGTCTGTATAAACATTCCCACATCGAATACACATATCGAGCTGTGCTTGAGGAACAGCAGCCCATAGTTTAGCTATATACGTAAATATCTTACTGTGCTGTCTGGTTTTAGCCGACTACCATACTGAGGCAGGTCACATTGATTCGTGTATCGAAGAGAATCTGTCAAAATCTGCTTCATTAGACATACGAACTCTCCAGAGGCTATTTTGAAAATCAGCAATTTTCGACCTTACAATTTCTTTCAAATTTTGTTTATCTGGAATTTCGGAATGCTGCAAATAATCAGTTAGATACTCAAGCAAGTCAAACTTCTTTAACGTATCATATAGATTTTAAATTAACCCGTAGATTGACATGCATCCGCTCAAAATGAAGTGAAATAACGCAACGTTAAACACACGTGTAGTATGTACGTTATTAGGCATCAAACACAATCTGTGTAAAAAACATCAATTTTCTTCTATCAATTTCGGACTGCGCTGATGTCCATCCTATCATTCCCAGAGCGATGTCGGATCTTGTATGTGTTGGGAAGCCTTGTAAATGTTTGGCAAAATACCTCAGCGTTTTATCCAATGAAGAAAAGTCACTTTTTGAAATATTACACCATAATTCACTGCCATAAAACATTAAAGGAAAAATTACCTTTTTGTCACATTTACAGCAACCAAAGGATTAAAACCATTCGGTTTAATGCCAATACCAAACAGACCGTGAAAAGAATTTTTCCCTTTCTTGCATGCATCGCACTACAGCGTTAAGCAAACATGACGGCCCAAGATATCATTTCATATTGACATAATTCATTGCAAATTCGATCATGGCCCGATGATTTTGATTTCTTTAGACTATTAATGATTTCTTTTACTTCATTTACACTGATACTGATTTGTAAGGCCTCGATATGGCTTGCTCCATCTTGCAGAGCCCGATTTAATTCTCTCTCTATAAATTCATAAAAGTTGTCGTCAACACTATGGCTAAAATTTGGCGTGTGAATGTCCTTATAGTATCTGGCAAAGCCATTTGCAATGGAAGCATCATCACGGACACAAACTCCATCAATAGATAGTTCCTGACAAAAATGTATATTGTTCCTCTCTCTTAACATTGATGACTTTCCAAAAGTGCCTTACATCGCATTCATGTGCTTTTTCATTTCTTCATATACCTCCCCTATATATTTTTCCATAGCTAGTTTTTGAACGTTTTTAAAGTCTCTCTTCTTAGCTTTATATTCTCTTTTAGAATTACATTGACTACCCCTCTATCTTCCCTCATTTATTCAAATATACCTAGCTTGTCTTTGAAGCCTATGTGCTTCTTTGAGTTCATTTGACCAGTATGGTTTGGCATGATAATTGAATTTGGACTTTGGAAGCGCGATATCGTTTGACTGCTGAATTGCATTAATAATGCACCCATAAAATCTATCAACATTGTCCGAAATAGTATCTCTATCAAACGTTTTCAGGCAATGGTCCAGTTCAGTTTGATAATTTTTCAAGGTATCGGCGTCTAATTTATTCCAAGCTATGTTATTTCTCTTAACAGACTGTCTGAAGACTCTGCCACAGGTAACTGTACGAAGGGAAGTAAGTATAGAGAGGTGGTCAGATATTACGCGCTCTTCGTGATCTGAAACAATGTGCACACTCCGTATGCTACCTATGCATTGATCCGAAAGTACAAAATGATCACTCATCGTTCTTGCCGGGGTGAATGTATAACGGGAACCGGTGCAAATGTCCAGCACTCACTGGATTATTATATCGTAAGAACTCATGAAATACCCTATCTTTGTAATCTCTGAAAGTGTCTGATTCAACTACTGCATTTAAATCCCTAGTAAAATTCACTTTACCCAGCTGTGAGAACTGATCATTCAGATTTTGAATCAACTCAGTTTGCGCACTGTAAAAATCTATGCCATAAAATAGGGTCGGCATATATACACAAAAAATATATACATTTTGCATATCTGGAAATTTGAATTATATGCCAACAATTCTGTCACTATTAACGTCATCTATGAAGTTAGCATATCTCATGAGAGAGGTTTTGCAGAAGATTGCAACACCTCCTTTACCACATTTTATTAACGTGCTATTAGAGGAAATATCCTCTGCCTTAGCAATGCATTTATAATCAGAACGAATAGAATCGCAAAATGGAAGTATGTGTTGTAATAGTTTATGTTCAGTTATGCATGCTACATCAAGATCATATTTATCGAGCATTGCACTAAGGCTAAGAGCAGAGGACATAATTCATCTAACATTCCAGCGCAGTATATTAAGATTCATATTAACTTGCAATATAGGCATCTTAATACTTATGCAATGTGAAAGCAAGGACAAAACACATTAACTTACGACAGTACATAAGGGCAGATTTATGAACAATTGACTATGTCGACCTATATTATTGGCTATATCGTGTTTAGGAAATGGGAGCAAAGTGCCACAGACACACCGAGGCAGTAGTCGACCTGAGCCGATCTGGGCGGGTATCGAACCTGCGACTCTTGGACTAGGAGCCGACACTCTACCAACTGAGCTACCGTGCCTGCCCGATTACTAAGTCTTAGAAAGTAAAATTCCCAAACAACTACAATCAAATTTTTGTTTATTATACATGTATGACCCCACTTAAGACGTTTTAGACAAAAATAGTCTAATTTTGGAAAAGTCAAATATTGGAAATCAAATCAGCTAAACTACATATGCACACAAATATGCAGACCAAAATTCAATTATCTAACTCATGTGGTTTTTTCCTAATTGTGTTACCAATATTTGCATCAAAAATGCAAAGTCATACTTAATCCAAACAATTTAAAAAATGTGCAAAATAATTGAAATATTGCTGTAGTCGCCAGAATATCTAATATTAGTCATATGCATATGATTACAAATATACCCATTAAATTTGATCAATTGGTTTTTACTTAATCGTGCAGTCCAAAAGTTCAAAAAAAAAAAACAAAAAAAAAATTTAAAAGTTGAAATATTTCAATATTGACCATATCAGGTCATCTGCTTATGACAATGTAAAAGTCTGTAAAATTGTATGGCTCAAAGTTTAATAGTGTTATACATTATTGTGGATGTGCTAAAGTAAGGACGGACATGAAAAACACAATATGCTCCTTCTTCTTCCACAGTAAGGTATAAAAGTCATTGTAAAAATACATGTTGACCCATAAAAGGCATGATACTGGAAAAGATGTGGAGAAAAAATATACATTTATTTGTAAGACATACATGGTCCAAGTGCAGATAAAAAGACAAAGTCCACTGTGTCCGGAAAAATGAAAAGGCGCTATAAAGAAAAACATGTTAAAATGGGACTAAAATCTAACCACGTCATCTGCACTCATCTGTACATGCATATAGCTATGTGTACCAAATCTCATTTCCTTACGACCATATAATATTAGCAACATTTCATTTGTTTCAATTTTTTAAAAGATTTGTTTTTATCTTCTTCATTATTTTTTGAACAAATTATTTATTTATTTATTGTATTTATTTATTTACTTGGGTTTTTTTAAACTTTTTTTTTGGGGGGGGGGGCGGGGTATTTTTGTATTAAGAAGATTTGCACTCATCAAGTCTAAGTCTAATATGTATAAAAATAATACAATAAAACTGATAAAAGAAACGCAAAACAATCAAATTATGTACAGATGGAACCAGTCCAGTTACAAAATCTATGTATAGCTCTAGATAAGCGGTATTACTTGAGTATTTTACGAAAACAAAAGCGACTAAAACGCATAAAGAAATTTTAATGCGTTTAAACCAGGCAGAAATGTTTCAATGTAAGGGGTCCCAAAGCTGCCAGAGTATTGTTTATGCCGTATGCAATGTCGATGTTTTATGATGGGATATTTTATTCATGCAAATTTTGCAATCGGGAGGGGTTCAGGATGATGCGTGACTGTTGAAATGATAGTGTTACGACTCTATGGCCGAAATATATGTAATAAAAAAAAAAAGCGAAACCATCAAAATCAAGTAAAGTCAACAAGCAATTTATTTCTAGACAATTAAAGTGAAAATTCAAACGACACTTACAATAACGTGAATTAAAGTCCAAATAATCCTAAGGATCATACTCACAAGTCTAAACATATAGAATGGTAAGAATGAATTCCAATAGCCTTGAATGTCCTGATGTATCAGAAGTCTTGAATGTCCTGATGTACCACAAGTCTTGCATGTACTGATGTACCACAATGATGTAATCCTGAATTTTTGAATTAATTCACAAAAAATCCTAAAATTTATGAGCACTTTAGTATTTCCAATGAATATTTTAAATAAATAATACCTCTTTCTGAATTATATCTTGTTTTCACAACTGTAACATCTGATTATTAAAATAGCTTCTTTACAGACCTTTAGAACCCGAATGATCTCTTGTTTACTAAACCCATATATATACACCTGACAATTCTCACATTAGCATATGAGTAATGTTTATGGAAAATTACTTTGTGTAACTGACTTTTGCAACAACAAGACATGGAAACAACAGTCCAGATGATAACAAAACCGGCCTTGAACTCCAGAGCTATGTAAACATGTTGCTTACAAAGTGATCATTATCTCACTAAAGTACAACTTATAATCATGGACACATTATAAATTCAATATACATTACAATAGGACTTGATTACTGTGAGAAAAAACCCTCTCAGATAGAACCATACAAGCAAGCGCACCCTGAATTCGTCTTGGTCACTAAGCCATTGGGCACATGTAAAAGACATGATTAATGTCTTGATGATTACGATTCTGTCTAGTATAGCAGATTTGTGTTTTACGTTTACGGAACACCCAGTCGATCTTTTTTTTTCAAAGAAAAACATAATTAGTTCTCAACCAGGGAATAAAATACCCAATTTATTAAATACTTATGTGGAACTTTGATACGTACAGAACCATACCTACCAAATTTCAGTTGTTTGTATTGAGCGGTTTTTGTGTAATCGTGTTATACAGCTTCCCAGAGCAGACAGGACCAAATCAATGTGTGTTTCTTTAAAATTAATTTTGTATAGGACAATTCGTATTTGACATCTTACTCTTGGATTATGTGACTTATGAAACGCAAGACTGAGAAAAAGATATAATTCCTGGCCTATTTTGCACTTTAGCAAATGCAGATATATAATTATATATATATATATATATATATATATATATATATATATATATATATATATATATATATATATATATATATATATATATATATATGTTGATGCAGACCCAGACGTGTATATCCTCACACTTGTGGTATATTAATTGTCCCTAACTGCACATCAATATCTAATATCTGCCACATAAGTAACCTATAAAAGTGTCAGTAAACACTTTAGTCTAGCAGAAGTAATGACAATCTTCCACCTGAAATTCTATTTTCCTAAGTATTCCTTTTTGGATAAATGTTTCAGAAATGTTCAAAAAGGAGAAGTTGCGACTAATATGCCTGCATGACTATCAACTGGGTGTAGTTCACAGTAAATCACAGTCAGTAACTCAGTAAAATATTGTTTTAGAGCTATGGATGGCTAAGAAATGAGTGTAGTACTGAGTCAATCGCAGGCAATAACTCGGTAAAATATGGTTTTAGAGCTAATATGATTGAAAACGAAACAAAATATAAATGCTAGTTTTAACAAGTATTAAAACATTCTAAGTCAGCCAAGGGCCAGAGCTGTGTAACATAAAATCCAAATCTGCTGATTATGAAACTGCTCTGAGATCTTGTCTAGATAAAGTTTTTCAGAAAATGTTGTTTTTATCAACCAAAGGTGTGGATGCAATAGTTTTTAAAATGTATTGAGACGCATCGCTTTTGTAGCCGGTCAAAGGACAATAATTCTGTAAACATTAGACAAAAACTGGTCATCAACAAACTCATCTGAGACCTTGCTTAGGAGCAATTAGCATGCAGATGTTATTGAAATCGACTCCCCGCTCATTGTACCCCTAGTGAATGCTTCCGAAGCCAGTGAGATGAGGTGCCTTAATCATTCAAGGGGCATAACTTTGCATAAGTCTTTTGAGACTATGTTAAGACGAAGTTACACAGGCATTTCAGGCAAACTTAATTAGAAAACGCAAAATCAGGAAAGCAATAATGTTCAAATCGCAGCGGAATGTCTCTTCCAAGTCTTTTAGCAGATTAATTTTCTAAATATTTTTACGAACCTTTTACCTTTACAACAAAATACTACATTGAATTTGTAAGTTAATGCCTAATATATAATCATCTAAACATGAGCTCATTTGAGTCGATTTGAACTTGAAATGTGCCCAATGAGTGGTACATGTAGACAAGAACTATAACTCTTGCATAAAATATACATGTACGCGTGATCACAGAAAAGAATGATTAAAAGGATTAAAAAGAAACGGACATAACTCTATAAAATCATCGGAGTGTCAGAACAGAAAATGTTCACTATTGTCAACAATGTCAGCCAAGTTTCAGGGCAATTCATCCAAAGCTGTGTAACTAGTTGCACTCAGGAATTATCTTATATGGAATACACATTAAACATCAAAAAGAGGCATAACTCTGGAAAAATGCATCATAGCTGGACGACACGCTAGAACGATATCCCTAAGTTATAAAATTGTATTCCACTACTAAGAGTGTAATTGAGAACGAGTCGATTCCACTTAACTGTACGGAATTGTTGGATACTCGCTGGTAAGATCCACGCAGTTGTGTATTTTACATACTTTATTAGCCACTATGTTTTTGGGTAAACCAAGAATGCAAGTCACGCTGTAAAAGTGCTTTCTGTGCAATATGTCATCTAAACGTTTATGACATGGAACATTTAAATTACTTTGTTTCTGCTACAGCGAATAAAAAGAAGCAATTAATGTCAATTAACTACTTACACTGAAGGAAATACAATTTTATATCTTCTTGGAATTAAGTCGACAACTGTATGAAATGTATTTATTGACTGTTTGTTTGATTGATTGTTTGACTGATTGATTGATTGGAACAATTCATGGTGTGATTTTCTACAAGGAATATGCCGATGGCATACATCTTTTTAATACGGATTAAAAATCTGAGGTACAAATATCTACAGAATGAATGAATGAACGAATAAATGAATGAATGAATGAGTGAATGAATGAATGAATGAATGAATGAAAGAAAGATAGAAAGGGATTAAGATCAAATGACAAGGACATAAGAAATAAAAACAGAACTCTAATTTTCTATCACTCTTGTACATAATATATGATTGTCACAGTGGTACCTTGTCAGATGAACATTTCAAGGATACAAATCACAACGCCAGCGTTTAGTCACATTAACTAGTACAAAATGTGGACAATACCTAAGATTCTTAATAAAATCTAAGTTGAATTGTTTTTAAAATAGCACAGTGACATTTTCAGGTTATTTTTCCAATTTGAAATATTCATCAAGAGAGATAAAATGCGTTAACCAGCATAACTAAATTCATCATACTAAAATAAAATAAATATACCTTGCATGTTGGTACTTCTTTATTCTTCTATTCACATGTAAGATTGAAACAATAAACTAGTTACACTTTTAATCGTTTCTTCTAATTCAGTTTCCAAATGTTTTAAATATTAACACTTACCATTTAGATATTTTTATCTTACTGAAAACTCTGCCTGATACTAGAGTTGTATAAACCAACAATAAACAATAAACCAGTTACACTTTTAATCGTTTCTTCTAATTCAGTTTCCAAATGTTTTAAATATTAACACTTACCATTTAGATATTTTTATCTTACTGAAAACTCTGCCTGATACTAGAGTTGTATTTATTCTTCTGAGACAAATAAAATCAAATCTGAACAGGCGTTCAGCATTTAAATTAAAAAAAGAAGAAGAAAAAAAAGAAGCAGCTTCAAGAAATAAATAACTGGAAGTTGAATAAGTGTGCAAACATACGGGTATTGAGTAAATTCACTAAAAGCTTGCAATATTAGACATTCACTGTGCATTTCAAAGTTTTGACGAATCTCTACTACAAGACTAGATCTCAGTCTTCCGGAAACCTTCTTTGACGAAGCAAAAAATGCAAGAAAGTCCGCCTCGGCGTTAAAATTCAACCAAAAGGGTCTGTATTAATCCATAGCTGCACTGAAATTTTGCCTCTGCAATAAATAAGCGTTGTACTAAAAAACTTGAATGTATTTAGCAGATGAGTGATCGTTTAAGTCCCTAGGAAAAATTAGTTGATTCGAAATCCTGTAACGCTTACTCATGATTCGAATTGTGTCTGCATCGTATAAGAAAAGCAAATATTCGTGAAGTGACATAATTCACAAGACTAATGTAAGTGTCATTTTCCAATCCGAATTAACGAATCGCGATATTCGGAATTAGCTTCCCTTGAAAAATGAGAACGTGAAAAGCGCCTTAATCAGTTTTAATAGGGACCCTAATGATTGAAGAAATCATGTACTGAGCAGTTGAACTCCTCTTGGTTTCCAGGAAACGGTTTTTAATGTCATCTAATGTCGTTGTCTAATTTATGAAATGGAGATATGTCCCCGACACTATTTGCTGGATGTTTCATTATATCTCACGAAAGTCCCCTACTTATTCGTACAAAACATACACTTATAGGCTGACAAATCGGAAAAATGATAACAGAGGTTTTTAAGAGTTTAAGCCGCTTTCATAAATGGAAGTGTTAGGTTGCGGAAAGCACTTCTCAGTTTCATGATTTTGTTCATATCTCACAAAACTAGCGCTTTATTACAAGTGTAATGGTTTGTTTAATTTAGTTTAAGAAATGGTATTCAGCAAGCAAAACAATATTCATGCACATGAAATGTCAATTGATTAGAGTAAACAGTATTTTCGAAACTACTGAAATTTCATTAATCTACACGGCTAAATATAAATTGCTCTCTCCACATACATATATTCATGCATACATACATACATACATACATACATACATACATACATACATACATACATACATACATACTGAAAAAGCATCAATAACGCACTAAGATAGGAAACATGGAAAGGCGATCCTAGAAGACTAGTTGGGAATTCCATCATGCTACAAGGTATAATATTTAGAGGCTTTTGGAGGACAGCTACTATTTTCGGCTTATAAGTTTCGACACCCCAACAGATCTAGCAAAGTTTAAGCGAGCTAAGTTTTAAACAGAAAAGTTAAGAGTTTACTGTTAGATTTAATACAGGACAATGATCTCCTACAATTACATGTTACATTTATTAAATTTTGCCAGAATACATACATACAAAAACCCAGAATAAATCAGAAAATATGATAAAATAAATTCAGGAAAGGACAACGACCTCGAGTATGTATAATTTCTCCTGGAACTCTTATACACAATCGCATAGGAATATCACTGAAAAAAATGTTCGTGTTTTCGTTCAATCAAACTTCACTAAGAAGGAAATTTGCAATAAACTGTAAAATGTTTTCCATAGTAAGAATAATACTGTCAGATATCCCTGAGTTAAAAAGGAAGCTCTATTTTTTCTACCATTTAATGTGCTCTTTCGGATCATTGAGAAAATAGTTATTTAAATTTATTTTGAGAGTTTCATGTTTTATGAAGAAAATCATTTGTTTTGAATAATTAATCCATCATTTAAAATATGTTTTTATCTGATATAAAAGAAGATACTATAACAGCAAAATCATTCACCAGCTCTTTGTCTTCAGTCATGCACAAATGATAAGTCATTAGCGCCTATCCTCCGAAACAAACATACGAAACAAGACTTGATCCAGTTTTAAGATAAGGCTATATTGTTTTCAGCAGTTGAACTTCGTGTTGGTTTCCATACAAAGACTGTAAATGTCCCATGTCTCAGCGTCTCATTTATCCAAATTTGTAATGAACTTTTGTTTTAATCTTTAAAAAGTCTGGCGTCTAATAGATTCATGTTTGCAACTTTATGTGAAACAAATTAATAAATGGTACTTACCTTCCCCCAGCATTAAGTAATTGTCCAAAGTAGAAAGTTAATCTTAAGAAAACACGTATCGAATCTAAAGATAATGTTCGAAAATTGGCCTATATCTCATGAAATCGGTAAGATAAATTGATGCTGACGCCTTATTGTAAACCACAATAGTAGTCAAATAGGAGCTGACAATAGCAACACTTTCATTTACTATTTGAATAACTTGATAATGAGGGTTGTCACCTTCGAATTTTCTTGTTCTGATGAAAGTATTCCGATTCCAGCATTACTCGAGAGCATAGCTATAATACTGATATTATTTAAAGGGAGATAATACAGAGACAAGTACCAGTAGAAGAGAATAAATATATAATAATTTAAAAGATTAAAGCCTTTCACAAATGGGGCCTCCACAGAATAATCCGTGTCGCACGCACCGAACACATCACGAATTCATTCAGAGATCAGAGACAGAACGAAGCACCCGCCGGTCACAGATACCATCAGGTCTAGACGCTACCAGCTCTTCGGCCACATTGCTAGAGCATCTCCTGATATAGATAACAACCAGCACTTAAAGCTGCAATTAGAAAACCAGCGCGGGAGTGGAAGCATCCAGTGGAAAGTCGACAAGAACGTGGCTCCAAATGGTAGAGCAGGACCTCAAGGAGTTCAACATCTGACTGCACGCTGGAAAAAAAGGTACAAGATCGCATCTACTGGCGTATACTCGCATATACAGCAACGCTGCTTCGGGTGCCACTATAAAATCGACGAAAACGACGATGTTTTAGAGTGAATGAAATAACATTTAAATTGTTGACGTGCCTCATTGACTGCCAATTTGTTTTGTTTCTCAAATAGACATCTTCACATTTAAACAGCAAAAGATAATGTACGTTTCTACAAGGCAACTCAGCGCTTTCGCTTTCCCTATCGTCTTTGAAGAATTGCTTCACTGACACCTAGCCACTTTTATTCTTTAACCTGAAGTTGTCAATGTTTTCATCTTAAAGTCATATCTGTCTCCCAATTTTGTTAATTTCATGTTCTAAGAAGCAATTCAAAGGAAATGAGTTCATCTGTCCCTTTATTAGAAGGTAAATAAAAATCTCCTTTTACCTCGGAACATAATCTCAATAATATCAATGACTCTATAGAATATATTGTCATGGAGAACTTCGAACTTATCATGCATGCCTTTTGTATGGAACTTGTCTGAAATTAAAAATTTTAACTGTTGATTGTATTAAATCTAAATTTTCATCAATTAAATCGGCATTGTAACGTTTGTTGTAGATATGATACGTATATCTAAACTGCTCAGAAATCTTAAAGGAGTATTTCATTTAGACGAAAATGCTTCCGGATATATTGATCCCAAAGTATGTATTAAACCTAGGGGAGATATTTTCATCAATTGAGAATGCCCCCTGATCAGTGATAATGATGAACATTTATCTGTGTTTGAAGTATCCTAGGGAACACTTTCCTCTAAACTGCTATATACCTTACTTTTTTCGTAATGGAGATCGCATTTGATTTGCATCTATCTGTATGCTCTATGTACAAGAGTAATATAATATTATGAACATCTTCTATCAACGTCTCAATCTCTTTCAGTCTTTCGAGAATCATTTTGATTTTATTTGACTAAAAAAATCTCTGAGTATTAAGTCAAATTTCTCTTCACAGTTTGTTAACATGTACTTGATATCGTTGATATAAACCTTCATCTGTATCAGTTCGCAAAAGGGTACATGCTTAGGTTCGAGTGTCTTCTTTACGTCCGATTGCTTGCTTTGTCAAAATTTGAGTTCGATAATATTTACAACACCGCTATCCTCCTCACATTACGTACAGAATAAGGTGCAAGAGGTGACATAGGTTATGTGTGAATTCTTGTCAAACTTTGTTGTTGACAAAACACAGCCATTACCTTCTCTTTCAAATGACACATATGTGCAGGGAATTCCCCTCATCGCATGAATGCAATAGCATGTATGTTGTATCTTAGTATGAACACTTACTACTCGAATAACTTATGTATTTGTCGACTGCTAAATAGTCAAAGTAACATAAGTAAAAATCATGTTTATCTTCGTCGATAATAAAGAGATTTATCTATCTATCTTTTTTAACGCTTTAAACTGTAAGTATTCCGGTGTGTGAAATATCCTCAGCTTGTCTAACATCAATGTTATATATCTCGAAAATATTCGAGAAGTCTTCGAATGAAATCTGTGTTAGCTATTTTCCTGAAGGATTCTTTGAGTCTCGCAGCCTGCAATTTAGAAAGCTGTAAATCTTCGAGATGAATCCGAACTCTTGATTATTACCCAGAGACTTAAAGTTGCAGGCTGTTTTCTTGTAGACCTTTATCATGTTGTCATCATTCATCAGAGGTACGCATGCCTTTCTGAGTTAATGACTGATCTGATCGCAATCATTCCCCTCTAAAGAATCTACTAGAGTCTTTAAGTCAAAGATACCTTACAATTTTGTGTTATCTAAATGTAATGCATGTCATTACATTTTAAACTCATTTGTTTTAAAATTTGATCAAAACTTTCAGAGATTTGTTCGATAGCAAAATCTGCTACCTAAGTATTGTCAGAGTGTACATACGTATTCTTCGCTCTTAAGGCATTAAGTGTTATAGGTATCGGACCACTCATTTTTTTTTACAGCCATGGAACCAGTCAACTGGTGGGGAGTACTAAATCGTTTGAGATGCACCCATTGGGTAATAAATGGGTTCAATTTTGTTCCATTATTAATTTCACAAACTTCAATCTATGTACTATAGCTGACAAAAAATATTTACTCTTATTTTGATATCCTGTATTTAATTTCCTAATGACAAAATAGCCTATGTACTCTTGGTGCGAAGCTATGTTATTAGGTGCAGACCAGAGATCCCCTCTGTATAGCATCACTAGACTCGAAAACATGATGCGAAGAACCTGTTTTTTAAGGCTGAAAAAAATGTATCTAACTCTAATGAATGGAACCATGTGTGGTTTGTATGCCTAGCTAATGAAGAAGTTACTTTTATTTTTTAATATATTAACATTAAGTTCTATGGGAAATGAATTAGCGGTCCGATCCCTATATTTGCCTTTCAAAAATACTTCTGTTTATCAGTATTGCATAGTTTTCTGTTTGTTGTGTTCCGCGAAATATGTCCGTTTTCATGACATCCTTTTGAAACATTGTGTAAATCAACATGTTATGGTAGAATGCTCAAGAAGAGCCTTCAGTATTTGATCAAAGTCAAGAAAGTAATTAATTGTTTACATCAACTTTCCATATGTCCAACAACTTTCTTTGTTTCAGCTGTTCCTGAAGAATCAATTTGTAAATTTTGTTGTTCGTGATTTCTGATTTAAATGTTTTTTGGCACTAATTTAGTACATGAATTGGTTTTTCATATCTATGAATGCATGCGTTCAGCTCTTTCGCTTGCTTTGCTCATAATTTCACGGTGATTGTTCCACACATCGGGCATACTAAATCATAATCAGAGAGATAGGATGCGCTAATATCGTTCTCAAAAGATTTCCTTTCACGTTATGTTTTGATAAATCAGTTAAATTCCCTAGCAGCTACCTAGGTTTCTGTTTTGCTTCAGCTGTTCAAACATATTTATGATAACTGACATTTAGTATGAGTTTGAAATAACTGTTGAATCCATTTTGTTGAATCGCATTTGTGCGATGTTCATTTGTGATAAAGACTTTTTAACTTTATTTTGTTTATTTCCAACCCTACTTTTGATAGGTTTGATGTGCCAAAGTCGTCTACCAGGATTTTAGAAGAAATTGTACTCAATTTAAGCAGCTTGTACTTTGTATTTCGCCTGTCCATATCGGTAATTTTATTTCATTTGTGGCACTTTTATATTAATTTGTGCAGCTACTTGTCACCCAAGTGATGAGAGATTCTGATTACAAACTAATTTTGTCATTATTTTGTCATGCTCATCAAGGGGTATTTTTAGAGTTTTCGACTGCAAAATATTACACCAAATTCCCACAAATGAGGGTCCGTGGAAAAAAGTAAAACATGTGGCCCAGAATCAGCACATTCCTATACTACTCATAATAAACCATAGATTAAAAGCAAAATCACGGTGTGTGAAAAGTCTGTCTACGTAACAGTGAACTGTGAAACTTTAAATACGTTCTTTTGAAATTTCCCATATTGAATGTTAATGTTGTTTTCCTTTTCCCCACTACCTCAGTCGTTGGATTCAATGAGCTTCAATGCTTCAAATCTCACATTTAATTCCATCAAACTCAGCTTGGTGCAAAAATAGAAGATGTGATTGTGTCGAGGCTAGAAATTTCATTTTGCAAGAGCGAGATGTTGCCATCAACAACTGAGCAGACTGAATACCATTCATCAGAACCATAACGAACGTATTTGAGAAAATGTTCATGTTTTATCATTCAGTCAAGCTATTAGCCACAAGTTATCCTGAGACGAAGAAATCAAATATGCAACTTAGATGTGCACAATATCAACCTTAGTTCTCTTTTAAGGTGTTAATATTCATTGTAAGGAAAATTACCAACAGACCGCATTGTTCTGTAATGTATTTACCATACTATAAAGTGAAATAGTGTTTGACATGACATATTTAATCTAATGGCATGTGTATGATGCTAAATGCGTGCATGCAATAGCATAAAGTACGTACTTAGGGTTACAGGTGCGTAGTTAGGTAAAATATAGGCAGTAGTTAGGGATGAAGATCGTTAATAAAACACAAGTTCTTGCTCACCTGTCTCATGTAAAAACTCATTACTCTCAGCAGACTTCGCTCATAATAACACTCATCCAAAATCATGATGATGTAAGTTTACCCAAGACGTTTAATCAAACTGTGATGGGAAATATAAACTCTATAGTAGTAAAATGTTCACCCAACCAGATAACAAAACGGTTCATTAATATGTACAGATGTTATTCATACTCGAACTCATCCGAGATCTTCATGCTATAAGCGTATAGACTAGGCTTGATCACAGTCTGTTTGGAACTACAACCTTTAGAGTGCTAACAATTTCAGCCAATCAGATGTCAGGGCGTCTTAATAATATGGGCAGCGCAATGTTCACCGAGACCTTGAAAATATAAGCTTATATGGCATCTTTGACAAGAATCTGATCCGGATTACATAATATCGTTGGTAACAAACACGGCCGAGCTGATGCATGATGAATGAATCTCTCTCTCTCTCTCTCTCTCTCTCTCTCTCTCTCTCTCTCTCTCTCTCTCTCTCTCTCTCTCTCACACACACACACACATATATATATGGCTCATAATACAATTCGACCGAGATGTAGATTATATAAGCTTAAATGTAAAGTTTGATCTAAATCTCTTTAGAAATGAAGCCACTAGAGTGCTACAAGATCAACTAATCAGAAGCAAGGTCAACTCACTGATAGGCCTATATCTCGCTTATACTTAAAGTCGTCGTAGATCTTCATGGTATAAACTTACAATCCAAGTTTGATCAAAATCTGATCAGAAATATGGTCTCTACAGTACTAACCAGCCAATCATAGCTAATCACATGACTTGGGTCTGATCAAAATTTGATTTGAAATATGGTCTCTACAGTGCTAACCAGCCCATCTCAGCTAATCACAAGCCATATCATCTCATTAATATGCATGAATGTAAATTGTAATCGAACTCTTGGGATATCTTGATGATATAAACCTATGTATCAAGTTTGATGAAAACCTGCTAACAATTACAATCTCAAGCTAACACCCTCGGTCATTCAGATGCAAGAGCAACTCCTTCATGTGCGTAGATCTCGCTCATGATCTAATTTGTGCGAGAGCAGCTATATATACATCCAGTCCAAAAGACTACGAAATCGATACAGGTTGCAATATTTTACCTTGTAACAAATTTATCCTTATTCTTAAAATCAGCAAATTTCAAACATTAACAAGGTGAAATAATCTGCAAGCAAACATAACAGCTTCGTCTGAACGATGATACGAACAAGCTTTCTAAACTTGTTTTTTTTATAATCATTGTATAACTTTTAAACCATGAGAGCGTTCGACATTGTTTGGTTTTTGACATCAATCAGGCAAAGAATTCAACATAAATAGTCAAATTATGTTTCATGTTTATAGAGTGAATATTTCCATAGTTTCCAAGCGATGACCCAGGGACAATACTATATACATCTGGGGCACGACCGAGGGGTCTCATTCAAATAAATATATCTGCGACGAATTAACGCTTCGGTTAGTTATCATCTATGCTAATTCACTGACTATAAACTAAGGAATTATTATAAAAAATTACCATTCCTCCCTTTGGGCATGGCTTGAAATTTTTCAACTGTTGTGCATATCTACATACCACCGTCAATCATATCCCAAGGTTTGAAGTCCTTAACGTGGATGGTGTAGGAGGAGTTGCACTTCATTACTATCGTACACACGAACGTCTGAACCGGTAGGATAAAGTGATATCCGCTCTTTCTTTTAAAGCGCGGAAATAAGTATAATACAGTGGGAAAAATTATAGAATCACGTCCTTTGTCATAATTGCATCGACGTTGATTGTTCTTTTCTATGTGACTTTTGTGCACGAGTGGTTCACTAATCGATTAACTTAGTATGGAATGCTTGTTAGTTATGCGAGTTCAGAAAAACAAATTGGGGATGAACTTAAGAAATACATCTCGTTCGAACAAACGAATATAAAACAAATTTTGATCACAATTATCATTTAGCGCCATGCAACGGTAGTAGTGAATGTAACATAAATCTGTACGTTAGACGCTAACATGAACAGACGCCTATTCTAAAATGACGGTTAGGGGTTAACATAAATGATGAAATAACATACAAAGAACACAGAATAATTTAAAGAAGAAAATATAATTGGTATTAAAAAGCCTACCTAGGAAGAGTTTATTCAATTGAAAGGGTGTATACGTCGGATTGCTTGAACTAGTTCTATAGGCACAACCCTTCTGCTTTACCCAAACTATTTGTCTTTTGTATCATGGTCTAAGCCGAACCTCAAAGAATAGGTACGCTTGAGAAAGTTAAAGGTGACATAAATTTTTGTATGGTCACATTTGTCCATATTGAATTATTTTCAAATGTCTCCTTGTTGTCTCTTTTTCCAATGTGTGCGACTGAGCCATGTCTGGACTGTTTTGATGAAGAAGATTTATATACAGCATATACACGCCCAAACCATATGAGACAGTTGTCAAAAACAACTCAAAGAGGTTTTAATCTTTTACATTATATATATATGTACAATTGATACACACATAAGGTCCTAACTTTATCTATTATCGTTCTATTCTGTTTTTCCCAGCGTTCAGTGTTTTACCTAGCATTCATTGTTTGCAAAATCCAAATTTACTTTGGATTCTACTTCGTTTATGCATCTGTCTGCTACTGACAGTGTTGCATCATCTTCAAACCTGTCAACGTTTCAACAGGCTTATATTATTCAAACTGAACACAAGTGAAGAGGAAAATAATCACTAAGTTTGGGCTATTTGAATCCATTGATTAATAAACGCACGTGTGTATATTTTCATATGCGAGAGCAATGGCCTATCATCTTGTTTTCTCCTTTGGAAACGTCTGGAAATAATACAAAGTGAGGTTGTTGAGAAATTAAAACTAAATTTAAGTCCGTAAAGGCATAAAATCAGGCAGATGTTGTAAAAGATCTATCGCCACATTATAGTTTCCTAACAATAAAAAGCAATGATAATAATTATTTTGAAAATTCACTTAAAGATATCAATGCTGTAACATTTTCTTATTTTTTGTGCATCCCTTGCTACCGAGTTGCATGGGATCCCTGAAAGCTTTGATTTGCATCACGAGTATGGTTGCACGACACCTTCGATGACAAAGCACTTTTTCGAATGTTTAAAAGCTTACCAAATCTAATAGATAGAAAAATAACGGTATAGGTCACATGCAACCGCATATCGTGTGAGTTTATCGATAATTCGACCTAAGATATTTCGGATAAAATTTATCGCCAAAGTATATTTAGAAAAAGTGTGCATCCAATAGTTATAAAGCTGCACTAAGCTTAAAATACATAGGCGATCAGAACAAAATATATAATATAATACAAAATACTGTCTCACGCTAGGCTGTAATCGTGCCACGAACAATTAAGTAGGTAAGATCGATTTAATAGCATCAGAAATGTGACAGCTTTGAATAAATATTTGTTTCATTGCTCGACGTAGGTCAGGCGCCGTTGGATCTGTTATTTGTCTCTTAGAGATGCAGCATATATTTGTTGAATTAAATGTTTTTTTGTCATTCTCTGTGAATAACAAAGGTTTGGGAGGAGTGGTCTTAACTCTTGGTACACAAATTTTGCAATTTTAAGCAACGCATAGTTAGATACATGTATACTATATGTTTCTTTGTAAATTATTGTTTAAGATTTCATTTTCACAATTACACGTTGCTGCTCCTAGTCATCGCATGGGGGAGACGACGATTCCCAAAAGGGAGAGCGATACATTTGCCTTCGCACACTTCTTGCTCGACGATGCTTTAATAATAGCAATAAATAACACATGGAGCCTGTAATTGGTGTTAATAGTTTTTAAACGTTACAACTGAGCATTCTTCTGGCATTATATATATCTAGTTATATACACTGTAAAATAGTGTTTAGTGTACTGATAATATTTCTGATGCATTGAAAAAGCATTTTTTAAAAGCAATTTTATTTTTATGTCTGGTTGTATTCGATGACACCAATTTCGAAACATCTTTTATTCCAAGGTACTGGTATTTATTATGTTTAATCGTGTAATCATTAGGACCACCATGCAGAAATAGTATTAACATGTCAACATATACGTATTTCTCTATTTGGTTATTATAACAGGATTGATCTAGTTAATTCCCATGCCACTGATTCTTCATTCCAATAGTTCATACACATGTATGGATATATCCAATTCATTTTAAAAGTTCCTGATGGGCCATAAATGTTTTACCGGGCATGGTTTAAGCTTATGAACGTATTTATCTAAAATATGTACTAATTTAAATTTATCTTAAATGATAATATATTGAGTCTTTTGGTAATAATGCTATTTTAATTCTGCTTGTTCATAGATCTCATGTATTTTAGTGTGAAGTGGCATTAAAGGGAGTTGTAATTTGTTGTCACTTATTTTGTTATTGTTTCATCGACTATGGAAGCCTTCATTTTTATTTCTTTAAATATAACTATCTCAATACATTTTTGACTAGTTGCATTGCTATTTGATGAGAAATGTTTGAATATATATATTTAACTAATTTGAATTTTAGTAAACTAGAAATATTTCAATACATTTAACTATTTTGCTTGTGTATTTTACATTTAATCTTTGACCTTTGTCATCATTTAGGCAAAGTGCTATAAAATTATAGATACATAATATTGTTTATGCACTCTCTTTTCCACTGGTTTTACAAATCATTTAGGCTCTATAAGTTAGCTGATTATCAATGCTATATTTAATCTCCTTATGACCTTTCTCTCTAGGCAATTGCAATTAAGAACATTAAAAAGATGTTGCAAGACTGTTGAATACTAACGGAGGATTCTATTAAGGGGTGCAGAATAATGCTTCTCTCATTGGGAACCGTTGGAAAAAACAATTCGGCTTTAATTCGATACTTTAAACGAAACACTGAAACCAGGTGGATATATGTATTCCTGATTCCGTCGCCTACAGAAGCATTGATTTTCAAAACAAAATGTTTTTACCGATTCATTACAAATGTTCATTCTGTATGTACAAGTGTTTGACTATGCGTATAAGATACAATTGAAAGGTGAGTAAAACCCTTGAATCTACAAATAATTCACCGAGACTAACCAAACGTAGTTTGCTCACTTTTGTCCGCACTTTAGAAAGACAATCCACACTTATAGAATCGTAATAAGGAGCTCGGAAGAAACTGCACGGAAAATAACGAAACTTAATTTTGTTACGATAGTTGTCCATAATGTATCCCTTCGATTGCAACATTTTTCATTGCCGAAGAAATATTGAACAGATAATTAGCGCGCAAATGCAAAATGTCGAAAGAATTATAAAGTTTAAAGATGTAATGTCAAAAGAAAAACAATCAGCACTCGTGGTTTATTCTCCCATATTCAACAACTATGTTGAAAAACCCACATAATGCAGAAATTGTCTGTAGATGTGATCGGCCTGCTGATTTATGTCACATATCTGGCATGAAAACTGCAGTAAAGTTTGATTAAAGTTTGCACATTGTACATGGTATGTGCATACTAATAGATAATCGATAGGGATGGTTCTAAATTCGTCTTCATTTATCACACATTCTCATCCCACAGTGTTAAACTTATATCTTTCGATAAGTTCGAGATCCATCTATGACCAAAATGTGTTATCACTGGAAAAGGTTGATTATCTGCCGAAATTAATGATACTATTCCAATAATATGAAATCTTCAATAATTGTTAATAAAATTGAAATAAAAATTAAATTGGTGATCGCGGTTGATTTTCATGATTGGTGATATCAACAAGTACTGCATCGAAATTTTGATTGTTATAATGATCCATTTTCGAGTCTTATTTATTTTCTTGTATTGCCTACAGCTTTATTTTGACGATGTGGTGCATTTTAATTGAATAACCTCACAAGTCAGTATGACTGATATAGATATGATTTTGGTTTATTCTGGCTCACCTGAGATCAAGATAGGGTAACCGAATGGTCCCACGTGACACAATCAAAGTGATAAACCTATCATGTTAGTCCCATCTATTACATTCGAACGCAAGTTAATATGAAAGGGAGATAGATAGGGAGAGATTACATCTCATTTATTTGCGTTATTGGCGTCTGGTTGGTAACATAGAAAGCCTCAAGAAACTTTTAGTTTTCCATCGCAAAGTCTGGTGCTTTTATCACATTATTCAACTACCACCACCTCCATCACCCAGACCAAATCCTATCCCTTGTTTATGTGTATTTGGAACTAAACATTATACAACCTCTATAATCTGGGCAATTAATGTAATTTTCCAAATTTCCACCCTGCGCTTTAGGAGGATCTTCTATTGCCAGAGACAAGGACAGACGGACGGACATGTATGATCTATATACCATGCTACACCATTGTTGTATGGTGTTATCCTCGTCATAATATTTCGAAAACATCAGATGTCTCGGATGTCAGGGACACCCTATTACCGATAGTTGTGTGTGTCTCATGTAATAGCCCGTGCAAGAACAGATTTTGGAAGAATCTGTAATATATGGTACCAACAGTGAATTGAGAAGAAAAGAGAAATAATTGGAGACAATTTCCAAGTTAGCAAAAATAATGCTTGTAGTAACACTTTATGAATAATTTTAAATTTAATGTTGCAAGGTTATAGATTTTCCCTCATAAACTAAGACATCATTTGTTTTGTGTAAGTATAATCTTTGCACACTTGCTTATAATGCACCGATCGTTGAATAAGTGGAATGGGAAGATTTCTTAGTAATAAGTGTCTTTCTTTCCTTTTTCCTTCCTCCCTTTCTTCTTTTTCAAGGGTTAATCATGAGTATGTGTTGCCGAAAATAAGCAAGATATCAGTTATGGCTAGAATCTAGTTCCCCAGTTGCGGACAGAGAAGCTAGGTAAAGTAAAAGTCAAGTAAGACTTACTTAGTTCAAACCATATTTATTTCAGAAACTTTGTCAAATGCAAGTACACACATAGAATTTGGGTGATTCAGTAGAAAGCATGAACTTGTTAGAGCAATGTCTTCCCAACAGAAACTAAAAGTATAGCATCATAAATGTAGATACTGGTACAAGTGGTTACAAAGAAAAAGTACACACAAAAAATATATCTATAAGTATAAGTATACATCAAGTGGTTTTGATAATAGCATCTGTTACTGGGGAAAAAAGAACAAAAAGTATACAAAGATGACGCAAAAGGTTGTGAGTTGTATCGAGTATTTAAATCTGTTAGTCATCCTATTGCAGTTTTGCACATACAAGAATATTTGCGTGTTATTTTATGTAGAGAACATAGGGTTGCCAAATAATAACGTTTCAACTGTACGAGCAAAAGGGAGTGTGTATAATATGTAATCTTTCAAATCAGAACATTTTGGACAGTCTAAAATAAAGTGTTTTGGTTGAATATATTTCACCACAGGAATATTACTTATTGTTAGGTAAATGATTCGAATATAAATCGTAGTTTAAACTATTACATTTTGTTCTTGAGCTGTGATATTCGATCACCAACGTAACAGTAGCAAGGAGTCGGTTCTTAATCTCGATTAAGGTAGGTTTTGAAATTATGCAGTGAAGCATTGTTTCTTACTTCTACAGGTAACAAGTTCCATATTCGAATTGTAGAGGGTAAAAACGAATTACTGAATAATATTGTTCTACACATTGGTGGTCGAATGACGTTTGTTGATCGATTGAAGTAGATTTTATGTTCTGTACCCAAAGATCGAATCGCATCTTGAGGGTGTACACGAGCTAATCAGTGATAATTATTAAATAACTGAATCAATATATGCTTGTAAAGACGAGAGTTTATGCTTCCCAAGTTAGTTTTATGGTTGAGTTGTATGCAGGAAACACTGTTGATTGTACCTGTTATTATTCTTGTCGCCTCGATATTTATTTTTACTTGGAGGTCATTTAACCTACGTTGTACATTTGTCTCAAATGTAATCAGCGTAATCAAAGCTTTATCAAATATAAGATTTGTACATAGTTTCCATAGATATTCAATCCAGTTTGTATTTAACACTTTTTAAACAGTTTAATTTTTACCAGGCTTTGTCAGAAATATTTTTAATATGCGCGTGTCAAGTGGCATCACTGCTAATATGATGCCCAAATGTGTGTGCAGAGTAACATCTTGTATATTTGTTTCGGACCATGTCTAATATAGAATGGTGGTTATAGTTCCGTTTTCATGATATTAACATTGATTCAATCTTATCTGTATTGAATGTAATCAGCCAAGGCCTGGACCATTTCTTGTATCTTTTCAATATCTGAGTTTAAGATTTCACCAGCTAAGACCTGATTATCAGCTATCATATATAATATCATATTTAATGTTGTATCATCAGCAAAGAATCTAATAAAATGATTCTATATTTTCTACAATAATACCATTGATGAAAATTTAAAAAATAATAAAGGTCCCAAAATAGACACTGGAAATTTAATTGAGTGTGCAATTTTGTTAAAAAAAGAAAAGTAATTTAGAGTTCAGTTAGTCAGTGCTACTGGCTTTCTATGGATTGAGACTACTGAAACATTATAAGCATCATCCACGGTTATAATAATGTGTTTGTATTTTCTTCGTTATCACTTATAATTTGCAATTTACAATCAAAGATTCACAATATTTATTTTTAGACCTTCCTTGAATTTTTCTAATTAGTTTCCACCAGTCTTTCGGGTTACCATGTGAAGATCTGATTCGTTCCATCAGATTTTTTTGTAATTGGTTCTTCACAACATTAACATAAGCTCTTCTTGGCAAAATGTTGTAATGGCATTATTAAAAGACTCATTCATAAAACATACATGAATATAAAATGCGAGCCATGCATGCAAACATATAAACGCATATAATATACTAAGACTTGTGTAACATTAGGAATTGACAACATGCATAAAATACCAAGACTCGTGCAGTCTTAGGAATGGGAAAATTACATGACATACATAAAATGATAATAAATATGGTATGGACACTACAACATATATGGCATTACAAACTGTAAGTATATAATCTGGAATGATGAGATAGATCACGTGCATAACAAAGAATATATATCAGTTGTGTGAAGTTAGGACAAACACACACATAGAGATATTTACAATTTGCCTGATACAAAAGCTTCTGTGCCATATTTATTTTTATGTAAAGAAAGCATAACTTATTACTAACTGACGCAGGACTAATATAGTTTTTAACTTAGCTTCTTAACATAGTAAATCATTGGTATTTCATAGATTTCCAGGAAGTAGAAAGCATGCTTTTCTGTGCATATCGCATAATATAAAGACCAACGCACAATAAACTGCGGGCGTGCACAGTACCTGCAGTTTTGAACAGATATTAAAGAATGTCAATGGGGTAGTTAATTAGGCTTTTTGTAAGATATACATTAGGGTGCAAACAAGAGCGCAATCAAGGTGTGTCGTAGCTTGTTAAGTGGCAAGAGGATAGATATGTTCCATATAGATTGATATGAAAATATGCGTGGGGCTCGGTTGTACACACTCGCGTGGTAGAAACACCCGTGGAGATAAAATTTTATCTGAAAAAGTGAATAATTCACCAGATCAACCGTCCAATATACTAGGGCCATTTTCTTTAATGCACGTGGGTGGGGTCAAATCTTGATCCTAAAATTAATACCAATTTAATTATTCTGACCTGTGCTTCCTTTCCTTTAAATATTGTCTCTTTTGCAGTGCTTTGCACGCTCACGTTTTATGTTCTGAAATATGTTGTTTGGCTCTTATTGTAATATTATGCCAGGTTTGTGTATGTAGTTTTAATGATGAGATATATAATGTTTTTATGTTGTTGTTTTTTTTGTTGTAATGCTGGTAAAATCTCATTAGAGCTTTTGTTAGTTGTTGTTTTAATCATGCGGACTCTAAATAAATCTTATAATATATAATACATTGTTCAGAGAGAGAGAGAGAGAGAGAGAGAGAGAGAGAGAGAGAGAGAAATCATCCGTTTTATCTATCCCAGTCAGTTGGCATTTGTGGACATTTTTTATTTTGCTGGTAGAAATGAGAGGATGTGAAAAGAGATATGAGAGCAACTCCAATCCAGCAACATCTAGATCTAAATATAAGACGTAATCCACCAATACATTATTAAATTTTCACAAGGTTTAATACGATTACTTCAGTATATATATATATATATATATATATATATATATATATATATATATATATATATATATATATATTCATTTACTGCAGTTTTCAAGAAACGTAACCTAAGCATAGTTAGCGGAGTAGATTGGCAAAAGTAACTTTACTCATTAAATCACATAAATGAGGATGAATGAATCTGTGCTGTTAGAGCACTCATAATGGACAGATCACCCAATCCCCGTATTCCCGTCTTTACACAAATTCCATCAGGGTAATGTCGAATAGAAAAGTGTGAATTGGAATGCTGGTTGTGAGCATTGAGTGGCTTATAAGGGAACATTTATATGACAAAAATTAAAATCTAATATCAGCTCGACTGTTGTATGTGAACTACTCAAAGTATCAGGTGAAAATATATTCATCATCATAATTGCTTTAAAGTGAAGTAATATTATCGGCTGGCATATTAGTCATAGGTATTACGACCTCAAGGTCAATAATGACGTAATTTTTGTCAAACCAACATTTTATCTTCCTTTCCCATCCTCTGTCCATCCATCTGATAATGTTAACTTGAAACTAAGTATTGATGTATATAATTGCTTTAAATGTTATTTAAAGACGTGTTACATATTTTTAAAAAATGATCAATCGTCTAAGTAATCTATATGATATAAAATAAAATTGGGAAAAGTGTCAATTATTTTTAACCTAACCATAGATAATCGCTTAATTATAGTCGCAAATAGTACCGAAAAAGTTTTTTTGTAACGTGTTACGAATCATGTATTATATGAATTAATTTTTTATTTGGAATCAGATGCCATAAGTCACATTTTTTAATATCTAGGTATAATTCTTTGTTACTGTGTTTCTTAATAGTCTGTCATGATATTTAAAGCGAAACAATATTAAATAATATGGTTCCTTCTTTGCTTCCAGAAAAAGAACATTTGGCACGAAAAACATACATACAAACATGGACACAAACAAACAATAACTGGAAAAGTATATATAAAATATGCAGACAATTAAAGGCGGTTTATACATACAAGTGATAAGAATAGAACTTGCAAATGTAAATAAAGAAATGAAACGTGTTTTCAAAATTCGTTATAATGCATATATGAACTAACCATGTGGACCATTTATTCTAGAAACATTTATAAATGAAGCCTACAACAATCATCATATATTAGTGATATTTTATACGTTTATTTCATTGATTGATTTACCTTTTCAGCATAATTTGCTACAATAAACTATATAGTTTAAGATCTGCATAAAATTCATTTGATTTTGCTTCAGTGACATAATATGTCATGATTTTGTCTCAATGATATATTCAAAATAAGAAAAATAATGTTTCGTGTTATAGACTTCTATCTCAAAGAAATCTGTACTCCATTTTCGATGAAAATCTGTGCACATTTGAACTACATAAAGCATTTATGTTCTACAAAATATAAGCCAAGAATATCAATAAGATCTCAATGTTTGTTCCTCGTATTTTGGGTTAATAGTATTCAGATAATTGTTCCAACTGAATCTCTGCCTCTAATACTAAATTCGTCACCGCACCCTATATCTTTTTAGCATATAATAATAATAATAATAATAATAATAATAATAATAATAGCTGATCTAATGGGTGCGACCTCATAGTTGGTAGATCGGTGGCAACGGGGTTTCTGATGATCCCTTCAGGCGATGTCATAGGGGGTGCATAACCCCTGGTAGGTCTAACCATGGTGATAAGGCTGAAGGAGCAGGAAAACCAAGCTAACTTCAATACAGCACATATTATATAGTATGGAAAGTACAAAGAAAAAGAATCATACCACATCGCTATTCACGCGGACTATCAAGCATGAAATTTCTGAAAATGTATTTCGTTTCAACTGCCAATGTTGTGCCCTATCAATACTAATTAAAATTATTTCCAAGCAAATCGACTTGATTTGTTGGCTGCTAAGACACTGGCAGCGAAGTAAGATGGCATTCGGCAATGAAGACAGGAAAAAAATGAACAAATGATAAATTAATTTACTCTTCAGGTGTTACCACTTTAATTTATTGAAAATAGTTGAGAAAAAAAGAAAGCCAGTGAAGGTGCTATGTTCTTTCGGTATTTCCAGAGTTTTGATAATTTCTGGCTCTTAGAATCCATTTTCAGAAGAGAACAGTACATAGCCTTTATTTTTTTTAAAAATCATGGTAACATTGTAACATATGAGTATAGTTTAGACATGAACAGAAATTTTACATCGTGGAATGATAAGATGTGTTGGAAAGAATTAACGATAAATATAAAGTATTGTGTACTAGGTCACATGATTTACAAAGACGTCAAACATGGCTAAAAATGTGAATTCGAAGGAAGAGAACAAAATCGAACAAAAGAAACTTTTCGTCTAAAAAAGAACCCAAGCAATGAGACCGTTACACACCATTTTAAAACGACCATGGAATAAATTTCAATAACAGGACGTAAGCAATGACTTGTCTTGTTGATACAGTTGGAATTTTAATTATCATCTCTCTCTCTCTCTCTCTCTCTCTCTCTCTCTCTCTCTCTCTCTCTCTCTCTCTCTCGTTTGTTTTCATCATCAAATCAATGACTCACGAGAATCTGTCTTTACCCCTGCACCTAACCAGATTTGCTGATAGATCTGGACATAAATTATCCCATATTTTTGTGGAAGATGACGGAACGCCATATACATTCCCGGTTATATCGCCACTTCAAAATGATCTTTACTCATACCGCATCTATTTACTATACAGTTATTCACCTCTGTTGAGGTTAATATGAAGTTTTGTGAACCAGTAAACCTCATATTGACCGATGCGAACCGTAGGATGATATAATTACTAGTTATAATACTTTACAGTCACCAAATAGTTATTTTGGCTTCATTAAATGAAATATCAGATTTCAAAATCAAAAACATTGAGAGAAAATTCTTTAAAAAACTTAGTAAGACCAAAACTGGAATATTGTTGGACTATTATGGACCCAAGTTAATAAATAAACATCAAAAAGACATACCGCACATTGAGTTGTGAATGATTATTCACACTACTCAAGTGTGTCCGAGATGATGGGCAGCCTTCGATAGTTTACTCTCAAACAGAGACGGTCAAGTTCTAATTTACATCAATGTATATGGTCTTTTGGTAATACTAATACCGCAATATATCTAATTAAACAAGAGACTTCTGAGATACAACCATTCCTTGACTTTTATACAATTCACTGCTATAAAAGAAATCTAACAAGACGCTTTTTACCAATCGCAATGTTGCAATGGAATTCACTTTCTATACATATTGTAAAATCACGAGGCCTGGAGTGTTTCAGTCGTGATATAGGAATTTTTTGCCACATCAAACCAAAATTGTATAGCTACCATAACCCATTATCTTAACCTTTTAAGTCTTTTAACACTAATACGTTCGAAATTGTTAAATTCTCATGTCATCAACTTATCTTCAAATTTTCTCATAACGTTTTTACTAACAAGCCCAAAAGTGCATTATGCTCGAAATTTCCTCCTGAGGGTAAGGCAAAATTAGATACATTTGAATCATTACCGGGTGTAGTTACATTTGAGTTGTTTTTATGCTAAAATTCCAACACACTGCATAAATATTCGCTTTAAAAAAGGCCTGAGGGAACCTGTAGTATCATATAGTGTAAATATTCCAACCAACGACGTAATGTACAGAATACAACTTACGCCAGAGGCTCCTACCTCCGTCTTAACCTGTGCATTTGTATCCTCCTTTGCTGTCATTTTCATACCGTATGGTACTGCGGGTTATCTCCGTCATTAGTTTACCCTCTGTCGCTAGTTTACCCTTCCTCGTTGAATTTGTACCCGAATAAGCATGCAGTTGTGTGATTCCATGTGTGGAACAACCACTTGGTAACTGTACTGACGTTGTGTGATTCCATGTGTGGAACAGTCACTTTAATAATTGTACTGACGTTGATCGGCAGGACTTATCAGATCATACAGATTCATTTGTATATTGTATGCTAATTAGCAATTATTTGGATGTGTTATAAATTATACTCCCATACATACAACTACTCTAATTGTAAATACAAATATCAATTACAGTTCATTTTACGTTTATATTTGCAGGTTCATCTGTAAAACAAGGACAAAAGAACAAACGGTCAAGTTCCTTCAACAAGATTTGTAGATTCACCAGCCCGAAGAGAAAAAAAATCTAAGCAAACCTTAACTTCGAAATCTTCAATAACTTGTGTTGCTGTATTGTCTTTTAAAATTGTTGTTTTTTTCCTTCAAATTATTAACTCTCTCTTTTTAAATATATTACCTATACGATTGTATAGTTATTTTCTGAACCATACTTTGAATCTGTAGATTGAGAGACGCAAGCTGTCCATATCTTAGATGAAGGTAATTGAATGTAATCTATCTTCCTGGTTATATCGCCATTATATACTTCAAGATGATCTTTAACCGGGTGGGACACCCATACCGCAGATATATACTGATTAATATTGACATCACTCAGTATTAATATCAACATCAGTTGACAGGTCAGCCCAGTATAGACCGAATTGGTAGAAGTGTGCCTGTTTAATAGACAAGAAATAAATACTCGATTGCTTTGAAATACGTACGGCTCTCACGTAACAAGATCTTAAGTCAAAGTGACCTTTAGAAGGGTGGATACAACTGCTCCATATATTTACTGACTACCTGCTAGTCAAAGGTGGGGTAAATAAATTTAAATTGTGAACTAGGTTAAAATATCTTTTTAGTCCGATGCTCTTTTCAATTATTAGTTCAACACAAGAAATACTTATTTCTTAACAATCTTTTTAAGTCATGGGACAGTTTCATTGACGGATAAAGCAAACATTTTCTCTCATTTGTAATACCAGAGAGTCTCTTAAAATTATATTTCATTGTATTCAAGCTTTACATTTTAGACTAGTTCACAAACTATTATATATGTGTATTCTGTCATTTCTTGCGCTAGTCATAAGGTTGCACTCCACAGTTTTCACAAAATGATGGGACTCACTTTTCTTTATAACTTGAGGATTTTGTGTTTGTTTTTTCTCAAATGGAACCTTTCTCGCACTTTTCTTAATACATTAATTATACTTCTTTAGAACCGACTAGCATTACAAACTTACATTTGATGCCGTCAATACTTATTTGCTTTTGCAAGAATTAAAAAGCACAAATAAAACGTTTGTTTAGTTTTAAGGATCCTTTCCCTGCCACGAACTAATATATTTTGTCATTGTATGCAGTTCTTATATGTATTTTTTGATTACCTATATCTGCTTTTTATAATTTTTACTTATTTGCTGTAAACGCTGTTTTTATTGTGTTAATTTCACATACAATGTTAATAATTCAGTTGATACTTATTAACACGATCAGTTATCATAGTACGGATCACACTATATTTTGAGTACGGTTATATGTTTTGGTATATTCGCACATGAAAGCGGTACTAAATAACTCTGAAATCCTTGGATTATCAGACTTCCACCAACTGGACCTTGTAAATGGGAAACATTTCTGCTCAATCTTCTTTGAAATTACTCACGTGACTTTTACATGTATTAAGAAAATTTAATCTTGCAAAGATCTAAATTCATTCCTCAGATATGAAACATCTAGCTTTCACGCAATAATTATTTTTAAAAAAATGAAACAATCAAATAATGTTCCAATATACGATAGTTATCTTTTATCATGATAAGTTATAGATCATTTTTTAATTAAAATAAACTAGGGTAATCTGAACGGACACCCCTGTACCCGTCAATAAAAGCTACGGGAAATATCAAGAGGTCATCTCAGGGTATCACCGATCAAAGTTAGCAGCGACGTCGTTAGTAAACGAGAGGTCAAAATCTGTTTTGTTGCTGTCTGGATAAACTTCTAAGGATTTGTGTGAACATTAGCACATACAAAAAAAAAAAAAAAATAGAAAAAAAAAAAAATTGCGCTTTAAATATCGTCTCAGTTTAAGCTCGCATCCCCCCCCCCCTTTCAGGAAGCAGTCGATTCAAATGAGTTTCAAATATATGCCATTTGGATATTTGACTCGGTTTTTGGTCTTTTTCTTATACGAATAACTCTCTCGTCTTCCCCCCCCCCCCCCCACACACACACACACCTCCCTACGTTGAAGATATATCATTGCTGAATTTTATATCTATCTATCTCTATGGGAACCGTAGTATATCAGTTGATATAGCGTCGGATTCGTAATTCAGGGACCGAGTGTTCTATGCCAGCCCAGGCCAGCCCGGGTCAGCTTCCTCGGTGTGTTCTTGGAAAAGGCACTAAGCTCCATTTTTCCCAGCATGATATAACCACTAATCTCTTGTTCAAAGTGCCGTTAAAACCAACAAAAAGTTTATATAGATCTCTCTATATATCTATCAATATATGTTCAGTGATAAATCGACTGACTGTAGGACCCTTTAGTGCATGCAGAAAATTCGGCGGACCTGATACAGCCGTAGATGCAGGACCTGGGGTTTAAAAAATTATTCTTTTTTGGTTTCAACGGTACCATATGTCTGAAACATTAAAACAGTAATCAGATATATAGACTGACCAACAGTCTTCCAACCTTACAACGGCTATGAAATGAATGGATATAGAGATAGACAGATGGATGAGAAGTTAGAGGGGATAGAGAAAGAGAGATTAATCATATATATATATATATATATATATATGTGTGTGTGTGTGTGTGTGTGTGTGTGTGTAAGAGAGAGAGAGAGAGAGAGAGAGAGCGATGTATCGCGCTGAAAACAATTTTAGTGCAAGTCCACCGAAAATATATATGCAAAATATTATATATGACAATATTTTTGCTTTACTCTTTAGTGACTATTTAAATGCATGTGCGATCAAAATTAGAAAAGACTGTTGAAACATTAATGAACTTGCGTTGAAGTTAAAGTTAATCAATGATTGGAGGGGGGGGGGTTACTATAGATTATCAGCAAATAATGAAAGATGATACCACCCCGCACAAACGTTGCCCTTTAATTCCTAAAAATTTATTTGTCTTTCAACAACTACCACATAAAAAGACTATATCCATATTCAGGGGTATTTTAAAAGTTTACTTTTTTATTATAAATTCCCTTTGATTGATTAAGAAGACATGACACTTTAATTACGAGGATAAGAACTGCATTCATGCTTAAAACTTCGTATTTGAAAACCATACTGAAGGTCTCTCAGTATACCAAAGTCTGAGTATGCATTTTTTATTCAAGATGTTTCGTGACTAGACGAGGATCTATACTGACGGCACAAACTACACAATTCTTCAATGTGCTCTTCCATGAACAAGAGAAAATAAGCAAATGTCTGTTTTGTAACGAAGAGAATATGTCGACAATTTAAAAGTATTTCGGTGTTTAGAGTTAAGGTTGGTACCACAACAAAGCATCGTATATGACATATGGGCAATGGACGTCGACGTTGACATCCTTTTGAGGGGATGTGTACGTGGCGTGTGGGTTAGGGCGCTGGAGCATGAGTAGTGTGACAGGCACCGTTACTCGCGACATCGGTCCGAATCCCGCTTGGATTGAATTATAACTCACCAAACAAATTGCGATCAGGATCAACCCAGACACATCCCTTAGTACCATACTCAAATTGTAGGTTAATATTCTGTTTTTTTTGCTTTACCAGTGATTTCAATAAAACAGTGTTGAACCGTATATACCGGCGCATTATATTACGGCATATTTGGGTCTGCGCTGTTTGCAGTTGGGCATGAGGTATATATCGATATATACTGTAATCGGCTTTCAAGTTTCAAGGTCATAACACTCAAACTTCTGTTACACATCTAGACAGACATATCTGTAAGTTTCGACATTATAACTAGTCGTTACAGGACTCGACAGACATATTTGTAAGTTTCGACATTAGTACTGGTCTTTACAGGACTAGACAGACATATCTGTAACTTTCGACATTATAATTGGTCGTTACAGGACTAGACAGACATATATTTAAGTTTCGCCATTATAACTGGTCTTTACAAGACTAGACAGACATATCTGTAACTTTCGACTTTATAACAGGTCGTTACAGGACTAGACAGACATATATTTAAGTTTCGCCATTATAACTGGTCTTTACAAGACTAGACAGACATATCTGTAAGTTTCGACATTGTAACTGGTATTTACAGGGCTATACATACATATCTGTAAGTTTCCACATTGTAACTAGTCGTTACAGGATTACACAGACATGTCTGTAATTTTCGACATTATAACTGGTCGTTACAGCACTACACAGACATATCTGTAAGTTTCGACATTATAACTGGTCGTTACAGGACTAGACATACATATCTGTACGTTTCCACATTGTAACTAGTCGTTACAGGACTAGACAGACATAAATGTAATTTTCGACATTATAACTGGTCGTTACAGCACTGCACAGACATATCTGTAAGTTTCAACATTGTAACTAGTCGTTACAGGACTAGAAAGACATAAGTGTAGATTTCGAGATTATAACTGGTCGTTACAGCACTGCACAGACATATCTGTAAGTTTCGACATTATAACTGGTCGTTACAGGGACTAGACAGATATCTATGTAAGTTTCGACATTATAACTGGTTTTTACAGGACTAGACATACATATCTGTACGTTTCGACATTATAACTGGTCGTTAGATGCAATACTACTTATCTTATAAGTGTTCTGCCCCCGACTCGTACAAAAACCATACTAGTCGATGGCGACAGGTGGATGGGAAAGTCTTCAGATTTTCAATCTGAGTCTAAAACAGTCCCCATTCCCACCTATAGATGGTGAATAAATAGCCAAACCTGCTTTAGCAACCACCTGCATATAAGAATCACAGATGGTCACTACTTTGATAACTTTTTGGAGAGAGAGAGAGAGAGAGAGCGCGAC
Source organism: Margaritifera margaritifera (assembly GCA_029931535.1). NCBI lineage: Eukaryota > Metazoa > Mollusca > Bivalvia > Unionida > Margaritiferidae > Margaritifera > Margaritifera margaritifera. Next base: position 505,489 of record JAQPZY010000993.1, on the reverse strand, counting down.
CCTACAACATGTACATATCCTAAAGTGGGTGAAAACACTTTCATGGAATTCTATCAATTCATTGCAGAAGAGACATAAACTTGAACAATTTATCGCGAAGCAAAGACTGACACTTGTATGTATGCAATCTCGTATAGGCTACAGAGAAGAAACTATATTTGTTATTGTTGTTGTAGTCTGGATCGTTTCCATGTCATTCAAGAAAATATACATGATCCTGCTTGTCCGTTTGTGCTTGACTATTTCAAGTGTAACTGCATGGGACGTTTATACGTCAGTTTGAACTAATACGATTTATCCTGTTACGGTGTTAATACTGACATACAGATTTATTACTTCGGGTATGTATGGAAAATGTATAATGATGTCAAAGATTCTACAACTTTTATATATCACCCGAGACAAATTTGGACAACAAAGTTTAGAGCAATGTGGTGGTAATGGGGAATCTGAGTTTTAGGGACATACTGCCTTGCTTCACAGCTATACTAAATTTAGAAGATATTGTTCTTCTCACAAAGACACAGATAATGGAACAAACGTTTTATACACTGCCCCTCCCTACCCCGCATAGCTTCTTCGCAAGGTCCACGTTTCCAAATATTCTCTGAAAACATTAGATTTTAAAATGAAAATAAAAAGTAACATTTAAGTCTTTTAGAAAAATTATGATGCAAGACTTTAATTGTTAATCACATGCATAAATATGTCAACTTTGAAAACGTTTCATGAATATTGTTTGTAGAAAGTAGAGATTATTATTTTGTTTTAGTTTCAACTTAACAAAAATCATAATATTACAGACCGTTTTTATAATTGTGCAAGATTTCTTGTCGAAAACTGTTTTTAAAAATATTTTTTTTTTAAATAGCATAAACGTATGTTGGTATTTTGAATTCGTATAATAATATCTTCTAACTTGGTCATGATGACATACAAAGAACTGTATTAAGGAATTTTTGAAGGGCAGTGTGCTATCCGTTCATCGCCTGAAGAATACCCACACTGTCAATCCAGCACAATGTAATGGAAGACCAAGATATATGTTGTTTTATTACTACATTCCGTCAGGATTTAAGTGTCAGCTAAAGCAGCATTTGCTATCCAAAAACTAAAGGAGAAAATAACTATTTAAATCAGTTCGGATGTACTTTTTTATACATATCACATCAATAACAGGCTGATATGCATAAAATATACCAGACATAATTATAAGTCATTTACTTTTTCTTCAACAAGTTATGCAATATGCAATATGCTGAAACATTTCGTTACATTTCACGCAACAATATTTCCTTAAAAATCATACAAACAGCATTCAAACAGAAAAATCATGTACTTGGTATCACAATAACTGTCAGAGTCCGACCTTTAATGTTCAGATAGAACTTCCCAAACATCCAAAATAGTTTGTATACACACAAGTCTATTTGGAAGCTGCCCAATGGAGGTGGTTCCAAGCGTCCACGCAAAGAGAAAGGTCATGTGTACCTCCCCGTCTCCTGAGGTATGCTACTACCGACATGTTGTCAGAGGACACCATCACACAATGACCCCTTAAAAGGTTGACACACCCCTGTAGGGCTAAAAATACTGCCCGAATTTCTAGGTTGCTTATGTGGAGGGTAACTAATTCTCGGAACCATGAGCCCTGAAGAATTACCCCTTCTGGCTCCAGGTGAGTACCCAAACCCGAATCAGACGCGTCAGTGTACAGATAGGAGTGGGGTTCGAGGGTGTAAATTGGTACTCCCATCAGAAACCGGCTCCGATTGGACCACCAACTCATGTACCAACTCATTTTGCGATGAAAAGCGTACCCCGGAGAGATCCAAGCTGATAGACGATCCTTGTGTGGTGTCCACTTTGCTAGAAAGGAGAAAATGGAGAGGGTGTAAGTGAAGTCTTCCTAGGGAAATCAAGTCCGCCGTGCAGATCAAGGTCTCCAGGTGCGAAAGGTATAGGCGAGCCGACGAGGACTTGGCTTGGAGTGCTGACAAATGAGATAGGATTCTGTCCATCCTATCCAGTGGAACACTAACTTGCCGTAGGCTGGAAAGGAAGTTCATCCCCCGTAAACCAAATCCTGACAAGGGATTAGATGCGATTTCTCTAAATTTAGAATAAGCCTAAGCCAGTTCACTGTGGACCAACAAGAGGGACAATTCTTAGAGGTGGGACTCTCTGAGGACAGCGTGTATCAACCAGTTGTTGAAGTACTGGAGAATGGGGATCCCCAGACTTCTGTGTGGACTACAACTACTTCCATCGCCCTGGTAAATAGTCTGGGGCAGAGGATAGGCCGAACAGCTGAACTCAATATTGAACAAGAATCCCTCGATGGAACTGAAGCTCTATGGGCTGAAAAGAATTGCCTGCAATTTAAGATAAGACCATTTCCTCCTGTTAACTGCTAAGTACTGAAAACCTTTGATATTCTTCAGCGATAACAATATTTTCAAATCAGCTGCTATGGCTGACATACTGGTTGCCAGCTTGGCGCCATTTTCAAGTTGGACCAACAAGGCATCATAAGAAGTCTTCTGGTGGAAACCCCATGCTGATATGACTTTCCGTTTTGGAGGAGTAACCATAAAAAAAGTTTTAAAGATGGATGCCATGGTGGTCATATTCGATATCAGATTGGCACCATTTCCATATAGTATCAACTATACATCATAAGAAGTATTTTTGTGAATCCACGATGTCAGTATGACCAGCCATCGAAAGGAAGTAGTGATAACAAGATTTTCAAGATGGCCGTTGTGGCTGTCATAGTGAATGTATGAATTGCACCATTACGACCAACTACACGGCACCATTAGGACCAACTAGGCATCATAATAAGTTGTTTAGTAAAACACCCATGTTAATATGATCATCCATTCACGAGTAGTGAAAACAATATTTTCAAGATGCCCGCTGTGGTCGCCACATTGTGCATCAGATTGACATTCTGTGCTAGGACAAATATTGCCAGCCTAGAAGTAGTCGAAGGAGTTGTCAACTTGAAGGGAAGTGCGACCGTTCTCTGCCTTTAAAATAGTGAATCTCAGCTTTGGGTACCAACTCATCTAAAACAACTGGCCAAGGCATCAAAGAAATCGCTGTCCAATATACAACCGAGAGAAGTGGATAAGTTGCTCTGCGACAGAGTCGTCGACGCCGAGAACTGGTCCAGTTGAGTCCTTGATGTTGAGATCTGGTACCTTTGAATCATCAAGAGCGGCGATGTCATCGACACCCGAGAAGACACCGTTTTCATTATCTACCTTCGTTACCCAAGCAGCTATTTTGTCAAACAAAATGCCGAAATGAGGATCAGCGCTGGCTGGTGAGAAACGATTCGTGTCGATAGCCTGCCAGAGAGTCGCAGCACTGCAGTTCGGAATACTGGGGCAAACCGATAAGAAGGAAGTGATTCGTGCAGATGATAATAGGCAGAGAACAAGACAGACCTGGAAGGTGAAAGAATGGTCAGAGCCATTGCCGGTTTGACCATGCTATTGGCAGCCTTTTTGGACATACTCACATTAGTCGAGCCGAGACTCAAACTCGCACGGACAGAGGTGAGATGTATGAGTTATCTGTAAAGGCGAGCACCTTAGTCCACTTGGCCACCCTGGGCCCCGACTACAAGTGTACTTGGGCAGTGCATTGTGTAAAATAACGTATCTGTAGATGAATTAATCTACATTTATATATTAGAAGCACGTGGCAAATATAAACGATAAATAAAGGTGCTGATATATGTAATATGGTGCGATGACAGAGTATAAAACTTGCAGAAGATATAGCATTACAAGCTGAACACGACCTCTCTCTCTCCCTCTTTCTCTAAACTGTTTGGAAACTAGCAATCAGCTTTGAACACCTCAACAGAGTAACAATCTTTTCTTGATTGGTCCACAAATGCAGTTAAATTTGCTCACATCTTCAAGCATCTTATGAGAATTTTCAGCAAAAATCTAATAGACTGAATGTAATTGTAGAGGTAATCATTAAATTGACTCAAAAGCATTAAAATGGTTTTATTTTGCTGTTTGAACAGAAAAAGGACAAAATGTGATATTATACTTAGCATAAGAAAAGTTTTGATAGCCTCCAAGGAGAGAGGGCTGACCTTGACTCAAGAAAAGATGAAGTCGGCTTCACTTTTTATGTGTATCTGGGCAAAATTACCTGCACATTGGTAACTAGAATGGATTCTGTTGTAGATATGTTTATGATAGCATAGCAATACTATTTCAGTGAAATACAGAAAAGTGACCTACTTTTTTACAACTATTGGAGTAACATGGATTATGAAAACTTGAGAAAACTTGTAAATTTATAAATAATTTTTGTGGTGTGGTCTTTAGAAACATTCTTTTCCTAAGACCCTACTAACTGATTTTTCTTTTTCTGGCTATGTATATTAGAATGCGAGAACGCAAATTTAAACGTTTACCCTTTGCAGGCTCAGTAATGTAGAATATCCCTGATGCACCCTCCCACTTGTAGTAAGAGGCTACTAATGGAGGCAGGAGCTGTGGTGGCTCAGTGGTTAGCATGCCAGAATCTGGACTGAAGGCTGTGGGTTCAAATCCTATCAAAGGATCAGCCTGGGGTGGATTCCATTGAGCATTTTTGGGCAAGGCGCTTTGCTACAATTGTCTCAGCACTAAATAACCTACTTATGTAGCTGTGTCATACAACACCAAACCAAAACCAAATCATTTCTGGTTAATTTTATTCCTTTTTGTTCATTTTCGTTCAATTTTAGGATAAGGCATGTCCTATATGTATTTCTGCAATTTACCCTCAAAAATAAATATATAGCAAAATATCCTGTCTTCTTTATGCTGATTTTATTTTCATTTATTATCTCATAACGGCATATCTACTTTCATAGAGGGGATTCAAGAACCATGTGCAGGAGCCAAGATTCCCTGAATGCAATAGTTTTATCCATAACTGGTAGATGTAAAATATCATCATTGTCCTCTGACAACACACAAGTAATGTCATGTACTAATCATCCCATGAAATGAAGATACTTCACAGTTCTTCCAGTACAGGTGTAGTTTGCATATAGTCTGTAAATATAATTTCACTTAAGCTGACACAAAATAAAATTAATGACTCTTTGCATAGAACAGATATTATACATAAATAAAGTACATAACAGTTAATATTTTCTGAAAAAAGGAATATTTGTTTAATCAGCAAACTAAGGTACACAGAGCAGACTATGTATTCACAAAAAATGATTATGATATATTTGTCTTTTGATATTATCATTTGGGTATGCACAGTCAACTAGCATCTATTGGTCAGAATAATTTCTGCTGATCACGCAATGGATTGTTATAAACGATGTGTATGTTGTGTTACTAATGGACAAAATATTGTAATAGTCTTTGATAGAAATAAGCTTGCCCTTTTACCTTCAAAACAAACATGGCTGAATTGTCCATAATGTAGCTTTTTGTGGGACTTTTAATTGTACATTAATTGTCCAAGCAGCCTTTTGAAGAAAAGCTGGTGACACAGTATCTGCATGTATCTCTGTTCTTTCATCTGCAATCCATCACGCTTTCCCTTCTACTCTATAACTTTCAAGCCATTTGAGTTTAAGGGATGAAACTTGGTATACTTATACATCATCACCAGAGGGTGTGTCACATATCACACTGGGGATAGGATGGGAATTTTCAAGGGCAAGGTCATGACTCAATATTTAACTTCTCATCACACTTTCCATTCTGTTCTACAATGTTAAGGCCATTTGGGATTGAAGGATGAAACTTGGTATCGTTATACATCATCACTAGCGGGTATGCCATGTACCATCTTGGTCGTGATGGGCATATCTTCGACGTCAAGGTCATAGCTCAATATTTTATGTTGTCATCACACTTTCCCTTCTGCTCTAAAAGTTTAAAGCCATTTGAGATTAAGGGATGAAACTTGGCATACTTATTTATCATCATTACAAGGTTTGTTGTGTTTGACATTGTGGGTGCTACTTCAAGGTCAAGGTCATAACTCAATATTTTACGTTTCCATCACACTTTCCCATCTGCATTTTAACTTTAATGATGTTTGAGATCAAGGGATGAAACTTGGTACACTTGTACATCATCGCTAGAAAGTGTTGCATACCAAATTGAGGGTCCTATCTTCAGGGTCAAGAACACAACTCAATATGTAACATTTGCATCACGCTTTCTCTTCCTCTCTATAACTTTACCTTTTCGCCGTACGTTCTCAAAAACCAGTCAACAGAATATTACCAAGTTTGACATAAAGTGTCCGAGCATACAGGGTTTTCAAGTTTGTGAAATTGATGCTGATCAAATATGGCCACCATTACTAAACTCAGAAAAACCTTTAAACAACTTCCTTTCCAGGATCTCGTTTAACGAAGCAACGTAAGATTACGCACATAATGTTCGTAAGTTTTAAGCTTAAGAAAAGCTTACGCTATTTCATAAGTGTATTTCACAAAGATATCTGTAGGAAAACTTAGTACGTCCAAGAAAACTTTTGAATAAGGTACTCTTTTGTATGGGAGATAGGTAATAACTCCGTATAATATAATAGGGCACTTGCAAGATACTTACAAAAGACAGCGACGAAGATGACGACAAGAGCAACAATAACAACACAATGACCACAAAATATCGGGCAAAAAAATGCCTTCACCTATTGGCTATACTGAATGAAATATAGGTATTATTTCAGATTAAATATTGTAGGGTGCCTGTGTGCGTGTGCAATGATGGATTTTTGATTTTACCATCCCGAGGCACAGTCAGAGTTGCTGCAGCCCCTCTCCCCTGCCCAAAACAAAGCCTTAAAACCAGAGTCTTTATAAACTTTTACGCCCTTAAATAATGAAAAAATTTAAATAGAGCTTCTTTTTCATGTTATAAAATAATACATTTTTTTTAACAAAGTCAGATTTTCATACTTTAAAATCTGCCTCCCCCTTAAGTTCGCTGCCATAGGCATCTGCCTTGTCTGCCTAATGGGAAGTCCGTTACTTTGTGTGTGTGTGTGTGTGTGTGTGTGTGTGTGTGTGTGTGTGTGCGTGCGTGCGCGTGCGAGAGAGAGATAGACAGACAGAGAGAGACTGTCGAGCTACGAGTCGATGAATATATACAGAATTTAACTTACTTGTTGAAGGAAACGGCTGAGCCATAATTCTTTAGTTATCTGTATCAAAATGGTATCTAATCACTTCACTATATTTATGGACTTGTATTTCCTTCCAATACATGAACGTACTTGGAGGTCCTCAGGCTGTCATTTCAAATGACAAACCAGCAGAGTCCACCTTTATATTTAGGAAGGTACATATGACGTTTATGCAGTCCTTTGCATCATCTAAAACCTTCCGAACGTTTTTTTTATATTCATTGTAATACTAAGAACAAAGTTTTAATTGAGTTTTAATGTCACTTTTGGTTCAATTGTTTGCATTGAAAAACCAAAATCTGAAAAAAATGCACCGATCATTTGTGCATTAACACCCCTTCCTTCTCCATAGACTCGTCAAATTTTGAAATAAATGTACATTCTATTAAGTGGGACGTGATGTAGATCCATTTCTTTAGATCGGGGATCACCTCAAAATGATCTCTTTCTCTTTCTTTCTCTCTTTCTCTCTCTCTCTCTCTCTCTCTCACACACACACATTTTATAGATTCTCTCAACACCTCGATTAAGTTAAGTTAATCACTATATCTCATTAATATTTTAACTATATAGAAAAAGAAAAAAATTTGTTTACTTAATAATACATTAATGCAAAGAAATAAAATCTGATAAACTATTAGGTTCATGTCTCCAGTTATTAGGTTCAGATCCATTTAAAGAATGAGTCGCTTTATCTTGCTAGTTATTGTATCCACTATGCTCTACAAATTCTGAAAAGTTGACTACATGATTTAAACTTTAGAAACTATATTTGTGTTTCTAAAACACGTACGCCATCCACTGATGAAAGTTATTAAAATAACCAAATGACAATGAAGTCTGATCGAATCAGGTACATATGTATATAAACAAGTCAACCGAACTTCACTTGCCAACGTCAATCAGTGAGAGCATATTTATTTGGTCCAGCTCATACGTATGTCCGTACTTCTGTAAGTCTGTCTGTCTCGAGAAGATTTTTTTTAGCACCATTGGGCAAGAACCATTCAACATATACAAATGAATATTTGCGAGCATTTTTATATGAGTACGTAGATGACCTGCTGAGACTTTCAGGCCATTACAGCAATCTTTTATGTTTTACACATTTTAAAACTGTTTGGAATTGGACATTTAAAAAAATAAAAATAAAACATTGTTAGCAAAATTAATCATAACCGCTTGAGGTAGAAAAATAAAATAGTCATATTTCCATTTTTGTGTAGATGACCTGGTTAAATTTTCTGATAATTTCTTGAATTTGTTTATTTAATTATTTTTTAACACATTTTGAACTTTGTGGACTTTTACTTTTTAAACAAAAACCTTGTTAGAATGATTAACCATAAACCACTAGAGGTCGACAAATGAAAGTAAATGTCTCGCTTTTTCGCATTTTTCTCTGAACAAAGCACAGACAATAAATAGATAAATAAATAATAAATAAGTATGTAAAAGAAGCACATATTCTCTTCGTGCATCATCGATCTCGAGGCATAGAAGTTCCGTGGAAAAAGATAATCATTTCAATTTTTTATTCTGAACAGCACATTCTTTCCGTTGATGGAATTTTAGTCTGTTCACTTGGATGTCATACACAACGCATTTTTCATTTACTTTTTTTTTTTTTTTTTTTTTTATAAATATAATCCTTGTAAACCAGTGCCCTTGAAGAAAAACTACATATTAAGATCACATGCCATAGTAAGGCTCTGTGAAATAAAGAAAGAGTCAAGAGTTACTGTGGAAATGTTTGCCATCCGATATTACTGATGTTACACAAAACAGAAAAAACAACTTTAATAACTTCTTTAACAAATAAAAAAAAATAAAGAAAAAATGCTTAAGAGACTTGGATCAAACTTGACAAAAAGTGTCCTAGCTCTAACACCATTTCAATTTAGGCAAATGATGCTGTTCCACCAGAAAATATGGCTGCCGTTTACTAAAAGTATATGAAAAAACATTTACACAACTTTATCTTAAACAATAGTCCCTCGAAGGGACTGATGCTCTCCTGGTCAAAAAGAATTTCCAGGAATTCAAGATAAGACCACTTTTTCTTTTTAACAGCTGAATTGTGAAACCATCTTTGATATTCTTCAGTGATAACACGATTTTCAAATTAGCTGCTGTGGTGGAGATATTGGATGTCAGATTGGCACCATTCTCATTTAAGACCACGAAGACATCATTAGAAGTCTTTTGGTGAAAACCCCATGTCCATATGACCTTCCATTCAGTAGGAGTAGTGACAGTAAGATTTTTAAGAGAGCCGTCATAGCAGGCATATTGATGCATCATTTTCTTTTAGGACCAACTAGGTATCATAAGTCTACTGGTGAAAACAGTAGAGATAACAATATTTTCAAGATGGCTACCATGGTAGCCATACTGAGGGCTGATTTAAATCATTTTCATTTAGAACCAACCAGACAGCATAAGAACTCTTCTGATGAAAACCCAATGTCAAAATGACTTTCCATTTAAGAGAAGTAGCGATAACAATATTTTCACGATGGCCATATTGGATGTCAGATCAGCACCATTTTAAATAAGACGTCATCTGGTGAAAACCCCATATTGATGTGACTTTTCGTTTTGGAGGAGTAATAATAATAAGATTTTCAAGATGGCTCCCATGGTGGCCATACTGGATATCAGATTTGTGCCATTTCCATTTAGGACCAACTAGACATCATGAGAAGTCTTCTGGTGAAAACACAATGTCGATATGACCAGCCATTTAGGAGAAGTAGCGATAACAAGATTTTCTAGATGGCCAATGTGGCGGCCATATTGGAGGTCAGATTCATTTAAGACCAACTAGACATCATAAGAAGTCTTTAGAGAAAACGTCATGTTGATATGTTCTTTAACTAAGGAGAAGTAGTGATAATACGATATTCAAGATGGCAACTGTGGTGTCTCAGCGGCACCGTGTCATTTAGGACCAACTAGACATCATAAGAGGTCTTTTAGCAAAAGTCCCATGTTGGTATGACCATCGATTCATGAGGAATAGAGATAACATGATTCTCAAGATGGCAGCAGTGACAGCCATATTGGATGTGCGCGAGCGGCACTATTTTCATTTAGGACCAACTAGACTGAACCCCATGTCACTATGACTGTCCATTCAGGAGGAGTAGCTATAACAAAATATTCAAGATGGCTGTCATGACGGCCATATTGGACGTCAGACCGGCATCATTTTCATTTAGCACCAACTAGATATTATGGGAAGTCTTTTATTGTAAACCCCATGTTGATACGACCCTACATTCAGGTGGAGTAACAATAACATGATTTTCAAGCCGGCCGCTGTGGTGGCCATATTTGACATCAGGTTGGCACCATTTTCATATAGGAAAAACTAGACATCATAAGATGTCTTCTGGTGAAAGCCCTATGTCAATATAACTTTGTTAGTGGGAGTAGCGATAACAAGATTTTCACTATGGCACCATTTTCATGTAGGACTAAACTAGACATCACAAGAAGTCTTTTAGTGAAAACCACATGCTGATATGACTATCCATTCAGGAGGAGTAGTGGTAACAAGATTTTCAAGATGGCTGCTGTTGCAACTATATTGGGAGTCTGAGCGGCACCACTTTTATTTAGGACTAGCTAGACCATGGGATGAATGAGTGTGTAAAGTTTTGATGACAATCCTCCAAGTATTTAGGAGGAGCAGTGATAACAAACTTGTGCTAACGGACGGGCGACTGACAAAAAACATCCCATAAGCTCTTCTGGTCTATGACTAGTAGAGCTAAAAACTGAACAACTTTGACACAAAGTGTTCTGGCATAGGTGCCTTTCAACATTGGACAAATAATACTAATGTGCCATGAGCTATGGATGAAGATACAAAAACTAGACAAACCTTGAAACAGTTGTTTTTATAACATGTTCAATCAACAACATTGAAGAAATTGTAATGGGAAGCATCCTACTGACCAAGATTTCTTGGCCAACTACTATTGCGACTGTTGTCAGATGTTAGCGAGGTGAGCAATATCAGACCCACTTAGGTCATCTTGTATTCAGGATGATTCTACTACAAAATGTGGTTTCTCGAGAAACCAAGTGGAAAGAATTACTTTCAATTTCTTTTCCAGAATGGTTACAGAAAGATTGATTATAGAACTTGGTAGGAACAATTCTTAGAATATACTATACCAGAATTTGTCAAGGGTGGTACCCCTAGCAATGGTGTGGCTTCTATAGCAACCAAGTATAAACCTGTTTCAGACTTCTTCAGAATGGCTTAGTGAGTTTGATCAAACTTGTTAAGAATGTTGACATTTACAAGCTAAATAACTACTAAGGTACACAAGCTGTCAGAAAGTTAAAGCAATGTGGGGAGGGTGAGGTTTTATCATTTGTGCAACAATTAGTACATAACAACATACAGATAGGTTGAGTTGTAAAGTACTAAATTAAAGATATTACTATAAGTAAGCTGATTAGATATGGAAATAAAATTTTGGTATATTTAATGTTCATTTCTTCTTCTTAATTGCTGAGTGTTGAAACTATCTGGCATCCGTACTGCATGTAAGATAGGCAACATTTCCATTTAGAACGAACAAGACATTATAAGACTTCTTTTGGTGAAAACTTCACGTCAATATGACAAAATCCATTCAGGAGGAGTAACGAGAAGATTTTCAAGATGGTCGTCAGGGGAGCCATATTGTATGTAAAATTTGCACCATTTCCGTTTAGGATCAACTTGATATCATCAGAAGTATTTTAGTGAAAACCCCATGTCAACATGTCCAACAATTCTAGAAGAGAAGCACGAAGTCTTTTGGTGAAAACAACATGTCAACATGACCATCCGTTCAGAAGGTGTAGCAATAACAAGATTTTCAAGATGGCCACCATGGTAGCAATACTGAATATCAGATCGGCATCATTTTCATTTATGACCAACTAGAAACCATCACACCCATGTCAATATGACTTTCCACTTAGAAGCTGTGATAACAACTTCTGACATGGCTGCCATGATGGCCATATTGGATGTCACATCAGCTATATTTTCATTTATGACTAACCAGATTTCATAATTAGTCTTTTGGCAGCCAAAGTGGATGTCCCAGGGGTACCATGTACACTTAGGACCAACTAGACCTTGGGATAAATATGTCTGTAAAGTTTCTTGGCAATCCTCCCAGTAGTTTAGAAGTTGTAATGATAACCAACTTGTGCTAACGGATGCCGGACGAAAGCCCATCTCATCAGCTTCACTGGTCCCTGACCAGTAGAGCTAAAAATGTCACTTTACTTCATACTAATACAATTTATACGATGCAAAGGTGTTAATATTTAAACATTTAAAATTTTCAATTAAAAATTAATTATTTTCATTTAATTTTCTGAAACATTAATCATATTCTTTTTAAATGAGTACCAAGACTACCTAAATCTAAGTTAAGGATAACCACCGAAAAAAGAAAAGAAAAAAGAAAATACACCTCAAAAATAAATACATTCGTGGGTACTGACCCGAAAATGATAATCCTAATCCTAATCCTAAGATAGTTGGTCGATTCTGAGATGAGCTACTAGCAATACACTGGGTGTTTGGGAAACTTCAATGCAATGAATCGATAGACGGTGGATTCTGGGTCCAAAGATCAGTCTACAAAATTAAATTAATTCATTGTGAACCACCAGAAGTACAGCATTTCCATGGGTCGAATTATCTGCCACTGAAGCTGCCGTTGTACAACTGTTCTCTGCCATGACCTATAATGTCAGAAAATATATTTTAAAAAAAATAAATAAATTAAAAAATAATAATAATAATAATAATAATAATAATAATAATATCAATTGGCGGTGAACAACTTGTTCGTCTACTTGACAGTTAAAAGATATAATAACTAAACGTGTCTATGCTTCTCGTATTATTATCTTTCTGTTCTCCTTTTCTGACATTCCTAACTTTTTAACGTAAGAATATTCTCCTTTTTGAATCAGCTATTGATTAATTTCCATAAGGTCTGATACATTTTGCTGAATGAAAACCCTAGCCCGGTAAGACAGTTTTCAAGTTAGCAGGTTGAACAAACAAAATGAAAGAAATGTGTTTACTTTATGTAAACAGTATGCTTCTTTGTTATAAAAAGATAAATGTCTTCACCTATGTAACATAGGTGAAGAAATGTATCTTTTTATAACAAAGAAGCTAATTATTCAAAAATGTATGTGTTGAACGCGTATTTGGCAGATTAAGAGAATTAAATGCAATCTGGACATTACGTCGTTCGTTTACTCACCTTAAACTTATAAGACAATATATATAAGGGGTTAATCGATTCGCTGTTCAAAACGTCACATTCGAAAGGGAGCGACTAAACACCCCAAGACTCTTGGAAAAAAAACCCAAGACACCTCAAAATATGTTTTACAGTCGAAATTCTTTTCTCAAAATGAACAGAAATCATTGACTTTAATCTTAAATACAAAAAAAATTGAAAATTCAAAATCCAAGAAATGTTTTTAAGCGTATTACCTTATCCTTCATACTGACGAAAGAGTTATCGTTCGTGCATCTAATTCTAAGTACGAGAGAGTAATAAGAGCGTTCTGTTACATATGGATAAATGAATACCAAATGCGCTGCAAAGTAAATGAATACTAACTTTTTTCCATTTATCCATATGTATCCAGGCCACACCACCAGGAGGCGCTCTTTCCTTGGACCTTTTTATTTCTTTGCTTTTTTTCTTCTTCCTTTTTTTATTTTTTTTTCTTCTTTTTTTTTCTACAATAATGCTAAGTTTTTTTAAGGCAGTACTTCTGATTTTTGTGCTCAACATTTGTCAAATTTCCATTTTCAACGACAAAGGTTGACTTAATTGTGTTGCCCTTTGCAGTATTCCATAATCCACAATCGTCCTAAAATTCCCATTTTTCTTTTCGATTCCAATCTACTTACGTTCCTGGAGTTACCCACTAACTGAAAACAGTTAGACTTATTAGCACTTGACTGTGTACGTGTTCTTTTTGAGTAATTAATGTGTATGCTTCATGAGCGGAATGCCACTGGCATGATGTTAATGGTTTCACGTTATTAGGAGTAGAGAAAATGATTGGGTTATCAACAGTTTCAATGTTCTCACCAGTGTTGTCACAATTCATTTCATTTGACATGACAGAGTCATCATTGGTGATTGATGGATCGCTGTGTAGTATGCCTTGATCAGTGTCAACAATTTCCGGATTTACACTGCATTCATTGCAGTACATCATTGACACCATGATAATCATGCACTTTACCGCGCGAGCAAAACAAACAAAATAAACACTTTTGATACTGATTAATTTAATTTGCGATTCATCAATTAATCGGATTAATGCCAGAATAACGTCCATTCTGTCAAACAACGGCATCCTTTTCATTTGCCTTTTATGATTTAATTGGATTAAACTAACTTGCAAAATGAATGATACTGAAATTTAAATGCAGCGTCGTGTTATTCCGACTTTTACGCGTAACTTTTTGCCATTGTCAGAAGTAAAGTTCAACGTTTAATTTTAAATGTTACCAGTGCTTACAGCATCTGTTTTCATAGATTATGAAAATAATGTAAGAAATATGTAGGGCACTGTGATCGAGATCTATTTAGCATTCCGCTCGGTGCTATAAATAATGTTTTAAATATGAGCAGTACCTACAAGATTTTTTCTTACAGATTTTGTAAAGAATTTAAGTATCAACAGAGTTTGTATTTATCATACCGATCTTTGACAATTAAAAGTTCAAATAGGTTTTGTAAATAAAATAAAATAAAATAAAATAAAATAAAATAAAATAAAATAAAATAATAATAAAAAAAAAAAAGAAATGTAAGGTAGCGCCCTGTGATTCTGACTTATTTAGCGTACCGCTCTTTGTCATATAAAAAGTTTTAATATTTTCCGTAAAGAATTAAAGAAATATAAATATAGCACCCTTTGGTTTTGATTTATTCAGCATACCGCTCTTTGTCATAATAAAGATTATAAAAGAGATTTTAAAGAATTTCAGAAATATTAATGTAGCGCGGCTTGATTCTGACTTATTATGTGTATCGCTCTTTGTCATATAAAAGTGGTTAACTTAGAATTTGTTCACTTTTAATTTTCTAGAATACTTGTGTCATTATTTAACATCCAAGAGAGAGAGAGAGAGAGAGAGAGAGAGAGAGAGAGAGAGAGAAGAGAGAACGCCGTGAAACTCAACTATTTCATTAAGTTATCGTAAATTTGCCAGACATATGAACATTAATTGTATTTCTATGTGTTTTTTTTTGTGTTTTTTTTTTTTACAAACATTATTTCTTTAAATTTCTCATATATCTTGCCTGGCCTGTATTACGACCCAGAAGATTTCTTTCCATAAGCGATTACCGACAAGGGACAAAACTCTACCGATCTTAGGTTAATTAGACAATGCAGGAATTTTTTTTTTTTTTAAAATAATTTTTTAAAAATTTAATTGTATACATGTTTCCTGTGTTGCTGGGGATGTTTTGGGACAGTCTTGGGGTGTTTTGGGGTAGTCTTGAGGTCTTTGGACAGACCGCATTCGGAACATCAATAAAATAACTTGGAACCCTGTTCTGGACGTGTTCCTACTGTGCCGACTGAAGAGATGGTTCAGGCAGCACCGTGATACGTAAAGATAGCTCCTACCATGTACACATGCAGCGGTTGCAAAGCGTATTTTTTCACTTTAAAAAGGAGGCCGTGGAACAGTGGAACATGCATGCACGGGGGTGGGGGGTGGGTAAGGAGCATTTATTATTATCATTTTATCTTTTAAAATTTGGTAGGTAATGTTGGGAAAAGAACTGTTGATGCTTAAAAAAGTTCGGTTGAAATGGATTGACCATGCAGCGGCGAGATAAATGTACTTCTACATATTTTATTTTAAAGTGGTTTCAGTGTTGTTTGCTTAAATTAATTGAACAGGATAGTAGGTCCAACATTTTGGCTTTAAAATCTATACTCGCCCTAAATAGTTAGTTCAATACCAGTATGCAAAGTAAAATAGTATAATATTGACATTATTAACAATCTGATTAAAATGTTGATTCTCCAATATCTGTCTGTACGACCTTCCATCTGTACGTTCAAGCAGCCGCACGTCTGTCCTGGATAGCTAAAATGCCATGTACAAAAACTACAATAAGTGGCAATACATGATGCACTGTTTAAAAAATCTCGTATAGACTTTGATAATAACTGATATTCTCCTTGTGAAACAAAATTGTTGGTAAACTAACATTTATTCTTATGTTGTATAAAAATGAAAGTATCTTATGAAAATAAGTGTTGGTAGGATATTAATATGGTCATTTTTAGAAGTCTGAATAAGAGCATCAATAACAACGTCGGTGTCGTCATTTTTCATTACTTTTATCTTCAACGATCGCTAGGTCTGCTATACTTAAATCTGTTCCAAAACGTTCGATTCACCGACATGACGGCACAGTTCCAGAACATGTTCAGGACATCCAATCAAGCATGCCCCTAGATTTGGGGTTTTTACTAGCTATGGTAGCGCTATGCAGTTACTATGTACTTTTGAGAGAGGGACCGGAATAAGGTGCAGTTGTTTGCACAATGGAGAGAATGTTGGCATACCTCTATGCTACTTTCATGTACTGTTACTGAAATTTCTTTACATGTGGTGATTATGGAAACTATGCACTATCTAAAGCAGAGAGCTGATAAAATGGCTGCTCCCATGTGCTCCAAAAATGAGCCTAAATTAGTGAAAAGTACACTAACATTAGCAGTTATTAAAATATAGAAAGTGAATTTTGCCAGATTAGACAATACCAGCTTCTGAAAGTGCAATGAATGAATCATAAAATATATCAAATGTAAAAAAATTATCGCTCGTTTTTTTTCTCCAATTTACCTTTCAAGTCTAGGAAGTGAAAATGACCAAGAGCGGAGCGAGCAGTTTTTTTTATATGAGCACATCTGTAGGGCTTACCTGTATACTCTATAACCCAAATTACACCCATCAATCATACACCAAAATAAAAGGAATCAAAAGTTCTTTTAAAAATACATAAGACCAGGGTTAGACATGAAATTAACTTTTAAAATTTAAGGTTGTTTTTAGTTTTATTCAAGGTTTAAAAAAAAAAATTTGAGGTACAAGACACAAAGCAGTTACAAGATTATCCCCATGGTAAGCATAACATTTATTAAACATCTGAAAATGAATATAAGAATAAAATGACCGGGTGTCTTTAATTTCCATGATTCGCGCGCTTTCTCTACCACTAGGCTAGCCTAACGAAAAACCGTGTGCAAAAAAAAAAAAAATTTGTGGGGACTGGGTAAAGCCGTTCATAATTTTTTCAAATTTGTAGTTTTAAAAAAAATGTTTTTAGGTTTCCTTCACTTTTTTGTGGATATTTTTAGGTTTCTAAAGTCAAAATGAAATTTTAGGGTTTTCGAGGTTTCAGAGGTACGCTTCTAACCCTGTAAGATATGCAAGGTCCTTTTTAAATAGCCATGATATAAATAAACACTATGCAAAGTATCAAACTGTAGAATGCAACCTATCCTGAAGCGATGGGGGTGGGGGTGGGGGAATAATTCTAAACAGATTTTCGAAATAAACATTTGACTCGGAATCCAAAACAGGTATATTTTCACACCATACCTTGTACTCACGTGATAGCTTCTTGCATGGAATTATGAGTATTAATGCAAAGTAAAAAAGAATATCGAATTTATTAATTCATTCCAACGTGAACTTTCTGAATCTCAATCTAATTTTAATCAATCTTTATCCCGCTGGATCGATGAAGCTGTGCAATGTATCGTTGATATATATATATATATATATATATATATATATATATATATATATATATATATATATATATATATATATATAATCAGTCTGGTATATGTTGTCACTCATAAACTTATTTGGACGAAAGCAGATCAAGAACTCCCAATTCAAGCAAATAGGTCTCTACATACATTGAGTATTATTCAAAATAAGTTAGGAACATTTTCTGTGGCAGAAGCTTTCAAACTAAGCGATGTTATGATCATGCCTGTATTAACTTATGCCGCTGAAATTTGGGAGTATGAATATATATATATATACAATTGAAAAGGTACATGGTAGGTTTTGTATTAGATTTCTAAACCTTCTGAGACATATATACAACATTTTACCACAAGAAGAAAGTGGAAGATTACCTCTATGTTTTACTTATTATTGTACATGTATTAAGTATTGGTTGATCAGAATGGGTGATAACCGATATCCAAAACAATGTTATATTATGCTGAAAAAAATTGATGGGTCGGGTAAAGACACATGGGTTTCGAAAGTTCAAGACATACTATTCAGATTTGGATTTGGTTATTTTTGGTACACACAGGATATAGGAGATGAAAAAGTATTTTTGTTCAATTTCAGACAACGTCTGAAAGACAATTTAACTTAGGATTGGAATTCAGCTGTAAATAAATTACATAAAGAAAATTTAAAAAATGCATATTTTACTATTTTAATATTTTTGTCATCAAAAGTGTTTGGTATTGCAGTCAAACTTCATTTGAAAGCAATTAAATATATTTCAGATGCAAATAATAATAATACTGAGAGGCCATAAAAGATCGATTTCTACACCTTGGCGTAATTGTCACATTCCAATCCTAAATCACGTGACCTTTATTGCATGGGTACAAACCATGGACGAACTTCCAGAAATAAACAAGTTTGACACGCTCGGAAAAACGGCAGCACGCAAAGAATTTAGAGTTTTTCAAGGATGAATAAATGAAGTATATACAGTTTAACATTTCCTATGGTGATTTTGATAGTTTCTCGCAATATTGTAATGCATGCGTTAAAGTTCACTTTAAGGGTATGAACCATGGCATGTTGAGGACACAGGGGCTCATTACAAACAAAATTAGGAGCATCGGCCAATGGATAGTGGGTTGGGGGTAGGTTGGATCCCCCCAGCCCACTATCCATTGACCGATACTCCTAATTTTGTTTGTAACGAGCCTCTGTGGTTGAGGATATGAAATTTGAAACGTGTGAATTTTTTAATGCTATAAATAGTACATTACAACCCATCCGGGTACCATGGATGATTACAACCTGGAAACCAATGCGCGCGCACCTTGTTTATGCTTCTGACGGTGATGGTTTCACGGAACCAATTGTTTTTCCCTAGACCTCAGTGCTAATGTTTGGTGAAATAAACATACTTTCTATCCTACTTCAGTATGCGTGTCACAAACCGTTATAGAGACCAATGTTAGATTGTCAATTTGACAAGGATAGAACCAGGTACTCCATAACATTTAAGAGAGATAACTCTGGTGGAAATAGACAGGGGTAAGAGTTATCCAGTCACAACAGATACATTTTCAGTGATGTGCATCACATTTTTTTAAAAATCATAAAAAATACAAAATATGATCTAGATATGAATTAACATAATCTCACATGTTACCAAGAGACCCAATTTTTTTTTAAGCCTGACAGAAACTAAAACGCTTACCTAATGCACCAATCACAACTAGTTTTGTTATTTATTTCTGAATACAATTTTCCTACACATTAAGCTCCACCCTCCTTGGACTTGTGCAATTGGTACTACAATATCTATAGCCAACCTTAATATTTTCAATAATCTGTGATACGGCTTGGGACTGTACAACTAACAAGTGTACAAGTCTCACTTGTCAAAAACAATTTTATGATGTACCAAGCTGTCTTATATTAATGTGTATGGAAAGCTGTTTTCATACTTGTGCTTTACTACCAAACTATTTTTGGGGAAATAAAATGAATTGTTTTAACAATGAGTTGTGTTTTATTCATATCAGCACTTATTGAACTTCACATGGGATAAATCGCATTATGATTTACTATGTAATAACCAGCTCAAAAGTCAATGTACTATATTGAATGTACCTCTACTAATTCAAAAAAGAGAATTCATCTAAAATAAAGGACATTCAAGTCAAATAGAGTTAAAAACAGGAGTAAAGTGAGTATCCAAAAGGGACATTTAGCTTATAATAATGGAATCAAATGAGACATCACCAACATAGAGACAAATGATAAGAGGTAGTTTGAACATGTTATCTTAGACAAATATGTGGAGGCAGAGCCTCATTAGTTCAAGGACAGTCCGAAGGCACCTGTACTATTACATCCCTTACAAGCACCAAAACTTCAGGTGAAGCAGTGTGCATTCTCATCTGAAATAAAAGGGTATATAATTTAAATCATATAGATTTATATAATTTATATTGGTCCTACAAATGAAACTAACAATAATTGGCTTAAGTTAGGCCCCCCCCCCCCCACACACACACAAAACTGTATCAATTTTTAAACCTTTTAAACTTTGCTGTGAGAAATTATTAAATCAGTTGTACTTACATTTGCATCAAGATTGAGGGCATATATAATATTTCACACTAAATCTTCTCTTTATTTTCATAAACAAGCACTGAAAATGTGAGTTTTTATTTCTTGAAATGTCATGTATGGTGTAAGGGAGATAACTGAATGAAATACGTAAGGTGTGGTATTTTTATTTCCTCCAATATTATCCGTGTAAAATAAATTAGTTCATGAAAACATGTATTAACTTGCATGCAATTAAATTATCAAAAAATAAATTATTGATAAAGTGAGAACCTAAAATTCAGGCTTCTATATGTAGCAGAGTTAGTGAGAGTGATTTCATTTTGTTCTCCGAGATGAGGAGGCTGCATCGTATTGGATAGTTCTTGTTCTCTAGAATGCAGGTATATGGAGTGCAGCCCTAAATAAACATGCCAATCCCGTACAGAAAAATCTCACGAATTCACATGAGCTTCTCATAAGCTGCACATGAGAACCTTGTTAGAAACGTATGCAAATTGGGTAGATTTTGCAAGCTCATGTGTGCAGTTTGTTAGATCTTGTGAGCCATTGAAAAACTAACCAATTTTCTCATGTGCATATTTTGCTCACGTGAGAATTTGAATGTTCTCATGAGAAAGTATAACTTAGAAAATATTCTTTCCCCTTACATATGACTATGTTTGAAAATAAGGCGGAGTTCTAAATTCTCAAGTGAGTTATCACGTGAGAAATTTGGACTTCGATTCTGATCAGACACATTTTAGGCTTGTTCAAAGTTGGTTTTTCTCATGTGAGTTAGAGACCCATCCCATTCTGCCAGCATTCTATAAAGAATTATGCTTCAAGATTTTTGCTTTCAAAAACCAAATCAAATAATAAAATAAAATCACATCAGATTAAATGTGGTTTTTCGCGACTGAGACCTAATCCGTTATCGAGACAATGACGCGGGTTATTTCCCTTGTTTACAGTCAGGAGACTGGTTTACTGACCGCAAAATATGCACATAACTTTTTGAAGGTAGTACAACACACAACTACCATGGTAGCCTCGCTTTCAAATAGGCGCCGTTTTAAAAAAAATTGAAGTTGGAACTGTCACAATTTAGCTCGTTAATTCGGGAAATTTCATTGCAAGCCTAATACACGTGAAGCAGCTGATCATATAAACCAGGAGATAATTTAAAATCATGGAATAATCATGTTGGTGAGTAAAATCAAGATGCAGTTTTGTCAGTTATTGCAGACAATAGGGTGACGAGTTTAGAATCCTCGAAGTGCTATGGTTCGTGCCATCAACGTTAATTTTAACGTTTATATTATAATACTGGGAGAAACTATTGAAATTGCCATAGAAAGTGTTCAACTATATCTGCTTCATTTATTCATCGTTATAAACTCTCCAAATTGTTTGCGAGCTACCGTTTTTCCGAGCGTGTCTAAATTTGTCTATTGCCGGAATTATATCTATGGTTCGTGCCCCTGAAATAAAGGCCACGTGACGTAAGATTGGAATGTGATAATTAGGTCAATGCTTACTTTAGAAATCGATCGTGTATGATGTCCCCATATAATTAATATTTGCTAATGCAATACAAATCATTTCTTTCAAACGCATATCGACTGCAATAAAACACTTTTAAATAATGATGGCAAAAATATAAAAGAAAAAAAAAAACAGGATGCATTTTTTAATTTTTTCTTCTTCAAGTTGTCTGACAAAATTATCATATTTAAAGATGCTGTAAGTTTTAAAAGATTTTTTTTCATGCTATTTCATAGCAAAGATTTTTTTCCCTTAGGCCCAAAAACAAACAAAAAATATGTTTCCGGTCGGCCGACCATCCGAGTTTCTCATTGCCGACCCTAGGCACTTTTTCCCCACCCCCACGCAATTTTTTTAAAAATATTTTTTTATATTTTTTTTTTATTAACAAAAAAATCACATTTGTGCATCTAATTCAGCCGGTTTTGCCCAGTACTTTGAAGTGCTTGAAATATTTTTGCTTTGTATATAATAATAATAATAAAAAAAAGCTACTGCCTACCCTAATTTTAAAACCAGTGCAATAGGAAATACTCATTTTTTTGGGCCTTATATTAAAATATTTCAATGAAAAATATCATACTATATAGTTTTTCATTGGATTTATTTTTTCTAACATGTTATAAGAAGTGCATGTTATAATGACCAAATTTTTACATTGCCTTTGTGGTCTAAAAAATCTCTGTCTTGGGTTTCCCGCTTATCAAAAGGTAAAGAAAACCAACATGTGAACAGCGTCCCTGGCTTGAATGGCTAACACTCACGCCAGGGCCACAAAGTGTATGTCATGAGTCAAATTTGCCTTTTTCATTGTGTTTTTTTCAATTTGATTTGTATTAAGTATTCAAATATGTCTTAATCAGCACTTACTGTTACTGTCAACGAATGCTAGTGACCCAGTTGATTACGTCAGGATCTCAAAACAAGCGTGAGAGGTCACGAAAAACATGGCGCACGAATCAAGGATGAGCATGAAGTTAGGATGGATGACGATAAATTACATACAAGCTTGTTAATCTCATTTCTGTTTTTGTTAGGGACTGTTTTTCTTCAAGCATATCAAATTCTACAATTGTCTTCATGCAGTGAAGTTTGAACTTTAACTGAGGCAAGTTCAGAAGTCGTATATATGTAGGTATGCTTCTAATTTTTATACTTTTAAGTTTTCAAAGAATATGGCAGTGGATCTATTTCAAAGGTATTAAGGTGTAAAGTGAGTAATTTCATATTGCTTTTTGTGTGTTTAAAGACGTAGTAAAGTACCAAACGTTTGACACATATGATGTTGCAGTTTTCAAACTGGATGGTCATGAATAACACTTACAGGTGTTTCTAAGACTCGTCAAGTGATTTTAGAATGTTTAATTACAAAAAATATGCTATTGCCAAACAGGTATATAGTCACATTTGTTGTCCAGGTTACATAGTACATGTTGCTGCATGTAATCTATTTCAGTGTACCTTAATCGTACAAGAAGCAGGGAAGGATTTAGGATTTTATTATGAGAGGATTTGTTTAGAAGAGGTGGTTCAGTGTAATTCAAATGGCTAACATTCTTGTTTTTCACCTAATAGTGTACGATTTTAGCAGATGGGGAGAGGGAACCTTTAACCATCTGACATCCCCCTCCCCAAACTGGATTTCTATATGGAAGTGAAGTCAAAAGTGTCTAAACCCATACAGAAAAAAGTGAAGATTTCCCACATATTCAAGAAAGCGGCTGTGAGAGGTGCCTTTGACTGAAGAACTTGCCTTTCTGTGTACCACATATTTGAGAAAGCGGCTGTGAGATATACCTTAGACTGAAGAGCTTGCCTTTCTGTGTGTCAGTCTGAATTTTCTGGAATCTTTCTTTAATAATACATTGGATTTGATCTAGATCATACATCCACTGTCTAATTAATTTGCTCCACGTGCAACAATTTTGCAAAGAATGCAGTATGCTTAATTTAAAAAGACATCGTAACAGCTAATGAAATATATTTTGTGTTCAGAGTGTTTTACAAAAGAAATTGGACAGAATATCAGTACATCATGGTACTCTATTGAGAGGTTTCATTTTAACAAACTTTTAAATATTATGATAGAAACTACTGATATATTGTACAAGTGTACAAAATAATGTTTAACTTTGATAAATATAGTTTTAAGCAATTATGATAAATATTGTTTCAAACAATTATGAATTTGTATTCATTCCTTCCCACGTCGTTTCCTTTGATTTTCAGATTTTAGGGGTCCCCAGTGAAACTGTATGATTAACAGCAAACAAGCTGTAGTGTAATGAGTTCTAAAAAGATTGCATATGTAAAACAAGATACATGGATCAAAATTAGGTTTTTTTCACTAACCCACAGGATCACCAAAAAAATATTTTCGTTAATCCTGTCTAAATTTCACTGATCTGACTAAAATCAAACAGAAGCCAGTTCAGTTTCTAATTCAACATTTATTATTCATTAACATCAACTCAAAACAATAACTGTATTTCACCAACAACACAGTCTCTCCTGTGTCACACTTTAGCCATTAGTGTCCATTTTCCCAGCATTTCTGGTACTTTCTTAGTCTCTTATGTTCATCATATATATGATTACGCTCCCTTGTCATCTAATTTTTGCCATTTCGGTGGCAGCTGCACACCTTGCAAATACTTCTACATGTTTACAATTGTCAGTGCATAATGCACTAAATGTTTATCAACAACAATATACATGTACATATGAGGCCTAATTCACTGGAAAAATTTAACCAAAACCAATGGAGGTACATGTAGCAGCATTCTCAACAGTTTTGTTTATGAAGAGTTTGGTTCATTTAATGTTTTAATATGTACTGTCCAACTTACCTGATGCAAAAAAAGACACTCTAAAATGATCTATAAGATCTACCTTGTAGTACAGTTAAAAGTTAAATGTAAATGAAAATAAAATCTGCCAAAAATCATGTGTTCAATAGGGAAAAACTTTGGAATACCACACCAATTTGCATTGTTGTTTTTCTTTTTGGTGGGGTTTAATCATGCCATTTTTCAGCACATGATGAAGGCTATACATGGCAGCCAGTATATTTGGTGGAGGAAGAACCAGGGAAGACCCCGGGATGAACCACCAACCCACAGGAAGCTACTGGCAAGCTTTCTCACATGCCCAGATTGGTCGAGCAGACGCGAACTCACATGGCGAGAGGTGAGATGTGTGAGTGATCTGTAAAGGTGAGCACCTTAGACCAGACTCGGCAACCTGGGGCCCCCTGAATACCATATAAAAACCTCACATGTTCATTCGTTTCACTAAGGAGACCTGTCTAATAGAGAAATCAAAGTATCTATGATACTGATATAGCACTGAAATGAAAAATATTCGAAAAAGTGCAAAGAACAATTTCACCATTCAATATCATATTTGAAGACAGATGGGCATCATTTGTAAACACTTGAAAGGTCATTTAGCCTAGATGTGGTTCGTCAAATTTGGTCAAGATTTATTCAGGAGGTTTGGAGAAGTTGTCTAAAGGTTTCTTTATTGTTAGTAACCATGGCCATATTTGTTCGGGGATATTGGAGAAGAAGGAATTTTCTATTTTTAGCAATGATGGCCATATTTTTAATGGAATCGGCATCATTTGTACACATTTTAAAGGCTTTCAGGCAAGGATGCTCTATGCCATGCTTGGATGAAACTGGTCAAGAGGCTCTTGAGAAGAATTTTAAAATAGCAATTGTTGACAGACTTGGACCATTTTTGATGGCAGATCGACATCATTTCTAAACAAATTCAATGGCCTTTATGCCAGGATGCTCTTTGTCAAGTTTGCTTGAAACTGGTCTCGAAGTTTCTGAGAAGAAGTTGAAAACAGCCATCGCTGACCAACTCTGGATGATGAACAACACACAAAAAGTCATGACATAATCTCGCTTGGCTTTACGACCAGTTGTGCCAGATGACAAACCACTGATATAAACAACAAACAGTTGCTGACCACAATTAGATATTAAACATACATGTACCATAACACCAGTCTTCCAATAAACACTGTGCACAAATGCTGTGCTTTCTGAATGATTTTTTATACTAGTAATTGTTTCCATTTTTGACATCAGCACCACTTTCAAACACGTTTACCTTACATATCAATATGCTGACATGTTAACTTTCATTAGACAGTTCTAATGTTTACTAGGCCAGCCTGTATAGACAAATATTGCGAACATGTTAACTTTTATGGCACAGTTCTCAAGTTTTTTACGTCAGCCTGCATAGACAAAACATTGCTGACACTTTTTGTGACATCAATTCTTCACATGTCAATCAATATTGATGACAAAACTGTCAGCCAAAGGCCTATTTTCTTGGTTCGGCTTAAGTTTTTAGTTGTCAGAGTATTCTACGTATTTTTCAAGTCCTTGAGAGCAACAAAGATTTCACTCTGTTTTCAATTTACTTCTTATAGTTATCTTATGAATAGCTGTGAATTATTTGACCTCTTCAGTCAATCCATTTGATACAGTCTGTTCCTGATCATATAATTCCTATACTCATTCACCTGTACAATGCCGAGTTAACCTGCTGAGAGTAACATATTTTATTATATACTTCAGTGTGAAATATAGAAAATTACTGGCAAAATATTTTTCATATTGTGTCATTTATATATTTTCACATGTGAAAAATATATCCTTATATTTTCACATGTGAAAATATAAGATTTTTCCCATGATGCAATTCAGCTCTTGGACTACTTTTTTATAACAAGAGTTATTCCCCTTGCTTATTGCATACAACTTGTCTTGTTCTGATAAGAAATATGGCACAAGCTGATGATTTGGTGCTTATGGAATTAGAAATGGATATAGAAGTAGATGAAATGCTTGCAGGTGTTGACTTTAATATAACTGAATCCACAGAAGATGCGCCTTTGAATCAAAACTCCAGGTTTAGGAAAATGACAGAGGCAGAAGTGCACATTTTTTTGGATGAGCAGGAAAACAAGAACACAAGAATCAAAACAGAAAATGATGTTAAACTGCTCGCAACATATCTCAGTTCAGTTGGGGAAATCAGGAACATGGAATTGATCCCACCTTCCAAGCTGAATGACCATATTGGGAACTTCTTTCTGGCTGTCCAAAGGAAAAATGGAACTGAATTTGAGCCAACAACTCTCAGGAGCTTTCTTTCCTCATTTGATAGACATCTTAGAAAGAAAAATTATGGATTTTCCCTCATGAATGATATTCAGTTTAGCAAATGTAGAGAAATGCTTAAATTGAAAATGAAGCAATTGAAAGGGATGGGAAAAAGAAATCTCCCAAATGCAGCAGAACCTATTACGGATGCAGAAATTGATGCTTTGTATCAATGTAAACAACTAGGACCTGATAATCCTAAATCTCTTCAGAACTCATTGTGGCTTATATGCATCACATATTTTGGAATGAGAACCGGAATCGAGACACATGAATTAAGATGGGGTGATATCGATGTCAGACAAGAGGGGTCGGGTGAAGAATATCTCATTTATACACAAGAGTGACAGACGAAAACTCGATCTGGGACAAATCTCAGAAATGTAAGAAAGGTGAAACCCAGGGCATATTTTATTCCAGATAATTTGGACCGTTGTCCAGTGGCCCTCTATAAGCTTTTTAAATCCAAGCGACCCAAGGAGATGCTCAAGTCGGACAGTCCATTTCTCCTGACAGTGAACATATTGGTTCCACATCCTGGCCAGGCATAGTACAAAAATCTACCAATGGGCATCAACAAAATATATTCAATAATGAAAGAAATGAAAAGCTATCTTCAACCTACTGGGAAGAAGCTTGTGCCATACAGGTATAATTTTGTGTAACCCCAAAAGTCCGCCAACAACGAAAACTGAATATTTTTCTTGTAAAAGTGACTAAATAAATACAATAAGTTCAAATGATTCTTTTGGTTTCTTCTTCTTCGGGGATTACTGTATTGCAAGACATCTCAATTTTGTACACAGTGTAACAATAAATTTAAACATAAACATTAATACTGAATTAAAGAGGACTACTTAATTATCATATTTCATCATTTTTAAATGTAATTTCTACTCAAGTTAAACTATTGAGGGTGGTCGATGGAGATAAAAGCATTGAAACCGTGATCAGGATTTGAACCTGAATCTTCAGATTGTAAAATCTGATGTTTTTCCAATTAAACTATCCCGGTGTACTTTCCAGCTTTTATTCTCTATGTGTCCTTTCTTTTTTTCAGTGCCAGGAAGCATTTATTACAAAAACTGAATGACCATGACATCCCAGCAACGCATATTATGCAAATAAGTGGACATAAAAATGTTCAGAGTGTAAACAGTTACTCCAAGCTCAATGAAGTTCAACAAAAGTCAATCTCGAACATATTATCAAACAAAGAGCGACCGCTGTTACCTACCGGTGACTCGAAAACCCCTATCTATACAACTACGACATCTACACTTTTACCTTCATCTTCTCCTCCAGACCAGAATGAATCTCTTGACCACACAGGAAATGAAGGAAGCTTCAAACAGCATGATTTAAGCAGCTTCTTTACAGGAAATACAATCAACGCTAACACATTGACAATAAACATACATCAGCACCATGCAACTTCACATTTGGACGGCGTGCAGGGTGGGCAGTCGCCAATACATGTCAAAAGAAGAAGAATACTTCCCTTAGCAGACACTGATTCACAATAAATACTCCGCAAAGCTAACATTCTCAACTTTTCAAAGTTCCACTTGTTCAATATTGTTCCATTTGTTAGATTTTTACACTCGTTAAATGAGTTCAATGCGTTGAATCGAGCTAAAGCCATCTGATGAAATCACGGTTCAGTGTACATATTCTTCCGCGCATGATGTGTAAATACAAGACCGACCGTTGACACTCACACAATGAGAATGGCCTGCTGTTTATTTATTTTATTTTTTTCTGTGTGTAATAAGTGCCATTAAAGTATTTATTTCATTGAGAAACCAAACAATAAATTAAATGTGACAAATGAAAATGAATCATGTATTCGTTCTTGAGAACTATTTGCAGTCTCGCTCCCAATACTATACTTCTAG
Organism: Margaritifera margaritifera; assembly: GCA_029931535.1. Taxonomy (NCBI): domain Eukaryota; kingdom Metazoa; phylum Mollusca; class Bivalvia; order Unionida; family Margaritiferidae; genus Margaritifera; species Margaritifera margaritifera. The sequence goes on along the minus strand of JAQPZY010000993.1, from coordinate 476,246 downwards.
TGGTTATGGAGTTTTTTGTTTTTTGTTTTTTTTAATGGGCGCTACTAAGAAGTGACTCGTAAGGTACTAAAACAAACAAAAAAAGTATATAATAAAAAGAAAATTTTCTTTTCCTACGTTAATACAGGATATATTTCATCGTGTGGTACAAAAAACGACATATTTTAACTCGTGGCTTCGCTACTCGTTAAAATATCACGTTTTTTGAACCACACGATGAAATATATCCGGTATTAACGTAGGAAAAGAAAATATCCTCTATTCAATATACAATTTATAGTCATTAAGATGGAAAGTTTGCCATTGAATAAACATATTTATTCCTACTTCCAAATATATTGCCCAGATTGGACCTTCTGAATAGACTAGGATGTATACAGGTCTAGTATGAATAAATCAATGTGATCATGAACACAAGTAGGTCACAGTGGCCTTTGATTTTCAGGGTGTAGTAGTAACAAAGATTCATCCAATTGCAAAGCTTCATAATAAAAACAGCACCCAGAAAATGAACTTCAACACAAAATTGGAATATAGTCAATGAAGCATGAAATATAGGCCAAGGAGATCTATTTTGTCAAAAATGATATAGATTATATCAAAGTGCATATACTAACCTATTTTGATGATACTGAGAACAATAGTATGAATATAACATGGCAAAAACTTGTGTAGTGATGAATTAATGCAAAAGCTTAACCAAAACCAGTAAAAGATGAAATATAGGTCAGGAGGGGTCTGTCTTGTCTTAAGGATGTGGTAGTATGAATATCATCATCAATTTCACGAGTCTATCTTGAAAACAATGCCTGAAAGATGAACATTTTGTTTTTCTTTTAACCCAAGATATTTTTTTTCAACTAATGTAATGGATATAATAGGTTCTTGTTTTCTATCAATCAGAGCAAGAATATTTTTTTCAAGCTATTTGAGAGCTAGACATTTTTTTTTTTAAATCCCAGGTTCAACCCTCCACCCCCCCACCCCCCTTCAAAAAATATATTAAATGGTTGGCTCCTAAAGGTATTCTGACTGCACATCTACTAACTACCCAAAATATAATTCTAGTCTTTGCGGGACAAAAAAAAAAAAAAGGAATGGGAAACAATTTTCTGGTCACAGCAACAAAACACGCCTGATGAAAATCATCCTTTTGTTTTAAGTGGAAATTCCAAATTAGAAATCAATGCAATACAAAATTACCTGAGTTGTAGAGAAAATGCAACCTTCTGATATGTATTGCCAAATGTCCCTGATGTAAAATGAGAATTTCCAGCATGATCACCTCCCTTCCCTCCATGTAAATGGAATGTTCTGATATCAGATAAGATAAGAATTCTTTATTTCAGACTGCATGGTCCATACATCTAAATTTAAATATACAATAAAATACAATATAAAATATAGAAATATTTTAAGACATAAAAGTTCATAGGTGTCTTATGTCCAAATATACAGACCCATCTACAACTACAGAATGTGTCTGTCATTGTTAGGAATAAAATCATGTAAGACATTTAAATAGTAATTTGTTCCATCTATCTATAATCTGAGAACTTAAATGAATATCATAGTTCCACAACGATTTCAAGATACAGTTCTTACTATTACACATTCGTGTCATCATTGAAAACACATACTGTCTCAGTAATTCTTCAAAACTAAATACATTATAGTTTACAAACATGGTAGAGGCACTATTCCATCTTGGAAAGCTTAGTAGTAAACGAAGACTATTATTATAGCCAATAACTAGTTTTCTCTTCATACATTCACTAAAGTTTGTCCACAGAGGAGCACAGACAGTACATTGTGCAGCAATAAGATTTGAATAATCTAATCTTGATATTCACAGAACAATTTCTAAATTTACGTAAAAGCATGTTTTTTCTAGTACACAGAAATCTGTAATGTCTCATCATATCTCCATCATCTGACCGCTTGGATTTTAGCATATGATCCAAATACATATAACTGTCGACATATGCAAGAGCATAGCCATTAAAAATTACAGAGGGAGGAGATGGTAACTTGAAAGAAGCTGACTGAAAAGCCGGTCAGACTAATTTTTGTGTATTATATATGATATCATTCTCAAATGCGTAATATTCACATATCTTTAATAATTTCCTTAAATCTGCGAGAGAAGGACTTATCAATGACATATCATCAGCAAAACTAAAATTGTTAAGAAATGACACATTTAGTGTCAAATGTATCCCCACGTGACACTGTCCCAGCTTACGATTTAAATCGTCTATGTATATATTAAATAACAAAGGCGAAAGAACACCTCCCTGCCTCGCCCATTGGTTACATGAAAGGAATTGGATACTGCACTTCCCCAACGCACATAGTAAAATTGTTTGCCATACCAGTTAACTAGAGTATGAACAATGTCAACGGGTATTTGATTCTCGAGCAACTATTTAAACAGCGTCAAATGATTAATCCTATCAAATGCCTTAATAGCATCTAAAAAACATGCAAACACAGGGCTACCATGTTCTAAATAGTAGTTGACAGTTTCCTTAAATGCATAGAGGCATAAGTCTGTTGAATGTTGTTTTTTAAAACCAAACTGATTATCAGAAATTGTTACTTCACATCGTTGTAGTACAATACATTCAACAATTTTCAAAATAATTGTTGTAAGAGCTATAGGTCTATCATTATTTTTGTCTGCCATATTACCAATTTTGCTTTACAGTAGCGGGATAATTGTAACTTTTGTGAAATCATCAGGAACAAAGTTATGTACAAGCATGCAATTAAATAGAATCATTAAAAGAACATGTAGTCTATTATCTGAAAATTTAAATGTTCTACATATAAGAAATCTGATCCTGGACATTTACCCCCCTTTTGTTTAGCTATGGCACGTTGGATCTCCGACAATGAGATCAGTTCAATAAGATTAGAAGGGACCTTGCATGCTGAAAGAACATACTCCTTATTTGAATTGTTTTAACGCTATTGAGTAATGCTTTAAAATGATCTTTCCACGTGTTGCATATGTTATTTTGGCCATGGTTCCCATCAATGCAAATTGGTAGCCTATTAGAAGTGATAGTAGTATTTTGTTTAACCTGCTTCCAGAATTTCCGTTGGTCTAAATTTGCAAATTTATTTGCAAGCGTGTCTGCTTTATGTTTTATTTCTTCCTTCTTACATAGTCTAAGGGCATACTTAAATTGAGCTCTGGTCTGGCGCATTTGGTTACTGAGAAGTCCATGACGAGGTTTACCGTTAGCACGCCACAAAAGGTAAGCATTTCGTGCATGGTCGTGCAATTTTTTAACACAGTCATTCCAGCCTGGTATAATCCTATGACCTGGTCTGGATTTTTCACCAAGTGTTTACCCGAGTTGGACAAGGTTGTTACTATATCATTGTAAAATCCATTAATCTGTTTCATATGCACAGGGTTACTACAGCCATGATCATTACAGGCCGCTACACAATATGGGATCTCAATCTTGCTTAATAAGAATGAAGATGTTTGAGTATAATTCAGTTTTTTTTACGGCAGTGAGGTCTGACCAATATTGTATTTCAAATTTAAGAGTTCATGGGGGCATGAATCAAAACCAGGAAGTAGGTCAGCATTGATAGTAATTAAAGTAGGACGATGGTCGGACCCTACTAGGGTATGAATTATTCTCATATCATATATAGCTGAATGAGCAGATTGTGTAGAGACACAGTGATCCAACCAAGGGACAGTATTGTGCGAGTCACTGAGAAAAGTAAAATTTGTTGTGTGGTCTACGATATGTTTTAAGTTCGATATGATATAACCATATACATTACAAAATTGGCAAAGCTCATCTCCAAATGGAGTAAATTTGAGCGTATTAGCATTCCAATCTCCTAATACATAAACATTTGGTGTATTAGCATTTTCTACAATAGAATTAATTTTACCCAAATAATCGACAAATTCCCCAAAATTTTCAACATGGTCACAAGGCAAATCAACATTTACGAAAAGCAAAGAGGAATCACCTGTCTTAATAGTAATACTTATTATCTGGGGTCATCGAGGTGTTGTACTTTTATAACACTTGCAAGAGATCTATGATATAATACACCGACACCCCCGTAAGGCCTGCCTATGTGAATGTGTTTAGAAGAATGAATCAGTGATACCCTTGAACCATAAAAATCCTCATGCACTGATGACAGACAGTCTAACTCACTGCCGAATAGCCACAATTCTTGTACAAAACAAATGTCAGATATATCGCATAAGGTTCTTACATTTTGGATATTTCTAGATATAGAATGACAGTTATAGTTAGAATGCATAAAGTAGCCATTATGTATAGTTGTGTCAAATATAGAAAATTTCCGGAACATTCGAGTTTAATTCCCACTCTGATAGTAGTCTCTAAACAATGTATTCCTTGGCCATGCATCCACCTTCATTATCGAATTGTGAGTGAGGTTATCACAGGTGATTTTGAAGCTGGCATACATATCAAATTTCGTACAGAGCTTCTCCACCTTGGATGGCTTAACTCCAGTGGAAAGCTCAATATGAGACGAGATGTCTGATTCTAGAGTTTCAGGGGCTAGTCTTGTCACAAATATACATCTCTGTCGCATTGGATGCACTGTGCCCAAGTGAGAGGACGCTGCTTTTTCCTATGATGATACTGCCACGCCTTCTTGGAAACTGACGTGTGGATGGGACATTTGCAAACTTGATCGCCCGTCGCTTATACAGATTTGTATGCGATGATTTCGGTGCAGATCTAGCCCTACTGAAATTGTTGTTCCGCAGAGAACTAACCACCTTCACAAAGGTTTGATCATTTGACAAATCCGCATCTGGGGCATTGGTGTCTTCTGAAGATGCAATAAATTTTAATGCAGTTATGCTGCAATGTAAGTCACCATCAGAAGAACTATTATTATTAAGTGTTTCTGCTGCTGTACCGCAAACAGCAGAGCAGGTCTTGTTTACACCAATTTGAATCTCTGTGCTGTTGGAGTTCATGCACTGCATATATACTGTCAAACATCCCTTATGTTACATGAGACAGTCCAGCATGACAACCTGCCTTCCCTCATTGTAAATGGAATATTCTAATATACACTTTAATCACCCCTTATGTTAAATGAGACAGTCCAGCATGACAACCTCTCTTCCCTCATGGTAAATGGAATATTATCATATACACTTCAATCACCCCTTATGTTAAATGAGACAGTCCAGCATGACAACCTGCCTTCCCTCATGGTAAATGGAATATTCTAATATAAACTTCAATCACCCCTTATGTTAAATGAGACAGTCCAGCATGACAACCTGCCTTCCCTCATGGTAAATGGAATATTCTAATATACACTTTAATCACCCCTTATGTTAAATGAGACAGTCCAGCATCACCTCCTGCCTCCCCCCCCCCCAGTTAAATGGAATGTTCGCATATGTACTGTTAGACTTCCCTCATGTTAAATAATATAGTCCAGCATGACTACCTACTTTCTCTTATGGTACATGTAATGTTTTGATATGCATTGACAATCAACCATGATGTTAAATGAGCCTGTCCAGCATGACCATCTACCTTTTTTGATGGTAAATGAATGTTCTAATAATCAGTCAACCTTCTCTGATGTTAAATGAGACAGTTCAACATAATCCTCATGGTAAATGGGCTGTTTTAATACAATTTACCCAATGCTAAATAAGGCATTCAAAAATGACCTACATGATCTACCTCATGGTACATTAAATGTTCTTAGTTGCATAACCAAGCCTTCCTGTTGTTAAATAAAACAGTCCAACATCACGCACCTGCCTTCCCTGGTGGTGAATGCAATGTTCTGATATGTACTCCCAACTTCTCTGATGTTTAATGAGACATCCAACATACCTCATTGTCCTATTCCTGACCCTTCCTTTAACATGGCTTTTAATTCCTTGAAAAACAATTAATGTAGGACACAAGATGGTCAGGACCTACATATGAGGCCTAATTCACTGGAAAAATTTAACCAAAACCAATGGAGGTACATGTAGCAGCATTCTCAACAGTTTTGTTTATGAAGAGTTTGGTTCATTTAATGTTTTATTATGTACTGTCCAACTTACCTGATGCAAAAAAAGACACTCTAAAATGATCTATAAGATCTACCTTGTAGTACAGTTAAAAGTTAAATGTAAATGAAAATAATAAAATCTGCCAAAAATCATGTGTTCAATAGGGAAAAACTTTGGAATACCACACCAATTTGCATTGTTGTTTTTCTTTTTGGTGGGGTTTAATCATGCCATTTTTCAGCACATGATGAAGGCTATACATGGCAGCCAGTATATTTGGTGGAGGAAGAACCAGGGAAGACCCCGGGATGAACCACCGACCCACAGGAAGCTACTGGCAAGCTTTCTCACATGCCCTGATTGGTCTAGCAGACGCGAACTCACATGGCGAGAGGTGAGATGTGTGAGTGATCTGTAAAGGTGAGCACCTTAGACCAGACTCGGCAACCTGGGGCCCCCTGAATACCATATAAAAACCTCACATGTTCATTCGTTTCACTAAGGAGACCTGTCTAATAGAGAAATCAAAGTATCTATGATACTGATATAGCACTGAAATGAAAAATATTCGAAAAAGTGCAAAGAACAATTTCACCATTCAATATCATATTTGAAGACAGATGGGCATCATTTGTAAACACTTGAAAGGTCATTTAGCCTAGATGTGGTTCGTCAAATTTGGTCAAGATTTATTCAGGAGGTTTGGAGAAGTTGTTTAAAGGTTTCTTTATTGTTAGTAACCATGGCCATATTTGTTCGGGGATATTGGAGAAGAAGGAATTTTCTATTTTTAGCAATGATGGCCATATTTTTAATGGAATCGGCATCATTTGTACACATTTTAAAGGCTTTCAGGCAAGGATGCTCTATGCCATGCTTGGATGAAACTGGTCAAGAGGCTCTTGAGAAGAATTTTAAAATAGCAATTGTTGACAGACTTGGACCATTTTTGATGGCAGATCGACATCATTTCTAAACAAATTCAATGGCCTTTATGCCAGGATGCTCTTTGTCAAGTTTGCTTGAAACTGGTCTCGAAGTTTCTGAGAAGAAGTTGAAAACAGCCATTGCTAACCAACTCTGGATGATAAACAACACACAAAAAGTCATGACATAATCTCGCTTGGCTTTACGACCAGTTGTGCCAGATGACAAACCACTGATATAAACAACAGACAGTTGCTGACCACAATTAGATATTAAACATACATGTACCATAACACCAGTCTTCCAATAAACACTGTGCACAAATCCTGTGCTTTCTGAATGATTTTTTATACTAGTAATTGTTTCCATTTTTGACATCAGCACCACTATCAAACACATTTACCTTGCATATCAATATGCTGACATGTTAACTTTCATTAGACAGTTCTAATGTTTACTAGGCCAGCCTGTATAGACAAATATTGCGAACATGTTAACTTTCATGGCACAGTTCTCAAGTTTTTTACGTCAGCCTGCATAGACAAAACATTGCTGACACTTTTTGTGACATCAATTCTTCACATGTCAATCAATATTGATGACAAAACTGTCAGCCAAAGGCCTATTTTCTTGGTTCGGCTTAAGTTTTTAGTTGTCAGAGTATTCTACGTATTTTTCAAGTCCTTGAGAGCAACAAAGATTTCACTCTGTTTTCAATTTACTTCTTATAGTTATCTTATGAATAGCTGTGAATTATTTGACCTCTTCAGTCAATCCATTTGATACAGTCTGTTCCTGATCATATAATTCCTATACTCATTCACCTGTACAATGCCGAGTTAACCTGCTGAGAGTAACATATTTTATTATATACTTCAGTGTGAAATATAGAAAATTACTGGCAAAATATTTTTCATATTGTGTCATTTATATATTTTCACATGTGAAAAATATATCCTTATATTTTCACATATGAAAATATAAGATTTTTCCCATGATGCAATTCAGCTCTTGGACTACTTTTTTTTATAACAAGAGTTATTCTCCTTGCTTATTGCATACAACTTGTCTTGTTCTGATAAGAAATATGGCACAAGCTGATGATTTGGTGCTTATGGAATTAGAAATGGATATAGAAGTAGATGAAATGCTTGCAGGTGTTGACTTTAATATAACTGAATCCACAGAAGATGCGCCTTTGAATCAAAACTCCAGGTTTAGGAAAATGACAGAGGCAGAAGTGCACATTTTTTTGGATGAGCAGGAAAACAAGAACACAAGAATCAAAACAGAAAATGATGTTAAACTGCTCGCAACATATCTCAGTTCAGTTGGGGAAATCAGGAACATGGAATTGATCCCACCTTCCAAGCTGAATGACCATATTGGGAACTTCTTTCTGGCTGTCCAAAGGAAAAATGGAACTGAATTTGAGCCAACAACTCTCAGGAGCTTTCTTTCCTCATTTGATAGACATCTTAGAAAGAAAAATTATGGATTTTCCCTCATGAATGATATTCAGTTTAGCAAATGTAGAGAAATGCTTAAATTGAAAATGAAGCAATTGAAAGGGATGGGAAAAGGAAATCTCCCAAATGCAGCAGAACCTATTACGGATGCAGAAATTGATGCTTTGTATCAATGTAAACAACTAGGACCTGATAATCCTAAATCTCTTCAGAACTCATTGTGGCTTATATGCATCACATATTTTGGAATGAGAACCGGAATCGAGACACATGAATTAAGATGGGGTGATATCGATGTCAGACAAGAGGGGTCGGGTGAAGAATATCTCATTTATACACAAGAGTGACAGACGAAAACTCGATCTGGGACAAATCTCAGAAATGTAAGAAAGGTGAAACCCAGGGCATATTTTATTCCAGATAATTTGGACCGTTGTCCAGTGGCCCTCTATAAGCTTTTTAAATCCAAGCGACCCAAGGAGATGCTCAAGTCGGACAGTCCATTTCTCCTGACAGTGAACATATTGGTTCCACATCCTGGCCAGGCATAGTACAAAAATCTACCAATGGGCATCAACAAAATATATTCAATAATGAAAGAAATGAAAAGCTATCTTCAACCTACTGGGAAGAAGCCTGTGCCATACAGGTATAATTTTGTGTAACCCCAAAAGTCCGCAAACATCTAAAACTGAATATTTTTCTTGTAAAAGTGACTAAATAAATACAATAAGTTCAAATGATTCTTTTGGTTTCTTCTTCTTCGGGGATTTCTGTATTGCAAGACATCTCAATTTTGTACACAGTGTAACAATAAATTTAAACATAAACATTAATACTGAATTAAAGAGGACTACTTAATTATCATATTTCATCATTTTTAAATGTAATTTCTACTCAAGTTAAACTATTGAGGGTGGTCGATGGAGATAAAAGCATTGAAACCGTGATCAGGATTTGAACCTGAATCTTCAGATTGTAAAATCTGATGTTTTTCCAATTAAACTATCCCGGTGTACTTTCCAGCTTTTATTCTCTATGTGTCCCTTCTTTTTTTCAGTGCCAGGAAGCATTTATTACAAAAACTGAATGACCATGACATCCCAGCAACGCATATTATGCAAATAAGTGGACATAAAAATGTTCAGAGTGTAAACAGTTACTCCAAGCTCAATGAAGTTCAACAAAAGTCAATCTCGAACATATTATCAAACAAAGAGCGACCGCTGTTACCTACCGGTGACTCGAAAACCCCTATCTATACAACTACGTCATCTACACTTTTACCTTCATCTTCTCCTCCAGACCAGAATGAATCTCTTGACCACACAGGAAATGAAGGAAGCTTCAAACAGCATGATTTAAGCAGCTTCTTTACAGGAAATACAATCAACGCTAACACATTGACAATAAACATACATCAGCACCATGCAACTTCACATTTGGACGGCGTGCAGGGTGGGCAGTCGCCAATACATGTCAAAAGAAGAAGAATACTTCCCTTAGCAGACACTGATTCACAATAAATACTCCGCAAAGCTAACATTTTCAACTTTTCAAAGTTCCACTTGTTCAATATTGTTCCATTTGTTAGATTTTTACACTCGTTAAATGAGTTCAATGCGTTGAATCGAGCTAAAGCCATCTGATGAAATCACGGTTCAGTGTACATATTCTTCCGCGCATGATGTGTAAATACAAGACCGACCGTTGACACTCACACAATGAGAATGGCCTGCTGTTTATTTATTTTATTTTTTTCTGTGTGTAATAAGTGCCATTAAAGCATTTATTTCATTGAGAAACCAAACAATAAATTAAATGTGACAAATGAAAATGAATCATGTATTCGTTCTTGAGAACTATTTGCAGTCTCGCTCCCAATACTATACTTCTAGTGGTTATGGAGTTTTTTGTTTTTTGTTTTTTTTAATGGGCGCTACTAAGAAGTGACTCGTAAGGTACTAAAACAAACAAAAAAAGTATATAATAAAAAGAAAATTTTCTTTTCCTACGTTAATACAGGATATATTTCATCGTGTGGTACAAAAAACGACATATTTTAACTCGTGGCTTCGCTACTCGTTAAAATATCACGTTTTTTGAACCACACGATGAAATATATCCGGTATTAACGTAGGAAAAGAAAATATCCTCTATTCAATATACAATTTATAGTCATTAAGATGGAAAGTTTGCCATTGAATAAACATATTTATTCCTACTTCCAAATATATTGCCCAGATAGGACCTTCTGAGTAGACTAGGATGTATACAGGTCTAGTATGAATAAATCAATGTGATCATGAACACAAGTAGGTCACAGTGGCCTTTGATTTTCAGGGTGTAGTAGTAACAAAGATTCATCCAATTGCAAAGCTTCATAATAAAAACAGCACCCAGAAAATGAACTTCAACACAAAATTGGAATATAGTCAATGAAGCATGAAAAATAGGCCAAGGAGATCTATTTTGTCAAAAATGATATAGATTATATCAAAGTGCATATACTAACCTATTTTGATGATACTGAGAACAATAGTATGAATATAACATGGCAAAAACTTGTGTAGTGATGAATTAATGCAAAAGCTTAACCAAAACCAGTAAAAGATGAAATATAGGTCAGGAGGGGTCTGTCTTGTCTTAAGGATGTGGTAGTATGAATATCATCATCAATTTCACGAGTCTATCTTGAAAACAATGCCTGAAAGATGAACATTTTGTTTTTCTTTTAACCCAAGATATTTTTTTTCAACTAATGTAATGGATATAATAGGTTCTTGTTTTCTATCAATCAGAGCAAGAATATTTTTTTCAAGCTATTTGAGAGCTAGACATTTTTTTTTTTAAATCCCAGGTTCAACCCTCCACCCCCCCACCCCCCTTCAAAAAATATATTAAATGGTTGGCTCCTAAAGGTATTCTGACTGCACATCTACTAACTACCCAAAATATAATTCTAGTCTTTGCGGGACAAAAAAAAAAAAGGAATGGGAAACAATTTTCTGGTCACAGCAACAAAACACGCCTGATGAAAATCATCCTTTTGTTTTAAGTGGAAATTCCAAATTAGAAATCAATGCAATACAAAATTACCTGAGTTGTAGAGAAAATGCAACCTTCTGATATGTATTGCCAAATGTCCCTGATGTAAAATGAGAATTTCCAGCATGATCACCTCCCTTCCCTCCATGTAAATGGAATGTTCTGATATCAGATAAGATAAGAATTCTTTATTTCAGACTGCATGGTCCATACATCTAAATTTAAATATACAATAAAATACAATATAAAATATAGAAATATTTTAAGACATAAAAGTTCATAGGTGTCTTATGTGCAAATATACAGACCCATCTACAACTACAGAATGTGTCTGTCATTGTTAGGAATAAAATCATGTAAGACATTTAAATAGTAATTTGTTCCATCTATCTATAATCTGAGAACTTAAATCAATATCATAGTTCCACAACGATTTCAAGATACAGTTCTTACTATTACACATTCGTGTCATCATTGAAAACACATACTGTCTCAGTAATTCTTCAAAACTAAATACATTATAGTTTACAAACATGGTAGAGGCACTATTCCATCTTGGAAAGCTTAGTAGTAAACGAAGACTATTATTATAGCCAATAACTAGTTTTCTCTTCATACATTCACTAAAGTTTGTCCACAGAGGAGCACAGACAGTACATTGTGCAGCAATAAGATTTGAATAATCTAATCTTGATATTCACAGAACAATTTCTAAATTTACGTAAAAGCATGTTTTTTCTAGTACACAGAAATCTGTAATGTCTCATCATATCTCCATCATCTGACCGCTTGGATTTTAGCATATGATCCAAATACATATAACTGTCGACATATGCAAGAGCATAGCCATTAAAAATTACAGAGGGAGGAGATGGTAACTTGAAAGAAGCTGACTGAAAAGCCGGTCAGACTAATTTTTGTGTATTATATATGATATCATTCTCAAATGCGTAATATTCACATATCTTTAATAATTTCCTTAAATCTGCGAGAGAAGGACTTATCAATGACATATCATCAGCAAAACTAAAATTGTTAAGAAATGACACATTTAGTGTCAAATGTATCCCCACGTGACACTGTCCCAGCTTACGATTTAAATCGTCTATGTATATATTAAATAACAAAGGCGAAAGAACACCTCCCTGCCTCGCCCATTGGTTACATGAAAGGAATTGGATACTGCACTTCCCCAACGCACATAGTAAAATTGTTTGCCATACCAGTTAACTAGAGTATGAACAATGTCAACGGGTATTTGATTCTCGAGCAACTATTTAAACAGCGTCAAATGATTAATCCTATCAAATGCCTTAATAGCATCTAAAAAACATGCAAACACAGGGCTACCATGTTCTAAATAGTAGTTGACAGTTTCCTTAAATGCATAGAGGCATAAGTCTGTTGAATGTTGTTTTTTAAAACCAAACTGATTATCAGAAATTGTTACTTCACATCGTTGTAGTACAATACATTCAACAATTTTCAAAATAATTGTTGTGAGAGCTATAGGTCTATCATTATTTGTGTCTGCCATATTACCAATTTTGCTTTACAGTAGCGGGATAATTGTAACTTTTGTGAAATCATCAGGAACAAAGTTATGTACAAGCATGCAATTAAATAGAATCATTAAAAGAACATGTAGTCTATTATCTGAAAATTTAAATGTTCTACATATAAGAAATCTGATCCTGGACATTTACCCCCCTTTTGTTTAGCTATGGCACGTTGGATCTCTGACAATGAGATCAGTTCAATAAGATTAGAAGGGACCTTGCATGCTGAAAGAACATACTCCTTATTTGAATTGTTTTAACGCTATTGAGTAATGCTTTAAAATGATCTTTCCACGTGTTGCATATGTTATTTTGGCCATGGTTCCCATCAATGCAAATTGGTAGCCTATTAGAAGTGATAGTAGTATTTTGTTTAACCTGCTTCCAGAATTTCCGTTGGTCTAAATTTGCAAATTTATTTGCAAGCGTGTCTGCTTTATGTTTTATTTCTTCCTTCTTACATAGTCTAAGGGCATACTTAAATTGAGCTCTGGTCTGGCGCATTTGGTTACTGAGAAGTCCATGACGAGGTTTACCGTTAGCACGCCACAAAAGGTAAGCATTTCGTGCATGGTCGTGCAATTTTTTAACACAGTCATTCCAGCCTGGTATAATCCTATGACCTGGTCTGGATTTTTCACCAAGTGTTTACCCGAGTTGGACAAGGTTGTTACTATATCATTGTAAAATCCATTAATCTGTTTCATATGCACAGGGTTACTACAGCCATGATCATTACAGGCCGCTACACAATATGGGATCTCAATCTTGCTTAATAAGAATGAAGATGTTTGAGTATAATTCAGTTTTTTTTACGGCAGTGAGGTCTGACCAATATTGTATTTCAAATTTAAGAGTTCATGGGGGCATGAATCAAAACCAGGAAGTAGGTCAGCATTGATAGTAATTAAAGTAGGACGATGGTCGGACCCTACTAGGGTATGAATTATTCTCATATCATATATAGCTGAATGAGCAGATTGTGTAGAGACACAGTGATCCAACCAAGGGACAGTATTGTGCGAGTCACTGAGAAAAGTAAAATTTGTTGTGTGGTCTACGATATGTTTTAAGTTCGATATGATATAACCATATACATTACAAAATTGGCAAAGCTCATCTCCAAATGGAGTAAATTTGAGCGTATTAGCATTCCAATCTCCTAATACATAAACATTTGGTGTATTAGCATTTTCTACAATAGAATTAATTTTACCCAAATAATCGACAAATTCCCCAAAATTTTCAACATGGTCACAAGGCAAATCAACATTTACGAAAAGCAAAGAGGAATCACCTGTCTTAATAGTAATACTTATTATCTGGGGTCATCGAGGTGTTGTACTTTTATAACACTTGCAAGAGATCTATGATATAATACACCGACACCCCCGTAAGGCCTGCCTATGTGAATGTGTTTAGAAGAATGAATCAGTGATACCCTTGAACCATAAAAATCCTCATGCACTGATGACAGACAGTCTAACTCACTGCCGAATAGCCACAATTCTTGTACAAAACAAATGTCAGATATATCGCATAAGGTTCTTACATTTTGGATATTTCTAGATATAGAATGACAGTTATAGTTAGAATGCATAAAGTAGCCATTATGTATAGTTGTGTCAAATATAGAAAATTTCCGGAACATTCGAGTTTAATTCCCACTCTGATAGTAGTCTCTAAACAATGTATTCCTTGGCCATGCATCCACCTTCATTATCGAATTGTGAGTGAGGTTATCACAGGTGATTTTGAAGCTGGCATACATATCAAATTTCGTACAGAGCTTCTCCACCTTGGATGGCTTAACTCCAGTGGAAAGCTCAATATGAGACGAGATGTCTGATTCTAGAGTTTCAGGGGCTAGTCTTGTCACAAATATACATCTCTGTCGCATTGGATGCACTGTGCCCAAGTGAGAGGACGCTGCTTTTCCTATGATGATACTGCCACGCCTTCTTGGAAACTGACGTGTGGATGGGACATTTGCAAACTTGATCGCCCGTCGCTTATACAGATTTGTATGCGATGATTTCGGTGCAGATCTAGCCCTACTGAAATTGTTGTTCCGCAGAGAACTAACCACCTTCACAAAGGTTTGATCATTTGACAAATCCGCATCTGGGGCATTGGTGTCTTCTGAAGATGCAATAAATTTTAATGCAGTTATGCTGCAATGTAAGTCACCATCAGAAGAACTATTATTATTAAGTGTTTCTGCTGCTGTACCGCAAACAGCAGAGCAGGTCTTGTTTACACCAATTTGAATCTCTGTGCTGTTGGAGTTCATGCACTGCATATATACTGTCAAACATCCCTTATGTTACATGAGACAGTCCAGCATGACAACCTGCCTTCCCTCATTGTAAATGGAATATTCTAATATACACTTTAATCACCCCTTATGTTAAATGAGACAGTCCAGCATGACAACCTCTCTTCCCTCATGGTAAATGGAATATTATCATATACACTTCAATCACCCCTTATGTTAAATGAGACAGTCCAGCATGACAACCTGCCTTCCCTCATGGTAAATGGAATATTCTAATATAAACTTCAATCACCCCTTATGTTAAATGAGACAGTCCAGCATGACAACCTGCCTTCCCTCATGGTAAATGGAATATTCTAATATACACTTTAATCACCCCTTATGTTAAATGAGACAGTCCAGCATCACCTCCTGCCTCCCCCCCCCAGTTAAATGGAATGTTCGCATATGTACTGTTAGACTTCCCTCATGTTAAATAATATAGTCCAGCATGACTACCTACTTTCTCTTATGGTACATGTAATGTTTTGATATGCATTGACAATCAACCATGATGTTAAATGAGCCTGTCCAGCATGACCATCTACCTTTTTTGATGGTAAATGAATGTTCTAATAATCAGTCAACCTTCTCTGATGTTAAATGAGACAGTTCAACATAATCCTCATGGTAAATGGGCTGTTTTAATACAATTTACCCAATGCTAAATAAGGCATTCAAAAATGACCTACATGATCTACCTCATGGTACATTAAATGTTCTTAGTTGCATAACCAAGCCTTCCTGTTGTTAAATAAAACAGTCCAACATCACGCACCTGCCTTCCCTGGTGGTGAATGCAATGTTCTGATATGTACTCCCAACTTCTCTGATGTTTAATGAGACATCCAACATACCTCATTGTCCTATTCCTGACCCTTCCTTTAACATGGCTTTTAATTCCTTGAAAAACAATTAATGTAGGACACAAGATGGTCAGGACCTACATATGAGGCCTAATTCACTGGAAAAATTTAACCAAAACCAATGGAGGTACATGTAGCAGCATTCTCAACAGTTTTGTTTATGAAGAGTTTGGTTCATTTAATGTTTTATTATGTACTGTCCAACTTACCTGATGCAAAAAAAGACACTCTAAAATGATCTATAAGATCTACCTTGTAGTACAGTTAAAAGTTAAATGTAAATGAAAATAATAAAATCTGCCAAAAATCATGTGTTCAATAGGGAAAAACTTTGGAATACCACACCAATTTGCATTGTTGTTTTTCTTTTTGGTGGGGTTTAATCATGCCATTTTTCAGCACATGATGAAGGCTATACATGGCAGCCAGTATATTTGGTGGAGGAAGAACCAGGGAAGACCCCGGGATGAACCACCGACCCACAGGAAGCTACTGGCAAGCTTTCTCACATGCCCTGATTGGTCTAGCAGACGCGAACTCACATGGCGAGAGGTGAGATGTGTGAGTGATCTGTAAAGGTGAGCACCTTAGACCAGACTCGGCAACCTGGGGCCCCCCTGAATACCATATAAAAACCTCACATGTTCATTCGTTTCACTAAGGAGACCTGTCTAATAGAGAAATCAAAGTATCTATGATACTGATATAGCACTGAAATGAAAAATATTCGAAAAAGTGCAAAGAACAATTTCACCATTCAATATCATATTTGAAGACAGATGGGCATCATTTGTAAACACTTGAAAGGTCATTTAGCCTAGATGTGGTTCGTCAAATTTGGTCAAGATTTATTCAGGAGGTTTGGAGAAGTTGTTTAAAGGTTTCTTTATTGTTAGTAACCATGGCCATATTTGTTCGGGGATATTGGAGAAGAAGGAATTTTCTATTTTTAGCAATGATGGCCATATTTTTAATGGAATCGGCATCATTTGTACACATTTTAAAGGCTTTCAGGCAAGGATGCTCTATGCCATGCTTGGATGAAACTGGTCAAGAGGCTCTTGAGAAGAATTTTAAAATAGCAATTGTTGACAGACTTGGACCATTTTTGATGGCAGATCGACATCATTTCTAAACAAATTCAATGGCCTTTATGCCAGGATGCTCTTTGTCAAGTTTGCTTGAAACTGGTCTCGAAGTTTCTGAGAAGAAGTTGAAAACAGCCATTGCTAACCAACTCTGGATGATAAACAACACACAAAAAGTCATGACATAATCTCGCTTGGCTTTACGACCAGTTGTGCCAGATGACAAACCACTGATATAAACAACAGACAGTTGCTGACCACAATTAGATATTAAACATACATGTACCATAACACCAGTCTTCCAATAAACACTGTGCACAAATCCTGTGCTTTCTGAATGATTTTTTATACTAGTAATTGTTTCCATTTTTGACATCAGCACCACTATCAAACACATTTACCTTGCATATCAATATGCTGACATGTTAACTTTCATTAGACAGTTCTAATGTTTACTAGGCCAGCCTGTATAGACAAATATTGCGAACATGTTAACTTTCATGGCACAGTTCTCAAGTTTTTTACGTCAGCCTGCATAGACAAAACATTGCTGACACTTTTTGTGACATCAATTCTTCACATGTCAATCAATATTGATGACAAAACTGTCAGCCAAAGGCCTATTTTCTTGGTTCGGCTTAAGTTTTTAGTTGTCAGAGTATTCTACGTATTTTTCAAGTCCTTGAGAGCAACAAAGATTTCACTCTGTTTTCAATTTACTTCTTATAGTTATCTTATGAATAGCTGTGAATTATTTGACCTCTTCAGTCAATCCATTTGATACAGTCTGTTCCTGATCATATAATTCCTATACTCATTCACCTGTACAATGCCGAGTTAACCTGCTGAGAGTAACATATTTTATTATATACTTCAGTGTGAAATATAGAAAATTACTGGCAAAATATTTTTCATATTGTGTCATTTATATATTTTCACATGTGAAAAATATATCCTTATATTTTCACATATGAAAATATAAGATTTTTCCCATGATGCAATTCAGCTCTTGGACTACTTTTTTTTATAACAAGAGTTATTCTCCTTGCTTATTGCATACAACTTGTCTTGTTCTGATAAGAAATATGGCACAAGCTGATGATTTGGTGCTTATGGAATTAGAAATGGATATAGAAGTAGATGAAATGCTTGCAGGTGTTGACTTTAATATAACTGAATCCACAGAAGATGCGCCTTTGAATCAAAACTCCAGGTTTAGGAAAATGACAGAGGCAGAAGTGCACATTTTTTTGGATGAGCAGGAAAACAAGAACACAAGAATCAAAACAGAAAATGATGTTAAACTGCTCGCAACATATCTCAGTTCAGTTGGGGAAATCAGGAACATGGAATTGATCCCACCTTCCAAGCTGAATGACCATATTGGGAACTTCTTTCTGGCTGTCCAAAGGAAAAATGGAACTGAATTTGAGCCAACAACTCTCAGGAGCTTTCTTTCCTCATTTGATAGACATCTTAGAAAGAAAAATTATGGATTTTCCCTCATGAATGATATTCAGTTTAGCAAATGTAGAGAAATGCTTAAATTGAAAATGAAGCAATTGAAAGGGATGGGAAAAGGAAATCTCCCAAATGCAGCAGAACCTATTACGGATGCAGAAATTGATGCTTTGTATCAATGTAAACAACTAGGACCTGATAATCCTAAATCTCTTCAGAACTCATTGTGGCTTATATGCATCACATATTTTGGAATGAGAACCGGAATCGAGACACATGAATTAAGATGGGGTGATATCGATGTCAGACAAGAGGGGTCGGGTGAAGAATATCTCATTTATACACAAGAGTGACAGACGAAAACTCGATCTGGGACAAATCTCAGAAATGTAAGAAAGGTGAAACCCAGGGCATATTTTATTCCAGATAATTTGGACCGTTGTCCAGTGGCCCTCTATAAGCTTTTTAAATCCAAGCGACCCAAGGAGATGCTCAAGTCGGACAGTCCCATTTCTCCTGACAGTGAACATATTGGTTCCACATCCTGGCCAGGCATAGTACAAAAATCTACCAATGGGCATCAACAAAATATATTCAATAATGAAAGAAATGAAAAGCTATCTTCAACCTACTGGGAAGAAGCCTGTGCCATACAGGTATAATTTTGTGTAACCCCAAAAGTCCGCAAACATCTAAAACTGAATATTTTTCTTGTAAAAGTGACTAAATAAATACAATAAGTTCAAATGATTCTTTTGGTTTCTTCTTCTTCGGGGATTTCTGTATTGCAAGACATCTCAATTTTGTACACAGTGTAACAATAAATTTAAACATAAACATTAATACTGAATTAAAGAGGACTACTTAATTATCATATTTCATCATTTTTAAATGTAATTTCTACTCAAGTTAAACTATTGAGGGTGGTCGATGGAGATAAAAGCATTGAAACCGTGATCAGGATTTGAACCTGAATCTTCAGATTGTAAAATCTGATGTTTTTCCAATTAAACTATCCCGGTGTACTTTCCAGCTTTTATTCTCTATGTGTCCCTTCTTTTTTTCAGTGCCAGGAAGCATTTATTACAAAAACTGAATGACCATGACATCCCAGCAACGCATATTATGCAAATAAGTGGACATAAAAATGTTCAGAGTGTAAACAGTTACTCCAAGCTCAATGAAGTTCAACAAAAGTCAATCTCGAACATATTATCAAACAAAGAGCGACCGCTGTTACCTACCGGTGACTCGAAAACCCCTATCTATACAACTACGTCATCTACACTTTTACCTTCATCTTCTCCTCCAGACCAGAATGAATCTCTTGACCACACAGGAAATGAAGGAAGCTTCAAACAGCATGATTTAAGCAGCTTCTTTACAGGAAATACAATCAACGCTAACACATTGACAATAAACATACATCAGCACCATGCAACTTCACATTTGGACGGCGTGCAGGGTGGGCAGTCGCCAATACATGTCAAAAGAAGAAGAATACTTCCCTTAGCAGACACTGATTCACAATAAATACTCCGCAAAGCTAACATTTTCAACTTTTCAAAGTTCCACTTGTTCAATATTGTTCCATTTGTTAGATTTTTACACTCGTTAAATGAGTTCAATGCGTTGAATCGAGCTAAAGCCATCTGATGAAATCACGGTTCAGTGTACATATTCTTCCGCGCATGATGTGTAAATACAAGACCGACCGTTGACACTCACACAATGAGAATGGCCTGCTGTTTATTTATTTTATTTTTTTCTGTGTGTAATAAGTGCCATTAAAGTATTTATTTCATTGAGAAACCAAACAATAAATTAAATGTGACAAATGAAAATGAATCATGTATTCGTTCTTGAGAACTATTTGCAGTCTCGCTCCCAATACTATACTTCTAGTGGTTATGGAGTTTTTTGTTTTTTGTTTTTTTTAATGGGCGCTACTAAGAAGTGACTCGTAAGGTACTAAAACAAACAAAAAAAAGTATATAATAAAAAGAAAATTTTCTTTTCCTACGTTAATACAGGATATATTTCATCGTGTGGTACAAAAAACGACATATTTAACTCGTGGCTTCGCTACTCGTTAAAATATCACGTTTTTTGAACCACACGATGAAATATATCCGGTATTAACGTAGGAAAAGAAAATATCCTCTATTCAATATACAATTTATAGTCATTAAGATGGAAAGTTTGCCATTGAATAAACATATTTATTCCTACTTCCAAATATATTGCCCAGATAGGACCTTCTGAGTAGACTAGGATGTATACAGGTCTAGTATGAATAAATCAATGTGATCATGAACACAAGTAGGTCACAGTGGCCTTTGATTTTCAGGGTGTAGTAGTAACAAAGATTCATCCAATTGCAAAGCTTCATAATAAAAACAGCACCCAGAAAATGAACTTCAACACAAAATTGGAATATAGTCAATGAAGCATGAAAAATAGGCCAAGGAGATCTATTTTGTCAAAAATGATATAGATTATATCAAAGTGCATATACTAACCTATTTTGATGATACTGAGAACAATAGTATGAATATAACATGGCAAAAACTTGTGTAGTGATGAATTAATGCAAAAGCTTAACCAAAACCAGTAAAAGATGAAATATAGGTCAGGAGGGGTCTGTCTTGTCTTAAGGATGTGGTAGTATGAATATCATCATCAATTTCACGAGTCTATCTTGAAAACAATGCCTGAAAGATGAACATTTTGTTTTTCTTTTAACCCAAGATATTTTTTTTCAACTAATGTAATGGATATAATAGGTTCTTGTTTTCTATCAATCAGAGCAAGAATATTTTTTTCAAGCTATTGAGAGCTAGACATTTTTTTTTTTAAATCCCAGGTTCAACCCTCCACCCCCCCACCCCCCTTCAAAAAATATATTAAATGGTTGGCTCCTAAAGGTATTCTGACTGCACATCTACTAACTACCCAAAATATAATTCTAGTCTTTGCGGGACAAAAAAAAAAAAAGGAATGGGAAACAATTTTCTGGTCACAGCAACAAAACACGCCTGATGAAAATCATCCTTTTGTTTTAAGTGGAAATTCCAAATTAGAAATCAATGCAATACAAAATTACCTGAGTTGTAGAGAAAATGCAACCTTCTGATATGTATTGCCAAATGTCCCTGATGTAAAATGAGAATTTCCAGCATGATCACCTCCCTTCCCTCCATGTAAATGGAATGTTCTGATATCAGATAAGATAAGAATTCTTTATTTCAGACTGCATGGTCCATACATCTAAATTTAAATATACAATAAAATACAATATAAAATATAGAAATATTTTAAGACATAAAAGTTCATAGGTGTCTTATGTGCAAATATACAGACCCATCTACAACTACAGAATGTGTCTGTCATTGTTAGGAATAAAATCATGTAAGACATTTAAATAGTAATTTGTTCCATCTATCTATAATCTGA
The DNA here is from genome assembly GCA_029931535.1 of Margaritifera margaritifera. NCBI lineage: Eukaryota > Metazoa > Mollusca > Bivalvia > Unionida > Margaritiferidae > Margaritifera > Margaritifera margaritifera. Next base: position 454,000 of record JAQPZY010000993.1, on the reverse strand, counting down.
GAACTTAAATGAATATCATAGTTCCACAACGATTTCAAGATACAGTTCTTACTATTACACATTCGTGTCATCATTGAAAACACATACTGTCTCAGTAATTCTTCAAAACTAAATACATTATAGTTTACAAACATGGTAGAGGCACTATTCCATCTTGGAAAGCTTAGTAGTAAACGAAGACTATTATTATAGCCAATAACTAGTTTTTCTCTTCATACATTCACTAAAGTTTGTCCACAGAGGAGCACAGACAGTACATTGTGCAGCAATAAGATTTGAATAATCTAATCTTGATATTCACAGAACAATTTCTAAATTTACGTAAAAGCATGTTTTTTCTAGTACACAGAAATCTGTAATGTCTCATCATATCTCCATCATCTGACCGCTTGGATTTTAGCATATGATCCAAATACATATAACTGTCGACATATGCAAGAGCATAGCCATTAAAAATTACAGAGGGAGGAGATGGTAACTTGAAAGAAGCTGACTGAAAAGCCGGTCAGACTAATTTTTGTGTATTATATATGATATCATTCTCAAATGCGTAATATTCACATATCTTTAATAATTTCCTTAAATCTGCGAGAGAAGGACTTATCAATGACATATCATCAGCAAAACTAAAATTGTTAAGAAATGACACATTTAGTGTCAAATGTATCCCCACGTGACACTGTCCCAGCTTACGATTTAAATCGTCTATGTATATATTAAATAACAAAGGCGAAAGAACACCTCCCTGCCTCGCCCATTGGTTACATGAAAGGAATTGGATACTGCACTTCCCCAACGCACATAGTAAAATTGTTTGCCATACCAGTTAACTAGAGTATGAACAATGTCAACGGGTATTTGATTCTCGAGCAACTATTTAAACAGCGTCAAATGATTAATCCTATCAAATGCCTTAATAGCATCTAAAAAACATGCAAACACAGGGCTACCATGTTCTAAATAGTAGTTGACAGTTTCCTTAAATGCATAGAGGCATAAGTCTGTTGAATGTTGTTTTTTAAAACCAAACTGATTATCAGAAATTGTTACTTCACATCGTTGTAGTACAATACATTCAACAATTTTCAAAATAATTGTTGTGAGAGCTATAGGTCTATCATTATTTGTGTCTGCCATATTACCAATTTTGCTTTACAGTAGCGGGATAATTGTAACTTTTGTGAAATCATCAGGAACAAAGTTATGTACAAGCATGCAATTAAATAGAATCATTAAAAGAACATGTAGTCTATTATCTGAAAATTTAAATGTTCTACATATAAGAAATCTGATCCTGGACATTTACCCCCCTTTTGTTTAGCTATGGCACGTTGGATCTCTGACAATGAGATCAGTTCAATAAGATTAGAAGGGACCTTGCATGCTGAAAGAACATACTCCTTATTTGAATTGTTTTAACGCTATTGAGTAATGCTTTAAAATGATCTTTCCACGTGTTGCATATGTTATTTTGGCCATGGTTCCCATCAATGCAAATTGGTAGCCTATTAGAAGTGATAGTAGTATTTTGTTTAACCTGCTTCCAGAATTTCCGTTGGTCTAAATTTGCAAATTTATTTGCAAGCGTGTCTGCTTTATGTTTTATTTCTTCCTTCTTACATAGTCTAAGGGCATACTTAAATTGAGCTCTGGTCTGGCGCATTTGGTTACTGAGAAGTCCATGACGAGGTTTACCGTTAGCACGCCACAAAAGGTAAGCATTTCGTGCATGGTCGTGCAATTTTTTAACACAGTCATTCCAGCCTGGTATAATCCTATGACCTGGTCTGGATTTTTCACCAAGTGTTTACCCGAGTTGGACAAGGTTGTTACTATATCATTGTAAAATCCATTAATCTGTTTCATATGCACAGGGTTACTACAGCCATGATCATTACAGGCCGCTACACAATATGGGATCTCAATCTTGCTTAATAAGAATGAAGATGTTTGAGTATAATTCAGTTTTTTTTACGGCAGTGAGGTCTGACCAATATTGTATTTCAAATTTAAGAGTTCATGGGGGCATGAATCAAAACCAGGAAGTAGGTCAGCATTGATAGTAATTAAAGTAGGACGATGGTCGGACCCTACTAGGGTATGAATTATTCTCATATCATATATAGCTGAATGAGCAGATTGTGTAGAGACACAGTGATCCAACCAAGGGACAGTATTGTGCGAGTCACTGAGAAAAGTAAAATTTGTTGTGTGGTCTACGATATGTTTTAAGTTCGATATGATATAACCATATACATTACAAAATTGGCAAAGCTCATCTCCAAATGGAGTAAATTTGAGCGTATTAGCATTCCAATCTCCTAATACATAAACATTTGGTGTATTAGCATTTTCTACAATAGAATTAATTTTACCCAAATAATCGACAAATTCCCCAAAATTTTCAACATGGTCACAAGGCAAATCAACATTTACGAAAAGCAAAGAGGAATCACCTGTCTTAATAGTAATACTTATTATCTGGGGTCATCGAGGTGTTGTACTTTTATAACACTTGCAAGAGATCTATGATATAATACACCGACACCCCCGTAAGGCCTGCCTATGTGAATGTGTTTAGAAGAATGAATCAGTGATACCCTTGAACCATAAAAATCCTCATGCACTGATGACAGACAGTCTAACTCACTGCCGAATAGCCACAATTCTTGTACAAAACAAATGTCAGATATATCGCATAAGGTTCTTACATTTTGGATATTTCTAGATATAGAATGACAGTTATAGTTAGAATGCATAAAGTAGCCATTATGTATAGTTGTGTCAAATATAGAAAAATTTCCGGAACATTCGAGTTTAATTCCCACTCTGATAGTAGTCTCTAAACAATGTATTCCTTGGCCATGCATCCACCTTCATTATCGAATTGTGAGTGAGGTTATCACAGGTGATTTTGAAGCTGGCATACATATCAAATTTCGTACAGAGCTTCTCCACCTTGGATGGCTTAACTCCAGTGGAAAGCTCAATATGAGACGAGATGTCTGATTCTAGAGTTTCAGGGGCTAGTCTTGTCACAAATATACATCTCTGTCGCATTGGATGCACTGTGCCCAAGTGAGAGGACGCTGCTTTTCCTATGATGATACTGCCACGCCTTCTTGGAAACTGACGTGTGGATGGGACATTTGCAAACTTGATCGCCCGTCGCTTATACAGATTTGTATGCGATGATTTCGGTGCAGATCTAGCCCTACTGAAATTGTTGTTCCGCAGAGAACTAACCACCTTCACAAAGGTTTGATCATTTGACAAATCCGCATCTGGGGCATTGGTGTCTTCTGAAGATGCAATAAATTTTAATGCAGTTATGCTGCAATGTAAGTCACCATCAGAAGAACTATTATTATTAAGTGTTTCTGCTGCTGTACCGCAAACAGCAGAGCAGGTCTTGTTTACACCAATTTGAATCTCTGTGCTGTTGGAGTTCATGCACTGCATATATACTGTCAAACATCCCTTATGTTACATGAGACAGTCCAGCATGACAACCTGCCTTCCCTCATTGTAAATGGAATATTCTAATATACACTTTAATCACCCCTTATGTTAAATGAGACAGTCCAGCATGACAACCTCTCTTCCCTCATGGTAAATGGAATATTATCATATACACTTCAATCACCCCTTATGTTAAATGAGACAGTCCAGCATGACAACCTGCCTTCCCTCATGGTAAATGGAATATTCTAATATAAACTTCAATCACCCCTTATGTTAAATGAGACAGTCCAGCATGACAACCTGCCTTCCCTCATGGTAAATGGAATATTCTAATATACACTTTAATCACCCCTTATGTTAAATGAGACAGTCCAGCATCACCTCCTGCCTCCCCCCCCCCCCAGTTAAATGGAATGTTCGCATATGTACTGTTAGACTTCCCTCATGTTAAATAATATAGTCCAGCATGACTACCTACTTTCTCTTATGGTACATGTAATGTTTTGATATGCATTGACAATCAACCATGATGTTAAATGAGCCTGTCCAGCATGACCATCTACCTTTTTTGATGGTAAATGAATGTTCTAATAATCAGTCAACCTTCTCTGATGTTAAATGAGACAGTTCAACATAATCCTCATGGTAAATGGGCTGTTTTAATACAATTTACCCAATGCTAAATAAGGCATTCAAAAATGACCTACATGATCTACCTCATGGTACATTAAATGTTCTTAGTTGCATAACCAAGCCTTCCTGTTGTTAAATAAAACAGTCCAACATCACGCACCTGCCTTCCCTGGTGGTGAATGCAATGTTCTGATATGTACTCCCAACTTCTCTGATGTTTAATGAGACATCCAACATACCTCATTGTCCTATTCCTGACCCTTCCTTTAACATGGCTTTTAATTCCTTGAAAAACAATTAATGTAGGACACAAGATGGTCAGGACCTACATATGAGGCCTAATTCACTGGAAAAATTTAACCAAAACCAATGGAGGTACATGTAGCAGCATTCTCAACAGTTTTGTTTATGAAGAGTTTGGTTCATTTAATGTTTTATTATGTACTGTCCAACTTACCTGATGCAAAAAAAGACACTCTAAAATGATCTATAAGATCTACCTTGTAGTACAGTTAAAAGTTAAATGTAAATGAAAATAATAAAATCTGCCAAAAATCATGTGTTCAATAGGGAAAAACTTTGGAATACCACACCAATTTGCATTGTTGTTTTTCTTTTTGGTGGGGTTTAATCATGCCATTTTTCAGCACATGATGAAGGCTATACATGGCAGCCAGTATATTTGGTGGAGGAAGAACCAGGGAAGACCCCGGGATGAACCACCGACCCACAGGAAGCTACTGGCAAGCTTTCTCACATGCCCTGATTGGTCTAGCAGACGCGAACTCACATGGCGAGAGGTGAGATGTGTGAGTGATCTGTAAAGGTGAGCACCTTAGACCAGACTCGGCAACCTGGGGCCCCCTGAATACCATATAAAAACCTCACATGTTCATTCGTTTCACTAAGGAGACCTGTCTAATAGAGAAATCAAAGTATCTATGATACTGATATAGCACTGAAATGAAAAATATTCGAAAAAGTGCAAAGAACAATTTCACCATTCAATATCATATTTGAAGACAGATGGGCATCATTTGTAAACACTTGAAAGGTCATTTAGCCTAGATGTGGTTCGTCAAATTTGGTCAAGATTTATTCAGGAGGTTTGGAGAAGTTGTTTAAAGGTTTCTTTATTGTTAGTAACCATGGCCATATTTGTTCGGGGATATTGGAGAAGAAGGAATTTTCTATTTTTAGCAATGATGGCCATATTTTTAATGGAATCGGCATCATTTGTACACATTTTAAAGGCTTTCAGGCAAGGATGCTCTATGCCATGCTTGGATGAAACTGGTCAAGAGGCTCTTGAGAAGAATTTTAAAATAGCAATTGTTGACAGACTTGGACCATTTTTGATGGCAGATCGACATCATTTCTAAACAAATTCAATGGCCTTTATGCCAGGATGCTCTTTGTCAAGTTTGCTTGAAACTGGTCTCGAAGTTTCTGAGAAGAAGTTGAAAACAGCCATTGCTAACCAACTCTGGATGATAAACAACACACAAAAAGTCATGACATAATCTCGCTTGGCTTTACGACCAGTTGTGCCAGATGACAAACCACTGATATAAACAACAGACAGTTGCTGACCACAATTAGATATTAAACATACATGTACCATAACACCAGTCTTCCAATAAACACTGTGCACAAATCCTGTGCTTTCTGAATGATTTTTTATACTAGTAATTGTTTCCATTTTTGACATCAGCACCACTATCAAACACATTTACCTTGCATATCAATATGCTGACATGTTAACTTTCATTAGACAGTTCTAATGTTTACTAGGCCAGCCTGTATAGACAAATATTGCGAACATGTTAACTTTCATGGCACAGTTCTCAAGTTTTTTACGTCAGCCTGCATAGACAAAACATTGCTGACACTTTTTGTGACATCAATTCTTCACATGTCAATCAATATTGATGACAAAACTGTCAGCCAAAGGCCTATTTTCTTGGTTCGGCTTAAGTTTTTAGTTGTCAGAGTATTCTACGTATTTTTCAAGTCCTTGAGAGCAACAAAGATTTCACTCTGTTTTCAATTTACTTCTTATAGTTATCTTATGAATAGCTGTGAATTATTTGACCTCTTCAGTCAATCCATTTGATACAGTCTGTTCCTGATCATATAATTCCTATACTCATTCACCTGTACAATGCCGAGTTAACCTGCTGAGAGTAACATATTTTATTATATACTTCAGTGTGAAATATAGAAAATTACTGGCAAAATATTTTTCATATTGTGTCATTTATATATTTTCACATGTGAAAAATATATCCTTATATTTTCACATATGAAAATATAAGATTTTTCCCATGATGCAATTCAGCTCTTGGACTACTTTTTTTTATAACAAGAGTTATTCTCCTTGCTTATTGCATACAACTTGTCTTGTTCTGATAAGAAATATGGCACAAGCTGATGATTTGGTGCTTATGGAATTAGAAATGGATATAGAAGTAGATGAAATGCTTGCAGGTGTTGACTTTAATATAACTGAATCCACAGAAGATGCGCCTTTGAATCAAAACTCCAGGTTTAGGAAAATGACAGAGGCAGAAGTGCACATTTTTTTGGATGAGCAGGAAAACAAGAACACAAGAATCAAAACAGAAAATGATGTTAAACTGCTCGCAACATATCTCAGTTCAGTTGGGGAAATCAGGAACATGGAATTGATCCCACCTTCCAAGCTGAATGACCATATTGGGAACTTCTTTCTGGCTGTCCAAAGGAAAAATGGAACTGAATTTGAGCCAACAACTCTCAGGAGCTTTCTTTCCTCATTTGATAGACATCTTAGAAAGAAAAATTATGGATTTTCCCTCATGAATGATATTCAGTTTAGCAAATGTAGAGAAATGCTTAAATTGAAAATGAAGCAATTGAAAGGGATGGGAAAAGGAAATCTCCCAAATGCAGCAGAACCTATTACGGATGCAGAAATTGATGCTTTGTATCAATGTAAACAACTAGGACCTGATAATCCTAAATCTCTTCAGAACTCATTGTGGCTTATATGCATCACATATTTTGGAATGAGAACCGGAATCGAGACACATGAATTAAGATGGGGTGATATCGATGTCAGACAAGAGGGGTCGGGTGAAGAATATCTCATTTATACACAAGAGTGACAGACGAAAACTCGATCTGGGACAAATCTCAGAAATGTAAGAAAGGTGAAACCCAGGGCATATTTTATTCCAGATAATTTGGACCGTTGTCCAGTGGCCCTCTATAAGCTTTTTAAATCCAAGCGACCCAAGGAGATGCTCAAGTCGGACAGTCCATTTCTCCTGACAGTGAACATATTGGTTCCACATCCTGGCCAGGCATAGTACAAAAATCTACCAATGGGCATCAACAAAATATATTCAATAATGAAAGAAATGAAAAGCTATCTTCAACCTACTGGGAAGAAGCCTGTGCCATACAGGTATAATTTTGTGTAACCCCAAAAGTCCGCAAACATCTAAAACTGAATATTTTTCTTGTAAAAGTGACTAAATAAATACAATAAGTTCAAATGATTCTTTTGGTTTCTTCTTCTTCGGGGATTTCTGTATTGCAAGACATCTCAATTTTGTACACAGTGTAACAATAAATTTAAACATAAACATTAATACTGAATTAAAGAGGACTACTTAATTATCATATTTCATCATTTTTAAATGTAATTTCTACTCAAGTTAAACTATTGAGGGTGGTCGATGGAGATAAAAGCATTGAAACCGTGATCAGGATTTGAACCTGAATCTTCAGATTGTAAAATCTGATGTTTTTCCAATTAAACTATCCCGGTGTACTTTCCAGCTTTTATTCTCTATGTGTCCTTTCTTTTTTTCAGTGCCAGGAAGCATTTATTACAAAAACTGAATGACCATGACATCCCAGCAACGCATATTATGCAAATAAGTGGACATAAAAATGTTCAGAGTGTAAACAGTTACTCCAAGCTCAATGAAGTTCAACAAAAGTCAATCTCGAACATATTATCAAACAAAGAGCGACCGCTGTTACCTACCGGTGACTCGAAAACCCCTATCTATACAACTACGTCATCTACACTTTTACCTTCATCTTCTCCTCCAGACCAGAATGAATCTCTTGACCACACAGGAAATGAAGGAAGCTTCAAACAGCATGATTTAAGCAGCTTCTTTACAGGAAATACAATCAACGCTAACACATTGACAATAAACATACATCAGCACCATGCAACTTCACATTTGGACGGCGTGCAGGGTGGGCAGTCGCCAATACATGTCAAAAGAAGAAGAATACTTCCCTTAGCAGACACTGATTCACAATAAATACTCCGCAAAGCTAACATTCTCAACTTTTCAAAGTTCCACTTGTTCAATATTGTTCCATTTGTTAGATTTTTACACTCGTGAAATGAGTTCAATGCGTTGAATCGAGCTAAAGCCATCTGATGAAATCACGGTTCAGTGTACATATTCTTCCGCGCATGATGTGTAAATACAAGACCGACCGTTGACACTCACACAATGAGAATGGCCTGCTGTTTATTTATTTTATTTTTTTCTGTGTGTAATAAGTGCCATTAAAGTATTTATTTCATTGAGAAACCAAACAATAAATTAAATGTGACAAATGAAAATGAATCATGTATTCGTTCTTGAGAACTATTTGCAGTCTCGCTCCCAATACTATACTTCTAGTGGTTATGGAGTTTTTTGTTTTTTGTTTTTTTTAATGGGCGCTACTAAGAAGTGACTCGTAAGGTACTAAAACAAACAAAAAAAGTATATAATAAAAAGAAAATTTTCTTTTCCTACGTTAATACAGGATATATTTCATCGTGTGGTACAAAAAACGACATATTTTAACTCGTGGCTTCGCTACTCGTTAAAATATCACGTTTTTTGAACCACACGATGAAATATATCCGGTATTAACGTAGGAAAAGAAAATATCCTCTATTCAATATACAATTTATAGTCATTAAGATGGAAAGTTTGCCATTGAATAAACATATTTATTCCTACTTCCAAATATATTGCCCAGATAGGACCTTCTGAGTAGACTAGGATGTATACAGGTCTAGTATGAATAAATCAATGTGATCATGAACACAAGTAGGTCACAGTGGCCTTTGATTTTCAGGGTGTAGTAGTAACAAAGATTCATCCAATTGCAAAGCTTCATAATAAAAACAGCACCCAGAAAATGAACTTCAACACAAAATTGGAATATAGTCAATGAAGCATGAAAAATAGGCCAAGGAGATCTATTTTGTCAAAAATGATATAGATTATATCAAAGTGCATATACTAACCTATTTTGATGATACTGAGAACAATAGTATGAATATAACATGGCAAAAACTTGTGTAGTGATGAATTAATGCAAAAGCTTAACCAAAACCAGTAAAAGATGAAATATAGGTCAGGAGGGGTCTGTCTTGTCTTAAGGATGTGGTAGTATGAATATCATCATCAATTTCACGAGTCTATCTTGAAAACAATGCCTGAAAGATGAATATTTTGTTTTTCTTTTAACCCAAGATATTTTTTTTCAACTAATGTAATGGATATAATAGGTTCTTGTTTTCTATCAATCAGAGCAAGAATATTTTTTTCAAGCTATTTGAGAGCTAGACATTTTTTTTTAAAAATCCCAGGTTCAACCCTCCACCCCCCCACCCCCCTTCAAAAAATATATTAAATGGTTGGCTCCTAAAGGTATTCTGACTGCACATCTACTAACTACCCAAAATATAATTCTAGTCTTTGCGGGACAAAAAAAAAAAAAGGAATGGGAAACAATTTTCTGGTCACAGCAACAAAACACGCCTGATGAAAATCATCCTTTTGTTTTAAGTGGAAATTCCAAATTAGAAATCAATGCAATACAAAATTACCTGAGTTGTAGAGAAAATGCAACCTTCTGATATGTATTGCCAAATGTCCCTGATGTAAAATGAGAATTTCCAGCATGATCACCTCCCTTCCCTCCATGTAAATGGAATGTTCTGATATCAGATAAGATAAGAATTCTTTATTTCAGACTGCATGGTCCATACATCTAAATTTAAATATACAATAAAATACAATATAAAATATAGAAATATTTTAAGACATAAAAGTTCATAGGTGTCTTATGTGCAAATATACAGACCCATCTACAACTACAGAATGTGTCTGTCATTGTTAGGAATAAAATCATGTAAGACATTTAAATAGTAATTTGTTCCATCTATCTATAATCTGAGAACTTAAATGAATATCATAGTTCCACAATGATTTCAAGATACAGTTCTTACTATTACACATTCGTGTCATCATTGAAAACACATACTGTCTCAGTAATTCTTCAAAACTAAATACATTATAGTTTACAAACATGGTAGAGGCACTATTCCATCTTGGAAAGCTTAGTAGTAAACGAAGACTATTATTATAGCCAATAACTAGTTTTCTCTTCATACATTCACTAAAGTTTGTCCACAGAGGAGCACAGACAGTACATTGTGCAGCAATAGGATTTGAATAATCTAATCTTGATATTCACAGAACAATTTCTAAATTTACGTAAAAGCATGTTTTTTTCTAGTACACAGAAATCTGTAATGTCTCATCATATCTCCATCATCTGACCGCTTGGATTTTAGCATATGATCCAAATACATATAACTGTCGACATATGCAAGAGCATAGCCATTAAAAATTACAGAGGGAGGAGATGGTAACTTGAAAGAAGCTGACTGAAAAGCCGGTCAGACTAATTTTTGTGTATTATATATGATATCATTCTCAAATGCGTAATATTCACATATCTTTAATAATTTCCTTAAATCTGCGAGAGAAGGACTTATCAATGACATATCATCAGCAAAACTAAAATTGTTAAGAAATGACACATTTAGTGTCAAATGTATCCCCACGTGACACTGTCCCAGCTTACGATTTAAATCGTCTATGTATATATTAAATAACAAAGGCGAAAGAACACCTCCCTGCCTCGCCCATTGGTTACATGAAAGGAATTGGATACTGCACTTCCCCAACGCACATAGTAAAATTGTTTGCCATACCAGTTAACTAGAGTATGAACAATGTCAACGGGTATTTGATTCTCGAGCAACTATTTAAACAGCGTCAAATGATTAATCCTATCAAATGCCTTAATAGCATCTAAAAAACATGCAAACACAGGGCTACCATGTTCTAAATAGTAGTTGACAGTTTCCTTAAATGCATAGAGGCATAAGTCTGTTGAATGTTGTTTTTTAAAACCAAACTGATTATCAGAAATTGTTACTTCACATCGTTGTAGTACAATACATTCAACAATTTTCAAAATAATTGTTGTGAGAGCTATAGGTCTATCATTATTTTTGTCTGCCATATTACCAATTTTGCTTTACAGTAGCGGGATAATTGTAACTTTTGTGAAATCATCAGGAACAAAGTTATGTACAAGCATGCAATTAAATAGAATCATTAAAAGAACATGTAGTCTATTATCTGAAAATTTAAATGTTCTACATATAAGAAATCTGATCCTGGACATTTACCCCCCTTTTGTTTAGCTATGGCACGTTGGATCTCCGACAATGAGATCAGTTCAATAAGATTAGAAGGGACCTTGCATGCTGAAAGAACATACTCCTTATTTGAATTGTTTTAACGCTATTGAGTAATGCTTTAAAATGATCTTTCCACGTGTTGCATATGTTATTTTGGCCATGGTTCCCATCAATGCAAATTGGTAGCCTATTAGAAGTGATAGTAGTATTTTGTTTAACCTGCTTCCAGAATTTCCGTTGGTCTAAATTTGCAAATTTATTTGCAAGCGTGTCTGCTTTATGTTTTATTTCTTCCTTCTTACATAGTCTAAGGGCATACTTAAATTGAGCTCTGGTCTGGCGCATTTGGTTACTGAGAAGTCCATGACGAGGTTTACCGTTAGCACGCCACAAAAGGTAAGCATTTCGTGCATGGTCGTGCAATTTTTTAACACAGTCATTCCAGCCTGGTATAACCCTATGACCTGGTCTGGATTTTTCACCAAGTGTTTACCCGAGTTGGACAAGGTTGTTACTATATCATTGTAAAATCCATTAATCTGTTTCATATGCACAGGGTTACTACAGCCATGATCATTACAGGCCGCTACACAATATGGGATCTCAATCTTGCTTAATAAGAATGAAGATGTTTGAGTATAATTCAGTTTTTTTTACGGCAGTGAGGTCTGACCAATATTGTATTTCAAATTTAAGAGTTCATGGGGGCATGAATCAAAACCAGGAAGTAGGTCAGCATTGATAGTAATTAAAGTAGGACGATGGTCGGACCCTACTAGGGTATGAATTATTCTCATATCATATATAGCTGAATGAGCAGATTGTGTAGAGACACAGTGATCCAACCAAGGGACAGTATTGTGCGAGTCACTGAGAAAAGTAAAATTTGTTGTGTGGTCTACGATATGTTTTAAGTTCGATATGATATAACCATATACATTACAAAATTGGCAAAGCTCATCTCCAAATGGAGTAAATTTGAGCGTATTAGCATTCCAATCTCCTAATACATAAACATTTGGTGTATTAGCATTTTCTACAATAGAATTAATTTTACCCAAATAATCGACAAATTCCCCAAAGTTTTCAACATGGTCACAAGGCAAATCAACATTTACGAAAAGCAAAGAGGAATCACCTGTCTTAATAGTAATACTTATTATCTGGGGTCATCGAGGTGTTGTACTTTTATAACACTTGCAAGAGATCTATGATATAATACACCGACACCCCCGTAAGGCCTGCCTATGTGAATGTGTTTAGAAGAATGAATCAGTGATACCCTTGAACCATAAAAATCCTCATGCACTGATGACAGACAGTCTAACTCACTGCCGAATAGCCACAATTCTTGTACAAAACAAATGTCAGATATATCGCATAAGGTTCTTACATTTTGGATATTTCTAGATATAGAATGACAGTTATAGTTAGAATGCATAAAGTAGCCATTATGTATAGTTGTGTCAAATATAGAAAATTTCCGGAACATTCGAGTTTAATTCCCACTCTGATAGTAGTCTCTAAACAATGTATTCCTTGGCCATGCATCCACCTTCATTATCGAATTGTGAGTGAGGTTATCACAGGTGATTTTGAAGCTGGCATACATATCAAATTTCGTACAGAGCTTCTCCACTTTGGATGGCTTAACTCCAGTGGAAAGCTCAATATGAGACGAGATGTCTGATTCTAGAGTTTCAGGGGCTAGTCTTGTCACAAATATACATCTCTGTCGCATTGGATGCACTGTGCCCAAGTGAGAGGACGCTGCTTTTCCTATGATGATACTGCCACGCCTTCTTGGAAACTGACGTGTGGATGGGACATTTGCAAACTTGATCGCCCGTCGCTTATACAGATTTGTATGCGATGATTTCGGTGCAAATCTAGCCCTACTGAAATTGTTGTTCCGCAGAGAACTAACCACCTTCACAAAGGTTTGATCATTTGACAAATCCGCATCTGGGGCATTGGTGTCTTCTGAAGATGCAATAAATTTTAATGCAGTTATGCTGCAATGTAAGTCACCATCAGAAGAACTATTATTATTAAGTGTTTCTGCTGCTGTACCGCAAACAGCAGAGCAGGTCTTGTTTACACCAATTTGAATCTCTGTGCTGTTGGAGTTCATGCACTGCATATATACTGTCAAACATCCCTTATGTTACATGAGACAGTCCAGCATGACAACCTGCCTTCCCTCATTGTAAATGGAATATTCTAATATACACTTTAATCACCCCTTATGTTAAATGAGACAGTCCAGCATGACAACCTCTCTTCCCTCATGGTAAATGGAATATTATCATATACACTTCAATCACCCCTTATGTTAAATGAGACAGTCCAGCATGACAACCTGCCTTCCCTCATGGTAAATGGAATATTCTAATATAAACTTCAATCACCCCTTATGTTAAATGAGACAGTCCAGCATGACAACCTGCCTTCCCTCATGGTAAATGGAATATTCTAATATACACTTTAATCACCCCTTATGTTAAATGAGACAGTCCAGCATCACCTCCTGCCCCCCCCCCCCCCCAGTTAAATGGAATGTTCGCATATGTACTGTTAGACTTCCCTCATGTTAAATAATATAGTCCAGCATGACTACCTACTTTCTCTTATGGTACATGTAATGTTTTGATATGCATTGACAATCAACCATGATGTTAAATGAGACTGTCCAGCATGACCATCTACCTTTTTTGATGGTAAATGAATGTTCTAATAATCAGTCAACCTTCTCTGATGTTAAATGAGACAGTTCAACATAATCCTCATGGTAAATGGGCTGTTTTAATACAATTTACCCAATGCTAAATAAGGCATTCAAAAATGACCTACATGATCTACCTCATGGTACATTAAATGTTCTTAGTTGCATAACCAAGCCTTCCTGTTGTTAAATAAAACAGTCCAACATCACGCACCTGCCTTCCCTGGTGGTGAATGCAATGTTCTGATATGTACTCCCAACTTCTCTGATGTTTAATGAGACATCCAACATACCTCATTGTCCTATTCCTGACCCTTCCTTTAACATGGCTTTTAATTCCTTGAAAAACAATTAATGTAGGACACAAGATGGTCAGGACCTACATATGAGGCCTAATTCACTGGAAAAATTTAACCAAAACCAATGGAGGTACATGTAGCAGCATTCTCAACAGTTTTGTTTATGAAGAGTTTGGTTCATTTAATGTTTTATTATGTACTGTCCAACTTACCTGATGCAAAAAAAGACACTCTAAAATGATCTATAAGATCTACCTTGTAGTACAGTTAAAAGTTAAATGTAAATGAAAATAATAAAATCTGCCAAAAATCATGTGTTCAATAGGGAAAAACTTTGGAATACCACACCAATTTGCATTGTTGTTTTTCTTTTTGGTGGGGTTTAATCATGCCATTTTTCAGCACATGATGAAGGCTATACATGGCAGCCAGTATATTTGGTGGAGGAAGAACCAGGGAAGACCCCGGGATGAACCACCGACCCACAGGAAGCTACTGGCAAGCTTTCTCACATGCCCTGATTGGTCTAGCAGACGCGAACTCACATGGCGAGAGGTGAGATGTGTGAGTGATCTGTAAAGGTGAGCACCTTAGACCAGACTCGGCAACCTGGGGCCCCCTGAATACCATATAAAAACCTCACATGTTCATTCGTTTCACTAAGGAGACCTGTCTAATAGAGAAATCAAAGTATCTATGATACTGATATAGCACTGAAATGAAAAATATTCGAAAAAGTGCAAAGAACAATTTCACCATTCAATATCATATTTGAAGACAGATGGGCATCATTTGTAAACACTTGAAAGGTCATTTAGCCTAGATGTGGTTCGTCAAATTTGGTCAAGATTTATTCAGGAGGTTTGGAGAAGTTGTTTAAAGGTTTCTTTATTGTTAGTAACCATGGCCATATTTGTTAGGGGATATTGGAGAAGAAGGAATTTTATATTTTTAGCAATGATGGCCATATTTTTAATGGAATCGGCATCATTTGTACACATTTTAAAGGCTTTCAGGCAAGGATGCTCTATGCCATGCTTGGATGAAACTGGTCAAGAGGCTCTTGAGAAGAATTTTAAAATAGCAATTGTTGGCAGACTTGGACCATTTTTGATGGCAGATCGACATCATTTCTAAACAAATTCAATGGCCTTTATGCCAGGATGCTCTTTGTCAAGTTTGCTTGAAACTGGTCTCGAAGTTTCTGAGAAGAAGTTGAAAACAGCCATTGCTAACCAACTCTGGATGATAAACAACACACAAAAAGTCATGACATAATCTCGCTTGGCTTTACGACCAGTTGTGCCAGATGACAAACCACTGATATAAACAACAGACAGTTGCTGACCACAATTAGATATTAAACATACATGTACCATAACACCAGTCTTCCAATAAACACTGTGCACAAATCCTGTGCTTTCTGAATGATTTTTTATACTAGTAATTGTTTCCATTTTTGACATCAGCACCACTATCAAACACATTTACCTTGCATATCAATATGCTGACATGTTAACTTTCATTAGACAGTTCTAATGTTTACTAGGCCAGCCTGTATAGACAAATATTGCGAACATGTTAACTTTCATGGCACAGTTCTCAAGTTTTTTACGTCAGCCTGCATAGACAAAACATTGCTGACACTTTTTGTGACATCAATTCTTCACATGTCAATCAATATTGATGACAAAACTGTCAGCCAAAGGCCTATTTTCTTGGTTCGGCTTAAGTTTTTAGTTGTCAGAGTATTCTACGTATTTTTCAAGTCCTTGAGAGCAACAAAGATTTCACTCTGTTTTCAATTTACTTCTTATAGTTATCTTATGAATAGCTGTGAATTATTTGACCTCTTCAGTCAATCCATTTGATACAGTCTGTTCCTGATCATATAATTCCTATACTCATTCACCTGTACAATGCCGAGTTAACCTGCTGAGAGTAACATATTTTATTATATACTTCAGTGTGAAATATAGAAAATTACTGGCAAAATATTTTTCATATTGTGTCATTTATATATTTTCACATGTGAAAAATATATCCTTATATTTTCACATATGAAAATATAAGATTTTTCCCATGATGCAATTCAGCTCTTGGACTACTTTTTTTTATAACAAGAGTTATTCTCCTTGCTTATTGCATACAACTTGTCTTGTTCTGATAAGAAATATGGCACAAGCTGATGATTTGGTGCTTATGGAATTAGAAATGGATATAGAAGTAGATGAAATGCTTGCAGGTGTTGACTTTAATATAACTGAATCCACAGAAGATGCGCCTTTGAATCAAAACTCCAGGTTTAGGAAAATGACAGAGGCAGAAGTGCACATTTTTTTGGATGAGCAGGAAAACAAGAACACAAGAATCAAAACAGAAAATGATGTTAAACTGCTCGCAACATATCTCAGTTCAGTTGGGGAAATCAGGAACATGGAATTGATCCCACCTTCCAAGCTGAATGACCATATTGGGAACTTCTTTCTGGCTGTCCAAAGGAAAAATGGAACTGAATTTGAGCCAACAACTCTCAGGAGCTTTCTTTCCTCATTTGATAGACATCTTAGAAAGAAAAATTATGGATTTTCCCTCATGAATGATATTCAGTTTAGCAAATGTAGAGAAATGCTTAAATTGAAAATGAAGCAATTGAAAGGGATGGGAAAAGGAAATCTCCCAAATGCAGCAGAACCTATTACGGATGCAGAAATTGATGCTTTGTATCAATGTAAACAACTAGGACCTGATAATCCTAAATCTCTTCAGAACTCATTGTGGCTTATATGCATCACATATTTTGGAATGAGAACCGGAATCGAGACACATGAATTAAGATGGGGTGATATCGATGTCAGACAAGAGGGGTCGGGTGAAGAATATCTCATTTATACACAAGAGTGACAGACGAAAACTCAATCTGGGACAAATCCCAGAAATGTAAGAAAGGTGAAACCCAAGGCATATTCTATTCCAGATTATTTGCACCGTTGTCCAGTGGCCCTCTATAAGCTTTTTAAATCCAAGCGACCCAAGGAGATGCTCAAGTTGGACAGTCCATTTCTCCTGACAGTGAACATATTGGTTCCACATCCTGGCCAGGCATGGTACAAAAATCTACCAATGGGCATCAACAAAATATATTCAATAATGAAAGAAATGAAAAGCTATCTTCAACCTACTGGGAAGAAGCTTGTGCCATGCAGGTATAATTTTGTGTAACCCCAAAAGTCCGCAAACATCTAAAACTGAATATTTTTCTTGTAAAAGTGACTAAATAAATACAATAAGTTCAAATGATTCTTATGGTTTCTTCTTCTTCGGGGATTTCTGTATTGCAAGACATCTCAATTTTGTACACAGTGCAACAATAAATTTAAACATAAACATTAATACTGAATTAAAGAGGACTACTTAATTATCATATTTCATCATTTTTAAATGTAATTTCTACTCAAGTTAAACTATTGAGGGTGGTCGATGGAGAAGAAAGCATTGAAACCATGATCAGGATTTGAACCTGAATCTTCAGATTGTAAAATCTGATGTTTTTCCAATTAAACTAACCCGGTGTACTTACCAGCTTTTATTCTCTATGTGTCCCTTCTTTTTTTCAGTGCCAGGAAGCATTTATTACAAAAACTGAATGACCATGACATCCCAGCAACGCATATTATGCAAATAAGTGGACATAAAAATGTTCAGAGTGTAAACAGTTACTCCAAGCTCAATGAAGTTCAACAAAAGTCAATCTCGAACATATTATCAAACAAAGAGCGACCGCTGTTACCTACCGGTGACTCGAAAACCCCTATCTATACAACTACGTCATCTACACTTTTACCTTCATCTTCTCCTCCAGACCAGAATGAATCTCTTGACCACACAGGAAATGAAGGAAGCTTCAAACAGCATGATTTAAGCAGCTTCTTTACAGGAAATACAATCAACGCTAACACATTGACAATAAACATACATCAGCACCATGCAACTTCACATTTGGACGGCGTGCAGGGTGGGCAGTCGCCAATACATGTCAAAAGAAGAAGAATACTTCCCTTAGCAGACACTGATTCACAATAAATACTCCGTAAAGCTAACATTTTCAACTTTTCAAAGTTCCACTTGTTCAATATTGTTCCATTTGTTAAATTTTTACACTCGTTAAAGGAGTTCAATGTGTTGAATCGAGCTAAAGCCATCTGATGAAATCACGGTTCAGTGTACATATTCTTCCGCGCATGATGTGTAAATACAAGACCGACCGTTGACACTCACACGATGAGAATGGCCTGCTGTTTATTTATTTTATTTTTTTCTGTGTGTAATAAGTGCCATTAAAGTATTTATTTCATTGAGAAACCAAACAATAAATTAAATGTGACAAATGAAAATGAATCATGTATTCGTTCTTGAGAACTATTTGCAGTCTCGCTCCCAATACTATACTTCTAGTGGTTATGGAGTTTTTTGTTTTTTGTTTTTTTTAATGGGCGCTACTAAGAAGTGACTCGTTAAGTACTAAAACAAACAAAAAAAGTATATAATAAAAAGAAAATTTTCTTTTCCTACGTTAATACAGGATATATTTCATCGTGTGGTACAAAAAACGACATATTTTAACTTGTGGCTTCGCTACTCGTTAAAATATCACGTTTTTTGAACCACACGATGAAATATATCCGGTATTAACGTAGGAAAAAAAAATATCCTCTATTTAATATACAATTTATAGTCATTAAGATGGAAAGTTTGCCATTGAATAAACATGTTTATTCCTACTTCCAAATATATTGACCAGATAGGACCTTCTGAGTAGACTAGGATGTATACAGGTCTAGTATGAATAAATCAATGTGATCATGAACACAAGTAGGTCACAGTGGCCTTTGATTTTCAGGGTGTAGTAGTAACAAAGATTCATCCAATTGCAAAGCTTCATAATAAAAACAGCACCCAGAAAATGAACTTCAACACAAAATTGGAATATAGTCAATGAAGCATGAAATATAGGCCAAAGAGATTTATTTTGTCAAAAATGATATAGATTATATCAAAGTGCATATACTAACCTATTTTGATGATACTGGGAACAATAGTATGAATATAACATGGCAAAAACTTGTGTAGTGATGAATTAATGCAAAAGCTTAACCAAAACCAGTAAAAGATGAAATATAGGTCAGGAGGGGTCTGTCTTGTCTTAAGGATGTGGTAGTATGAATATCATCATCAATTTCATGAGTCTATCTTCAAAACAATGCCTGAAAGATGAACATTTTGTTTTTCTTTTAACCCAAGATATTTTTTTTCAACTAATGTAATGGATATACTAGGTTCTTGTTTTCTATCAATCAGAGCAAGAATATTTTTTTGAAGCTATTTGAGAGCTAGACATTATTTTTTTTTAAATCCCAGGTTCAACCCTCCACCCCACCCCCCCCATTCAAAAAATATATTAAATGGTTGGCTCCTAAAGGTATTCTGACTGCACATCTACTAACTACCCAAAATATAATTCTAGTCTTTGCGGGACAGACAAAAAAAAAAAAAGGAATGGGAAACAATTTTCTGGTCACAGCAACAAAACATGCCTGATGAAAATCATCCTTTTGTTTTAAGTGGAAATTCCAAATTAGAAATCAATGCAATACAAAATTACCCGAGTTGTAGAGAAAATGCAACCTTCTGATATGTACTGCCAAATGTCCCTGATGTAAAATGAGAATTTCCAGCATGATCACCTCCCTTCCCTCCATGTAAATGGAATGTTCTGATATCAGATAAGATAAGAATTCTTTATTTCAGACTGCATGGTCCATACATCTAAATTTAAATATACAATCAAATACAATATAAAATATAGAAGTATTTTAAGACATAGAAGTTCATAGGTGTCTTATGTGCAAATATACAGACCCATCTACAACTACAGAATGTGTCTGTCATTGTTAGGAATAAAATCATGTAAGACATTTAAATAGTAATTTGTTCCATCTATCTATAATCTGAGAACTTAAATGAATATCATAGTTCCACAACGATGTCAAGATACAGTTCTTACTATTACATATTCGTGTCATCATTGAAAACACATACTTTCTCATTAATTCTTCAAAACTAAATACATTATAGTTTACAAACATGGTAGAGGCACTATTCCATCTTGGAAAGCTTAGTAGTGAACGAAGACTATTATTATAGATAATAACTAGTTTTCTCTTCATACATTCACTAAAGTTTGTCCACAGAGGAGCACAGACAGTACATTGTGCAGCAATAAGATTTGAATAATCTAATCTTGATATTCACAGAACAATTGCATATATACTGTCAAACATCCCTTATGTTACATGAGACAGTCCAGCATGACAACCTGCCTTCCCTCATTGTAAATGGAATATTCTAATATACACTTTAATCACCCCTTATGTTAAATGAGACAGTCCAGCATGAGAACCTCTTTTCCCTCATGGTAAATGGAATATTATAATATAAACTTCAATCACCCCTTATGTTAAATGAGACAGTCCAGCATGGCAACCTGCCTTCCCTCATGGTGAATGGAATATTGTAATATAAACTTCAATCACCCCTTATGTTAAATGAGACAGTCCAGCATCACCTCCTGCCTCCCCCCCCCCCCAGTTAAATGGAATGTTCGCATATGTACTGTTAGACTTCCCTCCTGTTAAATAATATAGTCCAGCATGACTACCTACTTTCTCTTATGGTACATGTAATGTTTTGATATGCATTGACAATCAACCATGATGTTAAATGAGACAGTCCAGCATGACCATCTTTTTTGATGGTAAATGAAATGTTCTAATAATCAGTCAACCTTCCCTGATGTTAAATGAGACAGTTCAACATAATCCTCATGGTAAATGGGCTGTTTTAATACAATTTACCCAATGCTAAATAAGGCATTCAAAAATGACCTACATGATCTACCTCATGGTACATTAAATGTTCTTAGTTGCATAACCAAGCTTTCCTGTTGTTAAATAAAACAGTCCAACATCACGCACCTGCCTTCCCTGGTGGTGAATGCAATGTTCTGATATGTACATGTAAATATTAAAACATTGTTTGGTATAATTTTGGATTATTCATCGAGTCGATAAAAGCAACCTTTTCTGATTGGTCAATGCTAGCCTGTGACCCTATACCTTTTGTTATCATCAGTAATAAAATCAGTGCTTGGATGTAGTACACCAAGCTGGTTTCATGTGCGTGAAGACCATTGCTTTCACAATAATCACACTAATTTGCTTGATGAGTGAACGAGTGTTTTACACCTGCCCATTTGTGCTGCGATCATTTATTGTTACAGAATGCATGCGATATAATAATTACAATAATTGAAAATCATTATTATCACATATATATATATATATATATATATATATATATATATATATATATATATATATATATATATATATGTTGTCTTTTTTCTCATGTGAGAAACCTCACAAAAACATGCATAATTGAACTTGAATATGCTCATCTTCTAGATTTTAATATCACTTTGAAAATCTCTTTATTGCTGCTAAATAAGTTTTATTATAGGAACTTGGTTCTTTTGCATTCTTGTCAGAAATATTTATCAAATACAAATCAAATCCTAGTCATTTTTTTCCTATTGCTCACGTGAGCAAGCTCTTGCTTACATTAACCATTCCTGCTCATGTGATTTTCACATGAGCAGACTTGCTCATGTGAGGAAATGCTTGCTCACGTGAGCAAAATCTTGCTCATGTGATTTTCAGATTTTGTTAGATTTTATTGCTCATGTGAGCTCTACCTAATTTGCATGTTAAAATGCACATGAGACTAACATGAGTTAGATCTCACATGAGAATCTTATGTGCAAAAGGTTAGCCAAATTTGGTGTGGGATATGATCCCCTGCTATTTTGGAATTTTGCAATTGGTCAGTAAGTTTGAAGAAGTGTGTGGACTTGAATGGAAGGTATGGGCAATAAGTGACTAATGTGGTTACCACTCAGAAATGTGTGGCCTTATATGAGGAAATTCCAAAAGAAACAGTTGGACAGAAATAAATAGGAATAAATGAAAGTCAATAGATGGTTATAATTGGGCCTATGCAAGTGACAATAGGAAATGGCGACCAAGATTTTTGCTCTTGTCTGATGAAATTCATGCTACTTCTACAAAAGGAAATGCACACAAAAACTTATCTTTATCAACTGCATGAAGAATTTCAAGACAAGAAAGTGTACAAAAAGGGGCAATTGTTGCATGACAATAAAAAGAAAAGTGGGAAGGAAGACCAGATCTATAATAAATTACTTAAAATTACTCATATCAGCGGTATATGATACAAAATGTTCTACAACAACTGAAGCACCTTCCTTGAATCCTCTAGTGTTCTCTATCCTGGTCTAGGGCATGCTTTTCAAGAACCAAATAGTTACTGTTTATACTTGATTTATCATGATATGCAGGTGAAATAGTTAATATTTGGCCAAAATTATCCACATTGTGTTTACATAACTTATTTTGTTGCATGTATGGTAATCTTGGAACTGTTTCCACTGATATCAAGCCATCAGACCATACAACTCTGTCTGCCGTAGCTATATTTATCAAAAGACCCCCCCACCTCCAAGGCCAACGTGTTATTTTCTTAAGATTTAATACATTTTATTGTTAAAAGCCTGTCAATATTTGACCAAAAATGCTTGGTGTCCATTTGATTTACTACATCAAACTAGTACAGTTTATAAATAGTGCCCACATTTATGCATTCAATGGATACACTGCGAGACTGTTGTTCCCTATAGGTATCACAGAACCAATTGTGTTTCTACAGACCTCAATGCTAACATTTGGTGAAATAAACATCCTTTTTATCCTACTTCAGCATGTGTGTCACACCCTGTCATAGAGAGCAATGTTAAATTGTCAATTTGACAAGGACAGAACAAGGTACTCCAGTGCATTTAAGCGAGATGACTCTGCTGGAACTAGACAGGGGTAAGAATTATCCAGTCACAACAGATACATTTTCAATGATGTGTATCACATTTTTAAAAAATCATAAAAAATACAAAATAGGATCTAGATATGAATTAACATAATCTCACATGTTGCCAAGAAACTCAACTTTTTTTAAGCCTGACAGAAACTACAACTCTTACATAATGCAATAATCACAGCTAGCTGTGTTTATTATTACTGAATACAATGTTCCTTACACATTAAGCTTTGCCCCCATGGGCTTGTGCAACTGGTACCGTTATACCAGATAGCAATGCGAACAGCAAAAGTTTGTGGGACAAAAGAAAGTTCTGAATATGAATTTTCAGGCTTAAGTGTTGAGGATTTACCTAGTGATTCAGATATCTCTGGCCCTAAATTAGAGTCAGGTTTTACTCAAATAAATGGGTCCTACTAAACAGGGCTTTGGAGTGTGGAGCGGCGCTGGAGTGCGGAGCAGCAGGTTTTTGCCCGGAACTGGAGCTAGGAAAATTTTGCCTGCTCCGTGCTTCACCTTTTTTCAAAATTTTTTATCCTGAAAGCCTCAAATGAGATGGGAATGTTGGGTTTACAAATTTACAATAAAAAAATTAAAATTAATTTCTACTGAAGTTCGATCATGGAGAAGAGAAATTTGAAAGGACAGTCCTTCTGCATGATCACATATCAATGCTGAACAAAGACACATGATGTTTTTTTTCCTTGTCTTTCATTTCATAGACCATGAAGCATGTACACTTCTGGAAAAAAAAATGATACAGATTTATAACTCCAACATACTTTTAAAGTTTTTTTTTATTTCTGAAACTTTACTTTTATATCTTGCATATACTTTAACATAGGTTCTCTTTTAAAGTTTTTTTAAATATTATATAGGTATTTTTGAAACTGGGATGCACATATGTACTCATTTTACTTTAACACGTTACTATTTTAATATTCCGAGAACTCAACTTATAACTCAATTATAACCAAATTGGAAACATATGTATTACTTTACTACTGTAATTTTTATCTCAATCATATCACAACTTACCACATTTGTCAAGTTTGTTAGTACATGTATGTGGCTGAATAAAGCTCGATTATGATACTTTTAATTTGTGTTCAACAATAATTAAAAAAAATAAGAATTTATTTTTTATAAATAAAAAAATATAAAAATGCCAAAACGAATGTGGAAAATCGATTATAAACTATAAGAAATAAGAAATGTGCTCTATTTATATATTTTAAACTATAAACATTTTAAAATTCAGTTCTTATTACGCTTTGCAACGACTTCAGGATTTGTCGTAATATTTATGTAAACAAGAATGAGCGACTCATTGTTCCCAAACTTGGAAATGTTCCCAAATCCTTATTTTAGAAGTGTTCTCAAATATTACTTCTATATCAAAAACAAAAACATAAATTGGTTCTTTGATTTTGAGCAAACTGTGTAATTGGTTAATTTATGTTGTATTTGTGTGTTTCCAAATTTTTGACCCATACTGTACATAGGTGTACAATTTCATGACCTACCCAAAGAATGGAATGAAATAAACAAGAAGTAAACAGAGTGGAATCAGACAATAGTCATTTTTTATAATAGGTAATTAATTTTAAGATAATTTGAAATTAATAATGATAAATACACATTTTTTTATGATACTTTGAGTTATTATCAGTGTTATCTCTTTCTTTCAAATAATTATTATACAATTAATTATTTAACTAGAGCCAGAACCCAAAGCGGAGCTGGAGCAGCCACTAACTGGTCAGAGTGAAGCAGATAACAATTTTGCTGCTCCATATCCCTGCCACTAAACACCGCAAAGACGTGCAAAGACAGACAAAGACATGCAAAGACATGCAAAGACAGGGCAAAGATGGTGTACTGACAATACTGGAAAATACTGAATGCCGATTGCAATTTTATAAAAAATAAATATATAGGAATTAGAATGTTTGCATTTTTAGTATTTAATCATCTCCTTGTCCGACATAATTAGCAAAGGATTATCAAAGTTTTAACGTTATTAGTATTTGATCAAATGTTTAGCTGACGTAATTTGCCTGCCACACCCCTTTAAGAATTGTATATTAAACTATAATTATACTGAGGTGTGAATACCTGTATACAATTAATTGGATAATTATTTCTTTTATGTAATTTTTCATTATTGTGAAGATGGAAACTCTAAAAAATTTGTGTTGCTCAGTATTTAAACATTATATAAAAACACAATTGGGAATGCAGTAGAAATAAAGGAAAAAAATCATAATCACAGATCCATTAGCATATTTTTTTTAAACCAGTATTTTGAAAATCTCCTTGTACTGCCGCTCTGTGTCTACTCTACTGCTTGTGATTGTAAACATGTTGACATGCGTAAATCAGATCACAGTAGTACTTCCCTACTGTATACCGTAAATTTTGTATCAACAGTAAGTATGTTCCAGTATTGTAAGTTTAAAACGCCGGTCCTTGTACAGCTGCCATGTTAATTGAGTTAAACAGATATTTAAAAAAAGAATGATCAACACACAGACAATGCAAATTTTTTTAATTCTTATATATTTATTTTTATAAATTTTTTATCAACAGTACCGGTAAATATTTTTAAGTATTTTAAGTATATAACGTCTCTCCTTCTCTCAACACTTACCGAAATTAAATATTTTAGAAATTTACATGAGGATTTTTCATCGTCAATAAAAAATGAGAGAGAATAGAAGTGACAATTAATGGTGAAGAAAATTCAACTTCCATATGTCAAAATGAAGATCACAAAATGAAATTCTTTAAAAAAATGTACTCTAAAAAACTTGTACTCACAAGAAACTTTCTCCATCAGTATTAAATGAGATATAATAGGCTACAAATAATGAAAAGAAGTTTCCATTGTTTTGACAAAATACATTATTGAATATTTAACAATTCATTACAACATTGAGTGGAAATAGATATTTAAAAAAGAAAGATCAACACATAGACAAAGCAAACATTTCTAATTCTTATATATTTATTTTTATAAAATTGTGTATCAACAGAAAATATTTTCCAGTATTATAAGTTTAAAGTGGGATATGAATCTGAGCCACAAGCAACAACACCCATTTCAGGTTAGAGCTATAAATCATTTCAAGCAGGATTTGAAATTGCGCTGCGAGCAATGACATGCATCACCAGCCTCTCATGAACCAGCACCCTAATCCCCACTGTCATGAACTCGTCCTCCAAAAAGGATGGATCCCCACTGTCATGAACTCCTAATCCCCACTGTCATGAACTCCTAATCCCCACTGTCATGAACTCCTAATCCCCACTGTCATGAACTCCTAATCCCCACTGTCATGAACTCGTCCTCCAAAAAGGATGGAACAAAGTCATATGTAAGGACTCAGGGTACATGAGAACTCACTTGCTAGGCAAGTGATATTTAACACTCAGGTATATGCAACAAACCTACTGGATTTGATTTGGAAATGCAAGATATATACACAAAATTAAAAGACGTTTCCTCTCTGTTTAATCTAAAGGTGTGGTCTGTGTGTGTGTCTATATATATATATATATTATATCTGTGTGTGTGTGTGTGCATAAGTTGCCTACCATTTTCAAAATGGGACACAGGGTCCATGGAATTGGAAATTTGTATGTGTAACAAGGTAAAATTCGAGAATTTAATTATTTTACAAAGTTAATTCACACAAATTTACAACCATATAAAAATTCTAGAACATTTAAATAATTCAGTACTCTGATTTACTAAGACTTTTTAGACCCCTAGCACAAAGAAAACAAGAGTACCTTGATGGGACTGATGCTCTATGGGATGAAAAGAATTTCCAGGAATTCATTACAAGACCATTTCTTCCTTTTAAGTGCTCAGTGTTGAAACCTTCTCTGATATTCTTTAGTGATAACAAGATGTTCAAATTAGCTGCTGTGGTGGACATATTGGGTGTCAGATTGGCACCATTTTCATTTAGGAACAAGTAGACATCATTAGAAGTTCATGTCAATATGACCATTCATTCTGGGGTACTAGCAACAACAAGATTTTCCTGACAGCCATCATGGCAGCCATATTGGATGTATGAGAGGCACCATTTTCATTTAGGATCAACTAAGTATCATAACATGTCTATTGGTGAAACCCCATGTTGATATAGCCATCCATTTGGGAGGAAAGATATCTTCAAGATGACCGTTTTGGTGAGCATATTAGGGTCAATTTGCTCCATTTCAATTTAGGGCCAATTTAACACCATAAGAACTCTTATGATGAAAACTCCACATCAAAATGACTTTCCATTTAAGAGTAGTAGTGATAACAAGATTTTTAAGATGGTCACCATGGTGGTTATCCTGGTCATCAGATCAGCACCATTTTAATTTAGGACCAACAAGACGTCATAAGAAGTCTTCTGGTAAAAATCCTCCATGTTGTTATGTCTTTCATTTTGGAGGAGTAACAATTCAAAATTTTCAAGATGGCTACCATGTTGGCCGTATTGGATATCAGACGTGCGCAATTTCCACTTTTGACCAACTAGATATAAGAAGTCTTCTGATGAAAGCACAATGTCAATATGATGAGGCTTCTAGGAGAAGTAGTAATAATAAGATTTTCCAGATGGACACTGAGGCAGCCATATTGGAGGTCAAATTGGCACCATTTACATATACAACCAAACAGACATCATAAAAGTCTTTTAGTGAAAACCCCATGCTGATATGATCATTCATTCAGGTTTTGTTTTGTAGGGTTTAATGCCATTTTTCAGTTCATGATAGGCTATACATGGCAGCCAGTATATTTGGTGGAGGAAGAACCTGGGAAGAACCACCAACACACAGGAAGTTAAAGGTGAGCGACTTAGACCACTCAGATAACCGAAGCCCCCATTCATTCAGGAGAAGTAGTAATAATAAGATTTTCAAAATGGCCACTGTGGTGGCCATATTGGATGTCTGAGCAGCACCATTTTCGTTCAGGACCAAGTAGACATGATAAAAGTCTTTTAGTAAAAACCTCATGTTGATATGACCATTCATTCAGAAGGAGTCACGATAACAAGTTTTTCAAGATGGCAACAATAGCAGCCATACTGGATGTGTGAGCAGCACCATTTTTATTTAGGACCAACTAGACATCATAAGAAATCTTCCAGTGAAAACCCCAATGTCAATATGACTTACCTTTAAGGAGGAGTAATGATTACAAGATTTTCAAGTTGGCTGCTGTAGCAGCCATATTGGATGCCAGATCAGTACTGTTTTCATTTAGGACCAATCAGACATCATAATTAGTTTTAGTGAAAGCCTTATGTTGATATGAACATCCATTCAGGGGGAGTAGCAATAACAAGATTTTCAAGATGGCTGCTGTGGAGGCCTTATTGGATGTCCAAGCAGCACCATTTTCATGTAGGACCAACTAGACCATGGGATGAAGGTTTGTGTAAAGTTTCATGGCAATCCTCCAAGTAGTTTAGGAGGAGTAGTGATAACAAACTTGTGCTAACTGATGAACAGACAGACAAAAGACAATTCCATAAGCTCTTCTGGTCATTACCCTGTACAGTTAAAACCAGTAGATCTATACTTTGTTGCTAATTTTCATAAGACCATACACTTTGCTACTATTATTAGTACTACAAACTATATTTGGATAAAGAGAATGGACACTATGTCATTAGAGATGGAGGAATTGAAATCTCTCCATGAAAAATAAATGTAACACAGAACCTTAAAGTGAAGTCTATGTCTCATTACTTACAAGTGAGAAAATATTGGATATCTGAGCAGCATCATTTTCATCTAGGACTAAGTGGACCAATTTATTAAGGTGTGTGTAAAGTTTCATGGGAATCCGCCAGTTTAGGAAGATTAGCGATAACAAACTTGTGCTAACAGATGGACAGACAACAGATGAAAGACCATCCCATAAGCTCTTCAGGTGTAGACTCGGTAGAGTTATGTCATTAGAGATCGCGGAATTGAAATCTCTCCATGAAATATGAATGAAACACAGAACCTTAAAGTGAAACCTATGTCTCATTACTTACAGGTGAGACAAAAATCTTTATTACAAAAATCAAACAGATGTTTGCAAAGAAATAACATTCATGTTTTATACATGGGAGTTTCTACTCGAGTATTTAATCAAACAAATATTATTCTATGTTCCAAAAAGAGGACAAATAGCAAAGACAACAGTATATGTATAATTGATTTATGAATGATCTGTCTCAAGACACGATAAAAACAATCATCTGTATGCATGAAGTCATTATGATCATAAAGAAGATGTATTACAGAAACGACATTGCATCAATCAAATATGGAAGGTATCAATATACAATACATGTTACAAACTTTTTCCTGAAACTGCAATTCAGAGAAATCCAGATTTTCGGGTTTATATATTTCTAAAACTTTAAGATTTATATACTGATAAACAAAATTACCCAAACAACTGACAAGGATTTCAATTAAACTCTTTTCTTTTCATTTAATGTAATCTATCTGTAGTGAATTCCAAACACAAAATGAATGTTTCATAATTCTGCCAATTCAGACAAGAATTTTCTAAATCAACTTTGTTAAAATGAACTGATACAATTAATTTTGACAGTATTTTAGCTATTGGAAAATGAGGACAAATGAATACATGAAAGACCTTCCCTAAGAATCCAGAATGATGACAAGGCATTGAATGAAATCTGGACCTTACCACAGCTGTAGTTCTGGTTTTCTTTGCTATCATACTCAAATTCTGTTAATTCTAACATTGTTGATACCTTGTAATTTTCAGTTCACGATAATCAAAAGCACTGATGATTTATTAAGAGTTTCAACATTTATGCTGAATACTTCTGTGATGACTTTTCTCAACAATATCTCATTTATCTACATCTACAGTTCTATGAACATGGATAATTTTCTTTATCTATTTGTGCAAAATTATTCTACACATTTTGTAAGCCATCATAATCCTGGTTGAGTTTGCGTGACTATCACTGGTCATTTGTTACATGAAGATTGCCAAAATTTGTCATTCCATAATGACCACATCATCATTGCCCAATCTTCAAAACTTCCATCAGGGAGGTAGCTTCTAATGATGCTTGGGATCTTTCTTGCTCTGCAAAAGCAAATTTACAAGGTTCATGTAGTGATGCTTATCTTTAGAACATCATCTTTCCATGCAAATCTTTTCCATTAACAAAGTTATCAAAATTATTAAATTCCAATGAAATGATACATCAAACAAACTGGGGGATTCATAAAATGTTCACTCCATCTGTTTGTAAAGGAAATCTATGTACAATATGAACTCTAACAATGCCTAGATCTTTCTCCCAATTAAAACTACTAACAAACAATGTCTGTTGAATCTGGCTCTAAAACAAAAATATGTACTCTTTTTTTGGAGTGTGTGTGTGTGTGTGTGTGGGGGGGTAAAACTAATTTTAATTATGCAATACTTACCTGTCACTATTGTATAGCCTACCCTTTCCACAATGGAAAAATCTTCGTCTGTGCCAGATGTACCATCCTCCTGTTCTAGGAAGTTCTAAAACATGTACACCAACCCAGTCTGAGTCCACATCAGAGGCCCATGCACAGTAACATCTCTTCATTCCTTTCAAGGACCTTGACTAATCAAGGTCATAAGAGTGGGGTGGGAGGAGAACATCTGACAATAGTGACAGGTAATTATTACATAAGTTAAATTAGTTTACCCCCCACCCCCCAAAAAAATAAAAAATACATTTTAATATCAGTAATATGAAACCTGTCACCATTGTGTAGCTAGCTGAATTTGTCAGTATTGAGGGAGGCTGATGGACTCTGAAAGAGTAAAAGTTTAAATTACTCAGCAGTGCCACTCAACAGATGTTATACAGCAGCAGACTGGGTCACTGTTTGTGCCTACTGGACCCTAAGAAAAATACCTTGGCTCTGGTTAGATGAAGACCTATGGTAAAAGGAGGTCATGTGTGATCGCCAAAACGATGCCTTCATAATGTCCTCCAAGAATGAAAGATGGAGATAGGCCCAAGAAGTAGTGATAGCCCTTACAGCGTGGGCTTTTATTCTCATGAATGAAAGGCCTGTCTGTGAGGACTGATAAGCTCTCTTGATAGTGAGTGAAATTCATCTAGAGATGGTCGCTGCTGAAATATCAGCTGAGCCCTTTACAGGAAGGAAAAGCATGTCATACCTTTCCTCCTCCCTGTAGAAGCTGCCAAACGGAACCTAAATGCAGAGACTGGGCAAAATAATCCATCCTGATCATGTCCAGCACAGATGTGACTGAGACTGGGGATCTCTATCTGGGATGTAAGTATGAGAGAAGTTTTTTTTGCTGCTGACATAGCAGGGAAACAGAATCATAATTCCCACTGAACCGTAAATATCCCTCCTTTACAGAGAGGTCATGTAGTTTGCTTCTTTTCCATGCTGAAGCTACAGCTAGGAGAAAGATGGTTTTAAGGATAAGATTTTCAAACGATGTTTCACTCATAGAGGAAAACATGGAAAAGATTCCATCTCAGCATCGAGTGAGACACCAGTCTCTGCAACTTGAAGAACTTATGAAGATCTGCCAAGTAAGGATCTGACCCAATGGTCTGTCCTTTGGAGAATTTAATTGTGTTTGAAAGGGATGTCCTATAACCTTTGATTGTGGAGACCGAACAATATCTTTATTCAAAGAGGAACAGTAGAAAATCTGCTACTTCAGAAAGAGAGGTGCAGCTAGGATTGACACATTTCCTTGTGCACCAATCACAAAGGATTCTCTACTTTACATCATAGACCTTAGAGGTAGATCGTCTTGTCTCTGGGCCTGGGCAATGAAGCCAGCAATTGTGCTCAAAAATGGGTGGGGGGCGTTAAAAATAATTTGAATAACATAATACTTACCTGTTGCTATTGCATAGCTTACTTTTTTCCGGACGGAAAATACCCTCGACCATATGATGAGGATTCATCCTCCCATAGTGTGACTTCGAGAAATTTCTGAAGTCTAACACATGACCCTGGCCCATGTGTACTAGCCCTCATTTTCAGAATGTAACCTTAACACTAGTGGGACATAAGTGTTGGGCAAGAGGAGGGATTCTGCCAATAGCAAAAGGTAAGTATTACAT
The DNA here is from genome assembly GCA_029931535.1 of Margaritifera margaritifera. Classification (NCBI taxonomy): domain Eukaryota; kingdom Metazoa; phylum Mollusca; class Bivalvia; order Unionida; family Margaritiferidae; genus Margaritifera; species Margaritifera margaritifera. Next base: position 421,144 of record JAQPZY010000993.1, on the reverse strand, counting down.
CATAAAAATTAATTTTACCCCCCCACCACCACCACCACAAAAAAACCCCATTTTAATATCAGTAATACATAACCTGTTGCAATGGCATATCTGAATTTGCCAGTTCAATGGGAGGCTGATGATCCCACAAAATGGGGAAGAAAAAAACAAGGAATACTCACCCTTACTGTAGAACTGTAGACTACTGTTGGAAGGTATCCACATGGGCCACTTTTTTGCTATGACTATCGCCCCCCCCAAAAATATGCCTTCGCTTTGGTGAGCCAACAAGCAAAAGTAGAAGGAGGAGAAGGTCATGAGAGATCACCAAAAATGAGGTTTCATTACATCCTCCAAAGACGAATGAGTTTGATAGGTCCATGAGGTAACAATGGGGGTCAAACCTAATGGGCTTTAATCTTCATGAATGAAAGGTCCCTCTCAGTAAGCGGCTGATAATCTCTTTTGATAGTTATGGCATTCCACCTCAAAATAGTGAAAGCCAAAATATCATCCGAGCCATAAAGGGGGGAGGAAAAGATGCTTCCTACTCTTTATTCTCCCTTTAGAGGCTGCCGAATAAAAACATAAAGCATTAACTGGGCATAAAGGTCTGTTAGGTGTCCAAAGATATATCTCGGTGGAGGTGGAGCAACTCTGCCGAAGTGTAATGCATGTCTTAATGTATTGGCTACCATTTCTAATAACCGTTGCAACACAACAGGTGATAATCAATCTTCTTTTAGAAGACTGAAGGAAGCCACTGAGAACAGGTCAGCATGTGAAGCTAAGGTCACAATCAACCTGGCCTTTAGCCTCTAAAGCCTTCTCACAGAGAAGCAAGCCGATGACCCCGACGAAATCCCCACTTGTGAAGCTCCATTGTTGCGGATTGGGGTGGCTAAACAGGCCATGAGGGGGAGTGGACTCTATAGCTGGAAGCTGAGACTAAAGGTCTCAGGATAGCAGTGGGGATTGACCACCCTTATGTTGTTTCACAGATTCCTGCCCTTTGCTAAACCTCTGTGTGAGCTCCTTGACCATGGTAGAGTGATTAAGGAAGATCAGATCTGGTCTTGACATGGCCCAAAAAAATATTTCCATGTTGGAAAGGATATTGGTGTCCCTAGAGTCCAAGGGCTTAGGACAAAGATCAGGGGGAAGAAGGTGGTAAACCAGATAGGAGATCCAAAGAGGGGAGGGTGAACCCTCTCCTCCTGATCATCTGCAAATTCATGAGAATCTACTTATAGAGACAACACATCAGTGTCCTGTTCACAACCTTGGGAGGATGCAGGACTATTAGAACTAGAATGATCCCCCCCCCCCCCCTTAGGGAGGTTCGGGAAGGACATTGATCTCCTGCGACTCCACACAGGGACTCCACACAGGGAGTGACTGGACTCTCCATTATAATTGCCTTTTCTGAAGTGTGAGACCAGTTCTCATCACTCCTAGGCCTTTTAGGGCAAGGAGTCTGCCCCTCTCATTCAGAGATGATCCCTCCTTAGCAGCAGGTGGTGTTTCTATCCCTCAATACCTGTGCTGCTAGGGGGCCATACAGAGGTCATCCATGGCACAGCAGGACGATGACTAAGATTTCTCCTTTGAAGGCGAAACTCCACATCCCGATGGGATTGAATGGGAACATCGTAAAGGGACGGACATCAGTCCAATCCCATTTCCCGTAAATGCAGGCTCTGTCCCTGTGAATGAATAATTCAGTAGTGTGAAGAATGGGGGGATTTTGACCTGATCCTTGACTCTGTTCCAAGATTAAGCAAGTGTTGGACCCGTGCCCAGTATGCAGTGATGACTGGTGACTGGTTGTTTGGTGCCCAGTGGTCGGTACCTGCTGATCAGTGACTTCAGTGACTGGCTACTTGCACCCAATGGTGACCCAGACTTGTGGGTGGAACCCTCTGCAGAGCTAGAATTCGGCATGCTGCATAGCCCTCTTACCTGGAGAATGTTGACTCCCCCCTTCAGGGGGGCACAATCAGTCTCCATGCTTACGCGTTGTTCTACTCACTCCATGGGGTATTATTCTACCCACTTTAGGAGTAAATCTTTCCGCATGCTTAGGAAGGTGCTACCCCTCACTCCTATTGGGGGGGGGGGACACACTCGATCCTAGCTTTGAGACAATAGCGCTTAACAAGTGATGCTGCCTTCTTCCTAGAAGACGCACTCTCATTATCAGTGAAGGTGCTACTCCTCCCTCTTTTATTAGGGGGAGCACACCCGATCCCTAGAGATAAAGCTGTTTCCTTCTCCAGGGTGGTAACAGCTGCTCTCTCCAGGAAGGTGCTGTCCCTCTCTCTTTTTTTGTGGGGAAGCACTCGATCCAAGTATTAGAAGGTACACTCTGAGATCATCGGGATTCAGAGGGAAAGGAGGAAGAACGTACTTCTTTCCTCTCTTTATATGTACACCTGCTTTTGGCAAGGTCCCATATACTGTTCAACCATAAATAACAAATTAGACATATGTCTGTTCATGTAAATTTTGTACATGAAAGACATGTGGTGTGGGTATCCTATGGGACCTTTATGTGCCCACACTTACCCACACTTTGTGACATATGAAATAAAAATTTCTAAAAAAGAAATTTTTTAATCATAAAAAATGATGTTTAATAACAACCAGGGTTGCATCAACTGTGTTATCTTTACTGCTTACCTGTAAGTTTAAGACCTCAAAGTCATGTGCTAAGTGTGGAGTAAACAGCAGTAAAGAAACATCATATATGAATTAAAGTTACACCACAAACAGTAAATAATGATTGGAGGAACATGTAATATCTGCTAATGTGATTAAAAGATTAATTAAGTGTTAATAACGCAAATTGCATTAAACAACAGTAATGAAACTGACACACCAACCATCGAAATGCGTGTAAACACTTAAAGTAAAAACATGTGTATTGATAATATTCAAGTGTATTTTGATGACTTGCTAGACATTTTCATATTCCTAGAAGATAATTCCCAAACCTTCAAGAGGTAGGGAGGCTAGGGGTCTGATTGTGACCAAAAACACTGAAAATTATCACTCTGGCCTATGCAAAGAACTTTTTGACAAGTAACTGACTGAGGGATAATGTTTGCTAGTAAAGAGAAATATGAATATAAGGTCATGTACAACAATAAACCATTGCTGGAAGGTATTTGCTCTCCTTAAGCAAGAATTTTCCAATGTTTACAAGATGTCCAGAACCAGAAAAGGAAGTAGAGACACTATTGCACATGGTCCTATGACATGCAGTCAGAATTGGGTTGAAGTATATGTTCTAGAACTTCCTGGAACCGGAGGAAGGTACATCTGGCATGGACGAGGGTTTTTCTATTGCGGAAAGGGCAAGCTATATAATAGTGACAGGTATATGTATTACTAATATGAAAAAGTTGACTAATCCTACATGACACTAAATACTGTTAAAAACCATGTTATTTGTTAAAATTCTTAGGGATCAGGTAACATGAATAAGCAGGAGCTCAAGATACCGCGCTTTTCTGAGCCACCAGTCAGTATTTTCTGAGGCATCAATTATTATTTTTAAGCAAGTTGAATAAAACCTGGAAAGTATGTCTTAGTGACCCATTTTTGTGTGCATAAAATGTTCATCCAAAGCAGTAGCCAAATTGCAGCTTTGGTGCAAATTGGTGAAAACATAAAAAGAATTAGAGATAGGATACAATTTTTAAGTAATATTGGATAAACTCTGGGAAGCGGGTCACTGCAGCCCAGTTTAGTGTGCACCCACATTGCAAGTTTGGTCTGAAAAGGCATATTGAAATAAAGAGTTACCTGAGAATGAACAGATGAATTGACACATATTACTCACTTCTCTCATTCAGAGTCTAATATAAAAAAAACATATGTTACTAAAACAAGACAAATAAAATCAATGATGAACGTTTCACTCACTTAAGTTCCTTCATGGCAATCTGCATTGGATCTGTCTCTCCCTCCAGCTCCACCATCACAGAGGCACACATACTGTAACACAAATGACACAGGTCAACCATTATCATGGCATACAGCATCTACTTAAGTTTGCATGCAGAAACTGAATGCTTTGTGCATGTGCATTAGATCTCATTAATCCAATGCAAAACCACTGCCATACTAAATATGCCGACTGAACCTGGCTGTTGAATAATGAATGACATGTTGAATAATGCAACTTAATAAAAGGTTGTCACATTCATAGCATCATACATAGAACTCCACAGCCCTGTGACATTGAGAACATGTTCTCTAGAAATCGGGGGTCCTGATAGGAAAATTAGGGTCCAAGTAAGAAACAAGAGTACCATGAACAAAACATTATATTTAATAGTCCTCTGTGTTGGCATTAGTAGGGCATGGTTAACTCTTGAAATTACTGACCAACAGACCTCAATGACCTGGACCTTTGTTTAAGGTATGCAGTATTAGCAAAACTTATTGTGCAGAAATGTTCTTTTTCGACTTACATGTAGCATGACCTATGATCTTTTGACCCCAGATTTTATAGGTTTTTTTATTACCATAAGTGCAAGTCATCCGCAAAGTTTAGTCAAGGAACTTTTATTCTATAACAAAAGTTCTTTTGCAAAACCCAGGTTTCTCTGAGCCACAGTGATACTGACTTTTGACCTTTTGACCCTAAAATGAATGTTCTTCTTCCTTACTACAAGTGCAAGTCATCCAGAAAGTTTGGTCCGTGACTGTGATGTGGAACTAATGTTATTGTGCAGAAGCCATATTTCTTCCTTCAGTCACAATGGCCTTGACCTTTGACCTTTCACCATAAAAATTGATAGACTTCTTCATTGCCCTTAGTACAAGCCATCCACAAAGTTTGGTACATGTAACTGTATAACGTGGAGAACTAAAGTTACTGTGTGGAAACAAAATTGGTAAACGACAGATGGACAACATTATAACAATACACTCTTCCTTATGGTGGGTATATAAGAAGGGAGTCTATTAGTGGGCATAAATCATTACAGTCAAGGAAAATCAAAAGAAAGGCTTATTAAAGAAAATCTTTCTGACAATATTTATTACCATCTTTTTATTGTATTTGAATTTTCACTTTGTCTTCTTCACCTTTTGAATATCACAATTCTTTATTTCTGTTCATGTAATTATCTTTCTTGTCAATTAGGCCCTTTTCTCTTACAACCTCTTAAGGAAAAAAATACATCAACAGGATTCAGCTTTTCTTAACTGAGGGTCAAAAATTAGTTATTGAGGGTCCAAATGGAAGCATAGTCACTGAGAGTCCAAGACTAGCATTTGAAGGTCTAGGACAATCTGGAAGTGTTTACAGAGAGTTCTGATCATATCAAAGCAGCAGTAAGATAAATTTAAGATGGTTAGATAATAATTATGCGATTAATCTTGTAAGAGTGTAGCACATTTATAGAGGATCTCAAATGGGTAATGATTTAATATTTAATTTATGAAACGAGTTGAATAATTTCCAGTTTTTGTGAGCCTTGGCAAGCAAAAGCTGGAAATTATTCAACGAGTTTCATAAATTCAATATTAAATCATTACCCATTTGAGATTCTGTTTATTACATAGTTTTTATTGTAGTGGAAAGAGTTTGGATGGAAAGAAGAACAGACAAATTTTGGCATTCATTAAATTCTGGCTCGGACGCTGCACCTTTCAATTCTTGGGCATGAAAAAATAGTCCCAGACACGAGTTGAATCAATAATGCACAATTTGATAGCCAGTAACATTTAGAAGTAGATTTTTTTTTTACAAATTATAATTCAAAGATAAACTGTCCTTCCAAATCAATAGAACATTTGATACGGACATCATTTTTCAACACGGGATCTCCAATGGAAATTCCTGCGTGAGGTCACATAGTTCGCTCGCTTTGAGAAGTTGGCGCATGATATACATGGATTTCGATGACACTGTTTACAATGTTTCCACCTAAAGTGTGTCGATTTCACTAAAGTTGTATTCCAGTTGTTGGATATTAGTATGAAGGGATGATGACTGGATGCAGACTTTTTTTTTTACTAAATCTAGACTCTACAGGTGTTACTGTGTATAATAGTGATTCAAGATTTAATATTTTTTGTGACCGGATATTTGCATTATTTGATTTGGATGAATGCTGTGGTTGGAAATCTTTCTGTCAGTTGGGAGACTGCCATTTATTCACATTCTTCTCTAAACAGAGGCGAGTTTATTTACTCCTATAGGTTAACATTTAAACCACGTTTGTCCTGGGAGAAGGTATCTAAGTTCAACAGATCGATACTATTAATTTTATTTGTAACGAGGGCAATCAATTCAATTAGAAAAATGTCCACCAAAATGTTGATAATAGTAGTATTAAAAAAGGTTTCCAGAAGGGGGGGGGGGGGGGAGAAAAATTCCCACGGTCGCAGCCAATCAGTAAAGAGAATACAGCACAAGAATTTCATGGGCTTATTGGGACCAATCAGATTCACATAAAGTAATATGTTAACATGTTAACGTATCAAAAATATTAAACTGCACACACTATATATACAGTAAAGTGTATCAACTATGTGATAAATATGCATAACACATCACTAGTTTCACTTTGTCCCTGTGAGAAACATGCAATAACTACTTACAGTAAATGCACTTTTAAGGAATACATGTTGTGATATGCTAATCAGGGTAGAAGTTTACTAAAAAAATTGACAACCAGTTTATGACATGTGTTACAATATCAATAAAAAAGGGGAAAAACATGCTTTTTTTAGCCTTAAATTGTTGAGAGTTAAAACAAATACATGTATGACATATTTACCTCTAATTAAATGTGATTTTAAGTTCAAGTCATTTTATGACATATCATAAAAAGGTCAAAAAAGAGTGTTGCTTTTAGACCTAAATGCTGTTTCAACATAAAATCTGTTGCTAAGCAATCTGACCGAGGCAAATTGTATATTTGTTAACTAATATGATTAATTTTCATTATATACCGTAATGACTCAAAATGCATCATGTGTACATGCCAAAAATATAATATTCTGATCTGCATCTTAGTACCTCCACTGTATTTTAGTATACTATCATTCATGGTTCTGCATTACAAGTCTCCGTAAATTTATTGTAAGCACAGTGGCCTAAGAATTTTCTTTCTTTTTTGAGCTGATATTGTTCAAAATATCTCAGCAAAATATTTTTAAAAATCTGGATGTAACAAATACATAAAATTTTATAAAAATGTCTCCTCTAGGCTAAAAATTCTATTGAATCCTATGTAAAATCTTATCAAAAGGGTTGTATTACCATGGTTATCATAGTGACAAAACTAGTTCAGTGATTCCCCAATTTATTCACTCTGACGTACTTATTACAGTCGTATCTTCAACTTGTTATAATATGAATGAGTTTCTCATGTAAATGATTTTTAGTAATCAAACCATTTAATTAAAAATCATTATCACAAGGTGTGACATCCTAAAACAGAGAAGCACTTTTAAAATACAACATACATGTGACAGAACCAGGACATCAAAGCAGTAGATTTTAAAAAATCTGATCAGTATACTGGCTTCTAAATCAGTAGAATTTTTTTATCAACATAAATTTTATGCATCTTAAGGGGACTTTAAACAATTTGATTTTTGCTATATGTATTCTCTTCATATTATAATAAAACTTCATGTTCTGAACATGAATCAAATTCTGATATCAAATGTTATCATAATAATTAATTAATACCAATCAGGGTTTTGTTAATTAAATGAAAAAAGGAGTTGTACATCTCATATTTCACTACAAAGATTTTTTACAATATAAAATCCACAAGCATTTCCAGTTTCTTCACAAGTTCACTGCCTTGTGACCTCTCGTGACATTCATTGTGATTATCAAGTTCCACACTTAACATGCTCTCAACAGTTTATTGGTCTAGATTTCCCCTTGAATCACTCAATATTTTTTTTACTGGAGAATGCCCTCCCCATATCACCATTAAAATGTGGCAATGACAGAAGTTTTGATCCAGTCTCCAATAAGGCCTTCAAAGTTTGTTACAGAAGAATCATTACTCCTATGCAAATGGTGTCTGCATATGCCTGGTGATATAATTTTTCCCCCCATGCCCTATCTTAAAATCCACTTTGCATGAAACCTAATGCAAACTCAGGACCTTTGCTACTCACTTGCACCCCTTTAAACTCTGATTTTCAATCACTGTTGAACTTGCAATATTTCTTAGCCAGTGTTTTTTCAGCACTGGGAGAAAGCATACATTTCAGCATTTTGACATTAACCGACCAAAAGATGCTAAGAACTGCCCCTACATAATCCTCTTAAAAAATCTTGAAAAACACAATAACAATTAAACAAGACAAAAAATATAAATAGTTGCACAAGTGTTTCTGCCAAAATTGTTTTTTTTTTGGTCAGTCTCTCCTTTTTATCTCACCTCTGCCAAAAGTCAGCCAATTATTAATCAAAGACTCACAAGCCATCATAGACAACTTTTGACCCCTTTACTACTTACAGAATACACTTACAAAATGTGTTTATAATATAAATACAACATAGAGAATTTTTGACTTTAAAAGAAAGTATTGTTTAAAACAAATGTAAAATGCAAATATGCATGATAAGAAATACATGACACAGTACAAATAAGTGAACCAGAGCACACACATGTATACATATATATATATATATATATATATATATATATATATATATATATATATATATAACATTTCTTGCTCTGCTGCCACTTCTCCCTGTTCTGCTCTAACTTCTCCCTATTCTCTCCAAAAGGACAGATCACTTCTCCTTAAAATTCAAGTCTACCTTGACCCCTGAATATGGCTGCCATTATACATTATAAGAAGTCTTCTTTGAGAGCACAATGTCGATATGACAAGCCATATAGGAGATGTAGTTATAACAAGATTTTCAAGATGGCCATTGTGGCGGTCATATTGAAAATCAGATTGGCACCATTTTCATTTATGACCAACTAGACATCATAAGAACTCTTTCAGTGAAAACCCCATGCTGATATAACGATTCAATCAAGAGTTGTGATAACAAGATTTTCAAGATGGCCACTGTGGGAGCCATATTGGATGTCTGAGCAGCACCATTTTCATTGAGGACCCACAAGACATCATAAGAAATCATTTAGTCAAACCCCATGTTGATACGACCATCCATTCATGTGGAGTAGAGATAACAAGGTTTTCAAGATGGCAGCTATGGTGGCCATATTGAATATGAAAGCGGCACCATTGTTATTTAGGACCAACTAGACATGATAAGAAGTCTTCTGGTGAAAACCCCATGGCAATATTACTTTTCATTCAAGTGGAGTAACGACAACAAGATTTTGAAGATGGTAGCTATGGTGGCCATATTGGCCGTCGGATTGGAACCATTTTCATTTTGGACTAAGCAGACATCAAAAGAAGTCTTTCAACGAAAACTTCAAGTTGATATAACCAACAATTCTGGTGGAGTAGCAATAACAAGATTTTCAAGATGGCCACTGTGGTGGTCATATTGGATGTACAAGCAGAACCATTTTCATTTAAACCAACTAGAGCATGGAGTGAATGCATATATGTGACAGAACAAGGAGTTTACACCAGTAGCATATATGTGACAGAAACAGGATTTTACACCAGTAGATTTACATATTTTGATCAGTAGATTGGCTTCTAAACCAGTAGATTGTTATTGGCATAAATTGTATGTGTTTTAAGGAATGTGTGCGTAAAGTTTCATGGCACTCATCAAAGTTGTTAAGGAGAAGTAGTGATAACAAACTTATGTTAACGGATAGATGGGCGATGGACAAAAGACCATCCCATAAACTCTCCCAATCAATGTACTGTAAAGCTAAAAACTAGTGCCTGTGGCAACAATGCTGTACTGGCATCATTTGGTTACATGCATTAAATAGATCTGATGGGAATCGATCAAAGCCATGTTCTTTTGACCTTTTGATAAACCAATCAAATTATAGCTTGCATTTTTCTAAAATTAGGAAATGCCATTCAGAACACATCTTTTCTAAAAATAACTCTCCCTATCACAAAATGCTATGCATACCTGATAAAAATAAGTGGACCAAAGGTCACCAGAAATTGAACTTTTATTGGTACTTGTCGCATCTCCTTTACCTTGGAGACCTCAATTTTAATAAGACTGGCGTTAAAAATCATGTTAAGGGCATGAGCAAAAGCAGCTCGAGAATACACCAAGCCGACAATCCTATAGGTAGGTTTTTCTTGATATCAAGAGATGTTGTTTTTTTTCTCCCTTGCGTGGACGGCCTTATTTACCGCTATATGTACTACGATTTTAACAACAACAAGAACAACAACATTTTTTAAAGTCAGTATACTTAATATCGATGAGCGTGTTGAAATTATTTAAGACATTAACAAAAAAAGGTCCTTAGTTTGATGGCTAAATGACAGATTAAGACCAGATTTTCAACCGAGCCAAATGAGAGATCACATCAAAGAACCGGATGTCAAAACTATCCTGTAGCATATACTATGGCTGTGGATTGACACAGGGGACCAGGATCAATGCCCGAGTTGGTGGTTTGGTGTGGGGCGAGGGTGCATTAAAAAATGATTTGAAGCCATTTCAGACCCCCACCCCCTCTGAAAGAAATGGTTTTCCCTAGTACCTTTTGGCACTGTACTGTCTTCATATTATAATAATATTAATCACAAGAACACCCCAAAATCAGATATCTGTTTCTTTATATTGCTTTACAGATTCTTACAACATGCATTTAGATTAGACACAGGCCATAACATTATCTTCAGTGTCTGAATATCTTTATCTATTAAATGAAATTCCATGCAAGTTCAAACTTCAATTGAAAACTTTAAGAAAAGTTAGGTTACTTCTCAAAGATCCACACACACACACAGACACACACACACACACAAACATATATCTTTAAGATCCACATATATATCTGGTTGGTGCTGGCTTCCATTTGATAAGTGAATCAAAAGTAACATGAAGCAACTTTTGTGAAGGTTTTTCAAGGTAATTTTATTTCCCTCTAAGCAATCTGTAAGAAATTCCAACCTCTTTGCAACCATAATTGATAAGGCTAAACGCATAGCACTGTTTTCTAATGAGAACATACACGATTTCCGAAACAACACTTTTCAATTTTGCGACAGTCGTAATAATTAGATTGGTATAGGTAGCACTATACAGTTTTGGGCGACGGCCGCGGTCGATGTACCGTCTCACTTTGGCACTCGCTCAACCTTTCAAGCCGCTATTAAAACAAAGTTCCATAACCATTAACATGTACACATTATCAAGCTAGTCAGAAAAGGGTGAAACCAAACCTGTAAAAAGATTGACACAACAAAGCTAATCCTTCTATGGTTATTCCTTAGTCACTGCAATACGTAAAAATGTATAAAACTCGCGATTTGATTTTCAAACCCATAAATAACATTTACTAAACAATATCAGAGATGCAATGTGTTTCAAATATAAGGCGGTGACATTTGCATCCAATATATTACTTTAATGATGAGGAAAGTGGAGTATAAACAGCACAGTAATTAAAATCTCGGCCTGAACTAATTTAAACACAGGCAAGACTGGTTACGCCATCATGTAAAACGAGGCATTGCCTGTATGATATTGTCAAGATAACGAGTGCTGTTGTGCAAACTTCTACAAACTGACAATTGTTACTTCCAAACGAATTTTATTCGGTTTTCAAAATATAAATTACAAATCAACATTTAAAAAAAAACTGCCCCTAATACGAGATGTGATCCGCATAACCAGTGCACGTGTTCAAAATGTCGGCGATTCAGTGCGATTTTCATTGCGGTGCTGTTTCAATCTAAGATTTAGCTTCTATGAAAGTAAGAACAACTCTGAATACTGAAGAAGAAAATAATCGTAGGAAAAATGTTTCCTCTAAAAATAAATTTTAGTTTTCTGATGCACACTTTCGTGCCAACGTCGAAATCAGCTCAAATGTTAACCGGGTCAAGCGTACAAAATTTTCCCAAATACAGATGTACCCTCATTAGAATCTGCAAAGGATTTCGACAAGGGTGTACAATAAAAATTTTATTAAAAAAAAAAGAAAAAAAAGAGAAAAGAAAAAAAGAAACCCGAATCGAAATCGCTGAAGGAATCAACTGGCTTTCCTTCACAGCAAAGAAGTCGCTCGTCTCAGTAACGAAATTTATTTTAAATTTTTTTTAGTCAGATATTATTATGTTAAATGATTACTGAATCATACGTTGAACATTTTTTTTTCTTTTAATATTAAAAATTCAGGTATGACATACAATTTGTAGATTTAATGTCAACAAATAAAACAAAACTAACTTCCGATCCCATAAAGCTTTGCAAAGACCAAAATAGCGGACAGATTCTTAAAAGTAAAACTTCCAGCTGTAATTAAGGTTACCGTCTGGAAATATAGTGGGTTTCAGTAAGACAAATAATTAAAAATGTATTGTACCGTCAATAACAAAACCGAATATGCCGAATCTGCAAAACAATCATGATATATTTAAGGAAACACTAGTAACCCCTTGCAAACTTACAGCGTCCACACAGCGAGACTGAGCCTCCGGCCCTCAAATAGCTTGAAAAATCTAGTAACCCCATGCAAACTTACAAGGCCCACACAGCGAGACTGAACATCCGGCCCTCAAATAGCTTGAAAAATTCTCGCTCTGATTTGCACGACAACGAACCTATTATATCCAATATATTACTTGAAAAAACAAAAATTACCTTGATGTAAAAGAAATAAAAATATCCCGGTTAGAATGAAGACCCCACCCCATCCTACACCCATGCGAAATTATATGATAGGTCCCTTACATACCGTGAGAAACAAAAGAAAGAAGGAATCTATACAGTTATATGTATTATAACGTCACTCTTGTATCTCAATATGTATTGTATCTCCGGCCATCGATATTATATACACTGTGGTATGAATTCGATGATCGAATACGCGATCTCTCAAGGGCAAGTCAAGTCGTTTGAATCACATAATCACGTATCAAATACAACATGAATGCTAGTTCTCGAGGCTCGAATACGCGATCTTTAAATAGCAAATCAGAATGTTTGTTTTAGTCATATGATCTTTCTCTTTCTCTCTCATTTGCGTATTGGAGATTCCAGATCGCGTATGTGAGCATCGAACATGTGAATCGGTCTTCGAATACGCAGCCAAGAAAGAAATCACGTGATAAAAATACTGTTGTGATCGCGACCAAAAGGATGAATCGTACCATCGAATTAGCCCTGATCGGCTACCGTGGTGTGTCCTTGGGCAAGGCACTTTATTCCAACTGCCTTGGCACCAAATAACTTAACTACGTGGCTGTGCCTTAAAACAACAAACCAAACCAAACTCCCCACATCGTACGTTCGAGCTTCGCAAAGGCACATTCATGCTGTATCGAATATGATGTGATCGTGCGATTCAAACGTCTTTTCCAGTCAGTTATTTCGAGACCGCGCATTCAGCAAAATGTTTTAATATTATGGCCCTGTTGGCTTGCCAGGTAGTTCAATAACGCGAAATGAAAATTTCTAGTTCCCGTAATGCAGAATTAAAATGCACGTAATGCAGAGCTTGATTTCGTGCATTGCAGAGATCATGTGGTTGAAAAGCACCTTAAAACTGGCCTTCTCGAGTTCGAGTAACTGTAGTGAGATACATCAGCGAGAAAACCTGTACCGATATTGATGGACGGTTTGTCTGCGTCGATTTCATGATTTTATGAAGAAGTGATATCAGACCAAAACCGTCCATTAGTATCAGTACAGGTGTTGGGGCTGATTTATCGGACAAGCGTAAATGAGCATTGATATCTTAAAGCATTTTCACGCTATGGTACGGATGGTTTGCCATACGCGTGATTCTCGAATAGAGACCTTACCCCGCCCACAATTCCACCCCATTTTCTTTTCGAATTTAGACCGAATCTCATAAATAACCTATTCGACGACCAAAAAGAAAACACAAACAAACAAACAACAAACAAACAAACAAAAAAACCGGGAATCCGCAGACACTACACATCTCTGCCGCGGCCTATTTTTTTTCTTTCGCTTCGTCATAGTATTCGATACCCGAAATAACTAGTAAGGGATCAAGCATTTAATGTTCGGGTAAGGGGTGGGGTGAGTGCTAGGGGGGATGGGATTTTCGTTATTACCTTAAGATTTTTTTCCCCTCAGCTAATATAATGGATATAACATGTTCTTGGTTTTTTTTAGATATCAGAGCAAGGATATTTTTTTTAAGCTATCTAAAGGGAGGTATTTTTTTTTTTTTTGTCTTAAAAAAATTACAGGCCCCTAGTCACACGGAAGTAAAAAAAAAAACTATCGAAGGGATATTGGAAGATCTACGCAGGGGCTGTTTATTGTGGTAAATCATACATATTCCATATATTGTTGATAATTTAATTATGTACATTAGAAAACCAGAGTATAATCAACGATTACATAGCTCACATCGACTTTCACTAGTCTGTATAACCGGCGGTGTGCTGACAAATTGTGAAACAACCTAACCAACCACCCACCCACCTATCTCAGTTACAGGGCATAACAGATACAAAAGAATAAAAAATAAACATTATTTTCTATATCAGAGTAGATGTAATAAGGTAATTAGAACTGGTTAATGTTGTTGTTTTTCATATATATTTTCAAATCAATGTTCTTAAATTCTGCCTGAAAATCTATTATCACTGTCCATCCATAGAAGTGACTAGGAAGTGACGGTAGCTAAGTTTGTAAAGTCTGACTCGTAATCCAAGAGTCATCATCATCATCAATCTTTATTTCCTCTTTTCAGAGATAAGGATGCATACAAATGAAAAAGAAAACAATGAAACAATATTGAAATTAATTGAATTAGTTATATACAATTAACAGAGGTATACATGAGAGAAATCTGTGGATTTTCCCAATGAGGATTCTTATATGAGGACACTATACTTATCAAAAGTATGGTGCACTCTTGCGCAATCCTTCAATGCTTAATTATCGTACACATCATCATTATTTTACAGAAAATAATATTGTATATGTAATATATATATATATATATATATATATATATATATATATATATATATATATATATATATATATATATATATATATAAAAGCATGCATGAAGACATGATTATCAAGATTTCAACGATCACATAATTCCAAATCTTGATAATCTGAAAATCGATCTTATTACCATGAAAAGAATCCATGAATTACAGTTGCAGAGAATACTGAGGCAGACATAAAATTTCTCAGTATTTCAGGCTCGTCTAGGCCGATACCGTTGGGAAATTCTCTACCAAGGAGATGTTGAATAAATTCTTCATCTGATATATTATGAAGGTACACGCCAAGACGAATGTCAAAGTTATTTATAATATGTGTCCAAAATATGTCTCGTTGTCGCACAGTGCTCTGACAGGAAATAAATGCATGGATTATCACATCTGTGTAAGAGTAAGTGCAGTGTTTACAAACTTGCATAGTATTATTTGGAACAGTTATCAGAACATTTGCAAGGGATGTAATTAACTGTAACTCTCTTGTTGTTTTTGGAGTTTGCCATAGAATTGAGGGTTTTATAGAAGTATGAACATTTTTGAATCTTTTGTAGGAAATGTCAGTATGGCACAAGTTTGTAAAGCGCTCGTTTTCATATTTGTGAGTAGCATGTTTTATAATTTGTTTCCACTGTATTCTTCCTGGAAATATTTTGTCTCTGACAAAAATTTCAATAAATTCATAAATATTATATTTCTGCAAAATGCTACATATATCTGGAATAAAGCCTTTTTGTTCTGTAACATCTTTTCTAGAAAGATATAGATATAGTCTGAATAAAAATATTCTTTTAGTTGTTACATTTTCTGGAAGATGGCATAATTTACCAAGAAAGTTCAGTTTCCTTTTATCAATTTCTGATATAATTCTCTTTATCCCCCGTAAACTTTCGCTCATTCCTGACCGCGTCCTATTTTTTTTCTTTCGCTTCGTCATAGTATTCGATACCCGAAATAACTAGTAAGGGATCAAGCATTTAATGTTCGGGTAAGGGGTGGGGTGAGCGCTAGGGGGGATGGGATTTTCGTTATTACCTTAAGATTTTTTTCCCCTCAGCTAATATAATGGATATAACATGTTCTTGGTTTTTTTTACATATCAGAGCAAGGATATTTTTTTTAAGCTATCTAAAGGGAGGTATTTTTTTTTTTTGTCTTAAAAAAATTACAGGCCCCTAGTCACACGGAAGTAAAAAAAAAAAACTATCGAAGAATATTGGAAGATCTACGCAGGGGCTGTTTATTGTGGTAAATCATACATATTCCATATATTGTTGATAATTTAATTATGTACATTAGAAAACCAGAGTATAATCAACGATTACATAGCTCACATCGACTTTCACTAGTCTGTATAACCGGCGGTGTGCTGACAAATTGTGAAACAACCTAACCAACCACCCACCCACCTATCTCAGTTACAGGGCATAACAGATACAAAAGAATAAAAAATAAACATTATTTTCTATATCAGAGTAGAGGTAATAAGGTAATTAGAACTGGTTAATGTTGTTGTTTTTCATATATATTTTCAAATCAATGTTCTTAAATTCTGCCTGAAAATCTATTATCACTGTCCATCCATAGAAGTGACTAGGAAGTGACGGTAGCTAAGTTTGTAAAGTCTGACTCGTAATCCAAGAGTCGCGGGTTTGATACCCGCCCAGGTCAGTCTGTGTCTGCTGCCTCGCCATGATATAGACAATATCAAAAAAAAAAAAAAAAATACCTAGCAGCCAGATATTACTGGGTGAAAGTCACAGGCTTGAGAAACTTTGGAATGACAGCCAGCTGTGCATAGTTCATGTACAGTAATTACCATGATTAACCACAACAGGTGAAGCCTCATATCAAAAGCATGCAGTATGCAGCCCACTAAATTCCTGTACTCATTCACATGTACAATACTCAGTTAACCTGATGAGGTAACATATCACAATATAGAAAGTATGGCCATTAATATGGAAAGTTTACCAATTGGAAAAAAAAAATGTATTCATTCTTCCAAATGCGTTGATCAGAAAGGACCTTCTCAGTATATATAGACCTAATTATTGGTCACACTGACCTTCTTTAGTTTTGAGGACATAGTAGTAACAGATGCATCCCATTATCAAGTTTTATGACTGGAACACAAACACCACCCAAGAAATTAAATTGTAACACAAAATTTGAAATTCACTGAGCATGAAATATAGATCATTGAGACATGTTTTGTAAATAAGGAGGAGGAGTTTATCAAAATGCATCACTAACCAAATTTCATGATTCTAGGTAGGATAGTATACATGTAACATGCCAAGAACTCTTGTAGTCATGAGCTAAATGCAAAAACTTAACCAAAGCCAGTAAACGATGAAATAAAGGTTACGATGAACCTCTTTTGTTGTAAAAGTGTGGTAGAAAGAGAGATGCACATCATTATCAACTTACGATTCTAACATGAACAGTGCCGAGAAATGAAGTCCAAACAAAAACTTTAACCCAAGTTAGTGAAGCATAAAATATGGTCGATATATATCTACTAATAAAATGAGGGAGTAGTACTCATAAAGATTCATCCTTTTGCCATGTTTCATGATTCGTTGTATAGCATTATTCTACAGTTGATAAAACACCAATATGGTCATGAGCTAAAAGCAAAAATTTAACATAAGCCAGTAAAATGTTAAATGTAGGTCACAATTACTTTTTGTTGTAAGGGTGTGGTAATCTAATAGGGATGCACGCAATCACCAAATATGATGAATATTGCATACACAGTGCTTCTGACTGAAATTAAGGTAGTAAAACATAAAATATGCATTAGAGTGACCTACCGTTGTGATCAGAGCATAGTTTTTGTCAAGATATATGCAATCACCAAATTTCATGACTTTTGGTATAACAGAATGGATTTGAGCTAAACCCCAAAAACTTAACTTACACCAGTAAAATTTGAAATCTAGGTCACTGTCACATTTTTGTGTGACAAGGGTATGGTACTAACAGGGATGCATACAATATTCAAGTCTGATGATTCTAGCATGAACAGAACTTCAGAAATAAACTTAAAACACAAAATGTAACCAAAGCCAGAGAAGCATGAAATATTGGTCATAGTGACCTACTTCTGTGATGAGAGTCCAATACCCATATAGATGCATTCCCTCACCAAGTTTTATAAATCAAGGTATAACACAATATATACATACACACACACAGGGGGCTAACACCAATTTGGTCCTGAGCTAAACCCAAAAGCTTAACCTAAGCCAGTAAAATGTGCAATGTATGTCACAGTGACATCCTTTTGTGGTATGGGTATGGTACTAACAGATGTATTAAATCATCTTGTTCAATTATTCTAGCTTGAACAGAGCTAGAGAAATAAGCTTAAAAAAAAAATTAACCAAAGTCAGTGAGGTATGAAATATAGATCACAGTTACCTACTTTTGTGATGAGGGTGTAGTACTCATCAAGATGCATCCCCTCACCAACTCTCATGAACCTAGGTATAACAGTACATATACAGGGTGCTAAAACCTAGATGGTTATGAGCTAAATGCAAACACTCAACCCAAGCCAGTAAAATGCGAAATATAGGTAACAGTGGCCTTCCTTTGCGGTAAGGGTGTGGTATTAACTGAGATACATACAATCATACAGTTTGATGATTCTAGCATGAACAGAGCTTGAGAAATAAACTTAAACTACACAATTTAACAAAAGTCAGTGAGGCATGAAATATAGGTCACAATGACCTACATATGTGATGAGAATATTGCAGTCATTAGGATGCATCCCTTCACCAAGTTCCATGATTCTGGGCATGACAGTATTCATACAATGTGCAAAAAAATAGAGCAAAATGCGTACAATTATGTACAGATTTATCCCCATCAGCCTCCTCCCCTGGGTGTTAGTGCTATGAAACCCACTCTAAGCTGTTGTCTAGGACTTCGGAAGAAAGAATGATTGATATTCAGTAAGTGTGAACATATATATGCTTTGATCTGTGTGGACCCAACAATAATGCCCCAGGTTGTACAACAGCTAAGCTAAATAGAGCTGCATGATTGACTTTGATGATGTCACAGCCCTACTGCAGTGGGTAGCAAAATATATTGGAACTGAGAAGGGTGATAATGAAATGAGCTCAACAATTCAAAAACTGAACACATTTCCTCATATCTTTTAACATGTTTTATAATAAGAATATTTTAGAATTATTTCAATCCATTGGAGAATCAGGCCAGATACCACTCACTGGCTTACATAATTTAACAGTTGACCATTTCACTCAGTAGGCTTATGTAGTATTGCAAGAACATTACCCGATGTGAACTATCTCAACAAACTTTATATCATGTCAATTTTACCTATTTTACTAAAGTCTGATAACAATTATTTTGAAAATATAAAGGCATAATTAATATGCACATGCTCTTGCTTGTAATTGAACTAGTCCAAGATTTTGAGGATATAAACCTACTTACCAAGTTTGATCAAAACTGGATAAGAAATATAGTCTTTACATCTAAAGAGTAACAAGCTCAGACAATCAGAAGATCATTCCATAATGTATGCATTGGCAGATCTCACTTACTCTACAACTCACTAAGACTATGATGATTTAAGTATATTTACATGTACCAGGTTTGAGCAAATTTATCTCTAGTTTTAACAAGCTCAGTTACTAAGATACAAGATTATCTCATAAATATGCATAGATTTTTCTCCAAGTTAAACCCATAGAACAATTTGATAATATAAGACTATTTAACAAGTTTAATCAAAATCTGAAAATACAGTGTTGACAAAGTCAGTCAATCAAATGCTACATTATATCATGAATATGTGTGGATGTTACCCATAATCATACTCATCAGAGATCTTGATCATATAAGCCTATTTACCAAGCTTAATCAAAATCTTATCAAAAATACAGTCTCCATAGTGCTAAAAAAGAAGAATGGCCATCAATGAGCTGAGTAATTAGGTCAGTAAAGAAAAAATTCCTTGCAACATCTGTTGAATGTGAAAGACTGGCAATAAATATGGGTAATACATGTACACATAAGCTGTTTTGAAATAGTTATTCTAATCAACAATAATAATGGTTAAAAAGACTATTTGCTTGTTATAAAGACATGTAAATCTTGCAAATGCTGTGTTACCATGAATGCATTATGGATGTCACATATGACAGCTTTCTCCATCTTGAATATCATTAACCGACATGGGATTTACAATAACATCCAGTCACTTATTTAGGAGAGTTCAATACAAAATTTGTCCATTTTATATGATGAAAACTATGTTAAATTCCACATGATTGTTTAAATATATGAAATTCATGGATTGCGGATAAAATTGTACATTGCTGCTATTTTTGTTAGACACAAGAGTGGTGTTTGAGATCTTTAAGCTTGATACATTTCATAATGTCCGACTGTTATATTGAAATTCAGGTTTGCATTTTATTAATTCATTCATGAACCTTTTCCTAAACAACTCCAGTATCCATGTGGTTGATAATAATATTCACCTGATAGAAAGAATACACAGATATATGCACAAAACAGAAATGTCTGAAACGGCAAATTCCAAATCACTATATCAATGTGTTTTATGTACTTTCTGGATCCAAACCGACACATTTTTCTTTGACGACTGTATAAAAAAGGTTTTACAAAGCTTCCTTGATATAAAATCTCTCTAAATTCTCAAACATAAGCAATTCATTAACAAATTTAAAACAAATTTGATCGTTATATGTTTTTCATGTCATGATTGAAATTTATCCATGACAAACATGTCTGCATAAACAATTATTTGTCACTAAGTGTTACATAACATTCACATACATTTTTATTTTCTTCTGAGAGTCCATGGCTTGTTCAATATTTTATAAGGCCAGAAATATATTTTGTGAGAGATAAACTGCAGATTCTACAATTTTAAGATTGTGTTGAACTCAAAATGTATTTATTTAAAGTCTTCTGTTTTAGTAACATCCAAAACAGATTAAGTTTTGGTCTAGATTTTTAACTGTGACAAGAATTATTAATTATTATTGTTCTGAATAGTTTTAACACAATCCTAAACATAAAAATAAGTATCTTTTACATTTTAGTTAAATACTTTTCTTGTAATTATATTTAAATTAAATTCAGTAACATCACATCCTCAACCCAACGACCACCTATTAAAAAAGACCTGAAATCAACCCTATTATGTAAAAAAAAAACCATCTTCCCACTGTCATCTCAAGCTACAGGTGACAGTCAGCTTATTCTCCTTTTCTGCCTGTGGCTGCCAATGCTGAGATTTCCTTATTTCACATGAATATGTATAAACCTGCTTAACTAATCACTGTAAGCACAATTAAAATGTTTTCGCCATTGTGACTCAATATTATCTTTCACGCTGTTTCAATGAGCCAATCAGTTTCTCTTTGAAACACAGTCACCTACTGATCGATGAAAAAGACACTGTCCATTACATTGTATTATTGATGATGTATTTTTGCTTGCCGGTACTGATGATAAAAAGGAAATCTCACCACAGGCAGCCACAAGTGATAAAGGATATTGTCACCCATGGCTTGCAACAATGTCTTCCCACAAGTATAGTAATAAAGCATGCAGTGCTGCTTTCCCCAGCTCTTAGAAATGTAATTATAATCCAATCTATTTTTTCACATATTGTCCAGCTGATGCAATACTTTAGTTGAGAAGGACCATATAATGATTTTAATAACCATGGCTATGTAGAAACAAGAGTACAGTGAACAGCTGATTATACACCTGCCATGTGTTAAATAGTCCTCAATGCACTAGTAAGGCATGACTGATTCTAGAGATCGTTGACTAATGGATCAAACTTTGGTCAAGTACTTCATTTAGTACTAAAGCTCTTAGGCCGAAATAATTTTTCCACTCTTAATCACAGTGACCTTGACCTCTTATCTTCTGACCATCAAACTGATAGGTCTGCTTCCTAATACCAAGTGCAAGCCATCCATTAAGTTTGGCCCAGATCTGTGATGTTGAACTAATGTTATTATTCAGAATCCAATTGTCTTTTCTCAGTCTCAGTGATGTTGATCTTTGACCTTTGAAGCCCCATATCAGTAGGTTTTATTCTTATCCTAAATGTAATCTATCCACAAAGTTTGGTCAAGGTATGTGATATAAAACCAATGTTGTTCTGGAGAACCACATTTCTTCTTTCAGTCAGCAACCTTGAACTTTGACTTTTTACCCCAAGTGCAAACTATCCACATATTTTGGTCCAAGTATGTAATTTAGAACTTGTGTTATTGTGGAAACCATTTTCCTTTTAACAGTCACAGTGACCTTGACCTCTCTCCTTTTGACCCTGAAACTGATAGGGTTCATCCTTGATCCAAATGTAAACCATCCACAAAAATGGCGTTAAACCCAGAAAACAAACAAAATATGATCTAGATATGAATTAACATATTCTCACTTTTTTATGCCTGACAGAAACTACAACTCTTACATAATGCACCAATCGCAGCTAGTTTTGTTGTTTACTTCTGAATACAATGTTTCTTGCATATTAAGCTACGCCTCCCCCCCTCCCCCGGCTTGTACAATTGGTACCGTTATGCCTTCTGACTCCAAACATCAACATGTGGAGGTATTTTGATGCCTTGAAGCCATCAGAGGTTAAAAAAAACAAATGCAGTCAAAGAAAGCGAACTCTTCAAAAGCAATACAACACTATCAAACGAAAATGATGTTTTAAAAATAGCTGGGTTACAGAATTCACTTGGAATATAGAAACAAGATGCCAAGACCATGACAATGCTGTTCAGCTGCATTCTGCTGATGTGGCTGCATTTGATCCAGTTCAAGTAATCCACTGAAACTCATCTTTCCACAGACCCAATTTCATGGGCAGCTTGGGCAGCTAGCTGTACTCTGAATACCAGAGCCTCATTTTCATTGATGCTGGGTCTAGTTCTAATACTATCAATGGATGTGGACCCTGATTCTTATTATGCCTACGATTAAGACTGTATCAGATTATGATACCCTTTCTCTAGATAAGGTATTTATGGATCTGGATAAGCTGGTGGCCATGTTATAATAAATTTAACAAAATTTAATAAATTGTATGATATAAATCTCTTATTTCCTGTTTTTCTTTATTTTCAATGTTTCATTATATAGATGATGTTATCAAAGGTTGATATTTATATCTATCTCCACTTAACATTGAGTCATTAATTACATTTTGTCTTCTTGCATGATGGACCAGTATGGTTATGAATATGACTAGAACAGTGGCATAGCAACCACCGAAGCAACCCCTGCAGTTAGTTGGGGTAGTTTGGGGGGGGGGGGGGGAAGGCCAGTACAGGCCCAAAATTCCCTTAAAACAACTTTTTTTTATTGGGACGGGGGTCCCAGAATTAAGTTTTGACTGGGGTCCCAGAACCTCTGGCTATGCTGCTGGACCAAAAGCATTTTCCGATTATGTGTTGTGTGGGCTTGCAGGTTTTTTGGTGTGTTTCACACACTGATTCCCTGCTATCGAGATTCCATACCAAAATTTTAATTCCTCATTCTTGAGTAATGATTCCCCTCTAGAATTTATTTTGGACATTTGAGTCTGCAGTTTTTCCTCTCCGTAAACTACTTTGGAAATAAATACATGTGTTTTTGTGTAAGATTTAATCTTTTCTTCCTTCAATCTTCTATTCAAGATCATCAATCATGCATTTTTTATTCATATCCCAAATGATCAAAACCAGTAAAACATTTTTGTCAGTCACTGAAATTAATCTTATCATGGGCATCCACAGGAATTTGTCCAGTGGAAAAGGAGGGGGGGGGGGGGGGGGAAACAAAGCCAAAATCAAAGGGATATATACATATATGTATATATATATATATAGCACAATACAACACAATGGATATTTTTTTAAATATTGGGGACGGGGGAAACTGCACATCCCCCACCCACCCCCACTTCCATAACTTACGCTTCTTTGGCAATAGGCACACTATTCACAAAACCAGCTTGGACTGTTCTCCATTTGGTCTAAAATCAAATGTAATCTTTAAATGTCAATGGTACAATGGTACATCCTCAATTGAACAGTGCAGAAGAAATGAGGGGGGGGGGGGGGCTGTTAGTCAATTCTGGACAATTTCTTTCAGTTATTATTTTTAATTTTAAACAACAGTCCAATCACATGTATATTCGAAGGTTATCATGTTCCAAGATTAATAGCTTTAGTATATCTCATGAAGAGATAGTCACTTGGAACTTTTCTGTGAAGGTTAACACAGGTATCGTAACTAGGGGTGAAACAATATGATTGTGTCACTAATATATTCACATCATGGCACACAACCTACAATATATGACATATATCAATGCACATTTAAAAAATAAGGAGGCAAATGACTATTCATGGCTACTGAAGATGAAAAGTAACTTTTATAATGTAAGTATAATATTTATTTTTATATTATTTTTCCACCTTTTGTATTGATGTGTATATCAAACCAGCAAAATAGTCAATGCTTTGATGCACTGGTGAATCGTTTCACACCTATTTGTAACAGATGACTTCTAAAAACACCACCACCATAGCTTTAACTGTATAAAATGTTTGGAATAAACATACAATGTATTACTACAATGTTCATTGATGAGGCACTTGGCTCTGCTGGACTGACCAAAAGGGTTGATTCCCACCACTGGATCAATCCAGATCATCTACCACGGTGTGTTCTTCATAGTGCTGCTGTGCTATAAAAGCACCAAAACAAAACCAACCAAACCAATCTATTTTTTAAGAAAGAGAGAGATACTGTCGTGAGTTGCTAGCTCTTCTTATACTTGGGGGGTGGGGGTGGTTTTAACAACGGTATATAAATTGTGTTATGTCTCTCACCGATAGCATATTTAGTCAGCTAGGGTGACTTGTTTTGAGAGTGAGAGGGGGTGATTCATTTTGAATCTGTTGAGGATATTTCTCTTCTTTGGGATAAACTATATATATGGTGATTAGTGGTGTTGATGCAGACTCCATAGTGAAAACATGTTAGACACAAAGTTACAAACATAGGGGCAAACAAAATGTATTACAAATAGAGATAGTTGCATACATGTACATTATGGTGTCAACTTTGGAAACCAAGTAGCAAGATTTGTATGTCTGGGAAAGCACTGTTCATTCCAGAAATAGAAAATGTGGGACCCAATGGCCCCTACCAGATCAAAAAGTGTTGTAATTTAGAAAAAAACTGGGGGTGCAAACACCCTTATCTGTAACTTGTTTATTCAAGAAAATCAAACACATCATTATCACAGACATTTCGATCATGGATTTGTCGGTGGACACTTGTATCATGGATTTATCACAGGACACTCGCGTCATCGATATATCACAGGACACTCACCTCATGGATTTATCAATTTCTGCAATAAATATTCACTTTTACATTATCCATTAAAATAACTGTCTACTATTCAGGTAACAGTCTTTTGTAGGGACCAACCATTTGAGGGGGCTGGAATTTTCTTTTGAGCCAGAATATGTCTTTTTCTTTTACCTCAAGATAATTGGTTCCTTTCTTTCTTTAAATCAGAGCAAGAACATCTTTTTTTCTAAAGATTTATGAGAGCATAGAAATTTTTCAAAAAGTCCCAAGCCTCCCCCCCCCCCCTTTCCAAAATTAAATGATTGGTCCCTTAGTTGACAAGGAAATTGTAGCAAACCTTGCTCTAATTTGATTCAAAAATGGATTCAAAGTATATAATGCTGATATAGGAAATATTTGCAAAATGAATAAATCCATGACACAGGCACCTGTAGTAATTATTAGCCTTTCAAGTCAAGAGCCTTATATACTGGGACTTGAATTTCCCATGCTCCATTAACCATTCCCCTCTAGAATTTATTCAGAAAATTTGAGTCTGTATTTTTTTCTCTCTGTACACTGCTATCGAAATAAAATGCAACAGTGCTTCTACTAGAGATTTCATCTTTTCTTCTTTACATTTTCTATCAGTAATTACAGACCATGCACACTTTGTGCCCAAGTTAATCAAAATAAGTAGGACATTTCTGTCGGTCAATGAAATTGATTACGTTATGATTTTTTGACAGTAAGCACACTATTCAATAAGCTTGGAATGTGCTCAGTTTAGCTTAACATTAACCATAATGATCTTTAATCTTTATTTTCTTGGATTTTTTATGCTCCCTACAGGTGCCATGCAGGGACCTTTCTTGCACCAAAGATGAAAAATAAGGGTCATTGGCACAAGGGTGCAACCAAGGTTGAACACTTCGAAATGATGGCTATTGTGACATAAAACTCACAGTAATGCACTGATGTCAGACCTTGCGAGTACAATATAATCGGTCATCAATGCTACCATTTCCAATTTCCACAATTTATTTAATAGTTTCCAAAAGTGGTTGCATGCTGCTTGGTGCAACCAATAATTCCATCTTCATGAATAAATCACCACCTTCTACATGAACAAGTTCTTCATATCGTAAAGAGAGTTCTGAGAATCATTCAAGATTTACCATAATTTTTCTGTGATACATAGAAGAGAAAATTCAATCGAGACAATCAAAGGTGCTGCAGTTAATGATGATTTCCAGTGAAGCATTCAGGTTTTATTTGCTTGCTTTCAAAGTACCCGGTAACTGGAACAAATTGTACTTGTTAGTTTATGATGTAGATACAACAGGGTGTGCAAGCCATTGTGTTAATCGTATGGTTTCAAAGCACGACTTAGATTCATTTTTCCTGTCCTATCATAAAAGTGACATGTCAAACCTCATTGGTTATATCATTTGAGTACTGTGTTCGATTTCCTTATGGACACAGAATTAAAAAAAACCCAAAACAATGTAAATATACAGTACATGTACTATATTGATTTAAAAGATGTCTGCAAGGATCAAATGTCCAATCATAGACTCTTAAAAGTAACTCAAACCAAATTTTCGACTCTCTCTCATTAGTATTCGTTCCCAAAAGAAAAGAAAATCAATAAAAGCCAACTTATTTTGTTTGTGGTTACTTAATGTATTAGACTTATATGCCCTTCATGGCCATTACCTGTAATGTATTTTGCTTATATGATTTCCAATGAGCACAGCAGAAACTATACATTGTAATTAATTCTAACCGGTTGAAGTACCTAGATTACTTTGTTGTAATTTACAAATAGGTATAAATAGTTAATCAACTGCAACTAGAACAAGCAATTTATCTTTCTTTAGTTTCAAAACTTCAACAAAAACACTAAATCCGAATCATAGAGATTTTGTTTTGAATTATCTCACTAAAAATATACATGTAGTTGTAAAGTTGAGGTTACTCATCAACAACATCAGTGACCCTCATGGCTTGAATTGATCAACACTATGGGGTGAAGACACCTGTGCATGTGCTCTCATGTACATTTATAGGGGTTGTGTCAAAATTGTTTACAAATGTTTTTGACTTTGTCGGTTTCCGGTGAAGTTTTAGAAACTAACAAAAAATAAATTGCGTCTTTAAGTGGCAGATGATTAAATATTTTTACCTATATGTAATTACACAGTCATATGGCCAAAATACATGGTGTAATTACTAAGAAGGGCACATAAACCTTAAATGTGATGCTGCCTCGGTCCTTTAATAATAACCTCTTTGTGCCTTGATTTATGTCATAGGAATCTGGAGTGACTGTGTACTTAGATGATAATTAATCACTGGGTCAACATGCGGGCATGTCTGCTACACACGGATACCTATACCAGTGACTCTGTAGCATCATTTTTTGGTGATGTGTTCAAAGTTGAGATGGTATAGGAGCTGGTGCATAAATGCAAGGCAATGAGTGCCGTTAACCATGGACCAGGGTTCGAATCTTCGTAGAGTATGAATTAAAAAGTCTCTAACCTGTATGATATTATTATTTATTCGTATTTAAAAATTCTACTAATGTTATGAAGGATTCTCCTGTAGGATCCTGGGATATCACTTTCCACTGTTTGGTGTATATTTGTAATTAGGTATACATATATATATATATATATATATATATATATATGCATGAAAATCACTTAGGATGGCCATCAGTTTGTGACACAAATGTGTTTCGTGCTAACTAAATGACATATCATAGATTTTGAAACTGTGTTTAGAAAACAGGAAGTTAATGATAGGGACAAAATGAGTGAATAGACTACGTTTACTAAACCAAATGACCCATTGTATGTGTGTATGAGGTACTATTATTAGTATTTTAAGCAAACTTTACTTCCTAAAATCTGACCAAACTTAACATTTTTAACAACAAATTCACAATGAAACTTTAAATTTTCTTAAAATTTTGAGTCTCCCATTTTGATCTTCCAAATTTTTCTCACACAATGACGTCAGAAAGAAGCCTCTAAATATCCGATTTATTGAAACTTTGCAGCAATATTTCTGACATGTTTCATCATAGATAAACGATTTTTCAATTCCGATGAAAATCTCTCCCATCAAAGGACTCGGGTCACATTTATTACAAAATTATCACTATCTATTCTTAGAGTATTTTTAACATATGATTTATTTGGATTTGGACACATTGGAATGTTGAGTACTGGGAAACATATGTAGAAAACATATGTTAAGAGGAAAGGTTGCCAAAATTTGTTTCAAATTCAGTAAACTTGGGCATATTTTGTACACTTTTTTACCACCGTCCTTACTTGGAAATATTTCTTGTTTAAGTGCTTCATAAACAAATCAAGCTGATGTATTTATTTTCTTATTGCTAGAAGCTAACTAGTGAATACACATACACAGAAATGGTTTGTTCCTTTTTAATTAAGTTTACATGTTCAGTATATACTGGACACACTAAAATAAAATGATATTCATCTTCAATGTCATGGTTGTCAATATCTTTCACTTCTATCGATTATATTATTTCCATCTTCCAATTTCAATTCTCAAATTACAAGAAGACACTCAAAGTTTTGTCAAAGCTGATCTACATTTTTATGGCTACATGTACAAAAGAATTTTGAAATAATCTTCGAGGCCAGACTCAGTTTTGATATATTTATATAAAGCCTGTTTATCAGAATTTTATAATGTATTGTTCCAGTCCAATAAAAAAGTATCTGTAACCCAGTTCAAAAATTGGAAAATAAATTTGAGCAATTTACGGAATCAGGAAACAAGTGTCGCTGATTTGATGGCATGGCAACATTCATAAATCACGATGTTATAATCAGTTTATTGTGCTACAGTCTGTACTGCCTGGAAGTTGAGTCTATTGTTTTATGCATGAGCCCCGATTTCAACGAGCTCCCAATAAGGGGGAGATAATATACCTTTTCAGAAAGGCCTATAATGAGGTTTCAGTTTTGAAGGGTCTCCTTGTACCATAATTTTAAAAATATTTTCATTGGTCTAATATTTTTTATATAAAATAAACAGTAGGGAGAAAGGAGCAAAAGTCAAATACACATTCTAAGCAAACATTGGAATGAAATATTAAGCACATGAAAATCAAGCCACGTGATGTCACATGAGGAACCCACATTCTGAATCACCACTGTTCTGCCATTGTCGAGTGTTAAGTTTTTATAGATTGTTTTCTGACTGCATCTTAGGAAGGAGGCATCTTGTTGGTGAATGTAGCAGTAGGAATGTGTCTTCGCTGTCTTAACATCAGAAAAAATAGAATATCATATTCATCAATTAACAATTTCGTTATCAGCTAAATGTCAAATGAAAATACAATGTATACAATTATCAAATCCCTCTACACGAGATAGAGAGGGGCAATGTTAAGACTCATGACTGCTTAAGACATGTAAATCTATGCTAGGATTCTCACAACTGCACTAAACATGCCATTTTCCCCCAAAATACAACAATACCGTATATTGGATGGGATAGTTCCATATGCAGCCACTATCTAAAAATGCATAATCAAATTCTCTAAGTAAAATGCAGTTCTCTTCATAAGCATGCTTTTGGTTAAACATGGTTCTCTTCATGAGTATGTCTGTCTGAAGCACATACATCGATATTCAAGTCCCATTATTGGCGAGAATGTAATTAGCTACATTTATATTAATATATTTAAATGGATATACAAATTAAATAAAAAGAATAAACTGCAGGTTTAAGTCACAACAAGGAGAGAGAGAGACCGTAGGTTGGAAGTGGTTGTTGAAAAATGTGCCAAAGGATACTGAATTGCATCTAAAAGTGAATTTCACTTTTTTTGACTTAACCTTGATTGGGAAAAGATGTACAATTTAACTGCAAGAATAACAATGAGGATGAACGAACAAATAGCAAAAGAAAAGGATTAATGAAGGGGGCTAAATGAGTGAGTGCATGCAGTCTCAACATCACACAAATGGAATATCAGAAGCTACTGATTTCATTATCAGGTAAAAGTTAAATGAAAATACAATTTACGGAATCTTTGCATTCCTTGGAGAGAGAGAGAGAGAACGAGCTGTGCAGAAGAATTGCCAAAGACAAACAGCTACAGCTGCAGCAGATGAATACAAGGCAAATTTTGGAATGGCAGTCTATTGTCCCCTCCCTGAAAATTGCTATTTTCCCACATAATTATTCATTTCAGCAATAAATATAACTCAGTTTTTACAATTATCAGTAAATTATCAAACTTCCACTCTTAATTACTGGGTTACAATTGGGGCTGTTAAATACAATGCTCCATGTCCAAATGGCTTGGTGTAATGTAAATGATACCTTTCCAAAAAGGAATTTGAAATGATCAAGTGTCAACTGTCCAATTCTCAACTTCCTCTCTTAATTAATTGCTGTGCTACAATTGGAACTGTTAACTACAGTCCATGTTGGATGGCTTCATGTAATATGAATGACACCTAAACACACATGCACTTAGTATACAAGAATCTTTTGAAATGACTTTCTTTGTTGTCAAAATATATACAATTGATATGTATGTATATGATTACTTTTTTTTTTCTTCCAGACTTTCTGTGAGAACTGATTTTTAACAATGCCGGTAAGAATCTTTAATGTGTTATCCATGATGACAATAAGCCACTTTAATAGTATATAAAATACCAGGAAAACAGTAATTAAACAGTATCAATCATATTTACAGGTTAATCTTTTGTGAGTAATTCCCATTATTGTGATAACTAGATGACATGCAAGTTTTTTACTTAAAATCTTTCTGTATGAGAATGTTACAAACAACTAAATAAAGGAAATACATATAGGAAGCTATGAAGAAATTAGGAAATGAACTTCATCTCATATTTTATGATCTGTTTGTCCAAATGGTTTCAATGTGCATTTCCATTTTTTAACCACTGGAAGGGAGTCCCAGTAGCTTAGTTGGTACAGTATCAGACTTGTAATCCAAGGGTTGCAGGTTCATCATCTACAGTACGTAGGCCAGCCCAGGTCACAAGGTCAACTGCCTTATCATGTCCTTCGAAAAGGCACTTAGCTCCAATTTCTTTGGCATGATATAGCTATTTATGTTTTAAATACCATTAAAGGCAACAAAATCAAAAACAATCAGTGTAATCAACAATCACATAGCTCACCTCTACTTTAACTAGTCTCCAGTGGCAATTGTAACATTATCATGCAGAAAATAAATTCCAACTGAAGTAATCTTGGCCCCTTTTCCAACGAAAGATCTGTTTGCAATCTCCTATCTTTACATTTGAACTTTCAATCACTTTAAATTGGCACTATATGGCCAGTATTGTGCTGACATAATGCGAAACCACCTAATACCTGCCTACTTAGCTACTGTGACAGGACATAAAAGTCACAACAGTATAAAAAAGATCATTCTTTTCTATCATATCAAAGTAGAGGTACAATAACAAGTTGATAATAAATATCAAATTGGGGGTTTTTTTTGTATTAATTTTTTAAAAATAATTGTTCTTAAAATCTGCTTGGAAAGCCATTATCACTGTCCATCCCAAGAAGCCAGATATTACTGGGTGAAAGTCACAGGCTTTGAGTGGCCCTGGAGTGACAGCCAGCAGTACAAAGTTCATGCATCTATAATTACCTTCATGCAGTATGCAGTCCACTCACCTAATTCCTACTGGTTCAAATGTACAGTACAGAGTTAACCTGCTGACATTAATGTATTAAAATATACAGTGCATGGTCACTAATATGGAAAGTTTACCACTGAATAAACATATTTATTCCTACTTCCAACTGCCTTGGTCACAAAGAGGCTTCTGAATAGGATAGGATGCATATAACTCAAGAATGAATGAATCAGTGTTATCATAAACACAAATACTTAACTCATGTTAGTCACGCATAATATGTAGGTCACAATGACCTTTGGTTTTAAGTGCATTGTACTAACATAGATGCATCCCACTATCACGTTTCATGACTGGAACATAAACAGCACTCAAGAAATGAACTTTTAACACAAAAATTTGAACAAAGTCACTACCATGATATAGGTCATAGAGACTCCATTTGGCAAAAAGGATATAGAACTTATCAAGATGCATCCACTCACAAAGTTTCATGATTCTACATAGGACATTATGCATATAACATGCCAAAAACTCGTGTGGTCATGAGCCAAATACAAAAACTTAACCAAAACCAGTAAAAGATGAAATATAGGTCACAATTAGCCTCTCGTTGTACGAGTGTGGAAGTAACAAATATGCATATCGTCATCAATTTCACAATTACAGCATGAACTATCCTGACAAATGACCATCAACACAAAATTTAACCCAAGTCAGTGAAGCATAAAGTATGGTTGATATTGACCTACTACTGAAATGAAGGAGTAAAGCTCATAAAGATGCATCCCCAAGTTTTGTGATTTTATAAAGGTTAGTATGCAACAACTTAACCTCAGTGAGTCAAATGTAAAATACAGGTCACAGTGACCTTTTTTGGTACAGGTGTGGTACTAAGGGATGTACATAAAATCACTTAGTCCGGAGTACAGCAATAACAGTAAAATGTCAAATTAAACCAAAGTCATTAGGAGCCGTCTCTGTTCAAATATAAAGGACAAAATGTATGTTATGATCATTAAACATAAATGGCCAATAGGCAGAACACGTCTTTAATTATAAATCGATTGATTGTTATGATCGCTTTAGAAGTAGTTGTTAAGCAAGGTGATATTTACTATGTGGATAAAAAGAGTTTACTAAATTATTTTTCGAGGAAGTTAATATGAAAGATTCAAAGAACAAAAATTCATGTGAAAGTGGAGAGATAAAACGTAAGACTGCTACTGAGAGTGAGGTAACTATTTCTCCAATGAGACACAAGTCAGACTCTGTTGTCAAAAAAATTGTCAAATATGACACTACAAAGAGACTGGGACATTTTCAGCTGCATTGGTTTGACAGTTATCCCGGGCTTGAATTCATTGACTCTGAAGGAAAAATGTTTTGTAGTTATTGCAAACAAGATCCCAAACTGTCACAGGCTGGAAATTCAAACAGTGAATTTGTCAGTGGAACTGACAAATTCAGGATTGAACCAATCAAGTCTCACAACAATTCTGGACCTCGCAAGGCCTGCACACAGTATATGCATGACACTCGACAATGTGCAGAAAATGCCTGAGGTTATAGTTGCTAACACTACAGTAAGAAAGGCCCTCTCAGACTAAATGTGACTGAAATGAACAAAAATGAAAGCTCTCTTTAACACAGGCTACAATCTTGCCCATTATGTTAAACCATTTTCTGATATGGAAATTATGTGTGCACTCCAGGAGAAGAATGCTGTGGAACTTCGTGATAATAATAAGAACAGATCAGGGCAAGAGACTTCGTTCTATAATTTGATCAAGTCTTAAGAGAAGAAGTTAGGAAAAGTCTGAATTCCAGTAAATTCCTTTCCATTCTTGGTGATTGAGAGTTCTGATGCTACCGCATTGGAGCAAAAAATAGTGCATATAAGATGCATGGACAATAGAACACTGAAAACCTCTGATGTAAGAAAATGTATAATATCAAGCAATGTTTTTGACAAATGTAATTCTTTTAAGAAATAAATATGTTGTACATTATTTTGTTTGTTCTTTCTATGGATTAAAGTGCATACATCTCATCAAATCTTGACAAGTGATTTAAATTTTGGGACAAGTGAAAAGGTAGGTGGGACAAGTGAATTTTCTGAAACCACTTGTCCTGGACAAGTGGATGAAAAAGAAATTTGCTCAACCCTGATATGTGTGGATGCTGACTCTGGTGCCGGGAGTAGTACAATAGCATATCTCTACTTTGCAAAGGTGAGCTAAAAAGCATATATTTGTAAACTTACCCTTATTGAAGGAACAACTTCTCCTGGAATAATCCAACAACATGAATAATATATCCACATGTGAATAACAAGATCTGATTTTTAAATCCCAAGTTGTTTAATTATGCCAAAAACACATTCTGAATCAGAAACCATTCCTGGATTTGCACTTTAGAATAACACTCAACAACATTTTCCATAAGCACATTATTCTGTGATTGGAGCGAATCATCAAGTCCAATTTATATTTGTGCAGATTTCAAAGAAACACAGAATCTATTTCTTGCACTGTTGCACCCTGAAGATGTAAAAGCTGATTAGATTTAGGCTTCATATTTTAAGATATAAATTTGTTGTAGATAACTAGAGCTCAATTTTTTCTAAGTATCCACGTACAATATTTTACAAACTCAGTAAACAAATGAAGATGAATACAGAAGAAATCCAAAATGCATAGGAAGGATTCATGTGATGAATACATATTTGAATCCAACTGAAGATAGTATTATTTCTTCATCAGATGCACAATTTTCAATCTTTTGTCCCTCCGGATTGCTGTATGATTTTTTTTCTGGCATCTGAAACCTAGAAAAAGATTGATATAAGTATATTTTTTTAGATGAAGACAAAGTATATTTGTAGCTGGAGAGGGAATATCAATGTTATCATGTCAAATGTAAACACAAATTTTGCAGCTATTTTTTTTAAAAAAGATAACACTCTCAGGAATAAATGATAGAAAATAATCATGTCAAAACACATACCAATTCTTGCAGTGTAATTCAACAAACTATTGATTACACTCATACTGAGCAACTAAAATGCAAGATTTAGTATTTTGTTGCTAAGGTATGGAACTTACTCCCCATAATGCCAGACTGGCAAGCTGGACAGACAGTATAAATAAAAATATCTTTAATGTGCACAAAGAGTGTGAAACCATTTTTAAAATGAAATATTGATTCCTGCCATTACAACAGAAACCAAGTAGGCCTGGTGTCACTAACCTGCCACACAGACACTGGTCTAAAAGGCAAAAGTGATAGCAATAAAGACAAGTAATGTTAGTTGAAAGACCCCCCATATCAGGATAATTTGTTGAAATAGGTTGTATCTGATATATTGTTTTACTATGTTCTACTTTTAGCAATTTCAGCTGAACTAAATCGTGTATTGGCATCTTTCAGATGAATAATAATAATAATAATAATAATAATAATAATAATAATAATGTCTTTATTTTAATGGGGTTACTCAGTTATAAAGAACTAATGCACACTGAGACCCTCTATTCTGTACAATATTGAGAAAAATATCTTTATATAAATGTCCTGTTCATATTTAAACACTGCACATACAGACAGAAAGACACACACACACATTTTCACCTGTGTTTACACACCTGAACTGATAATATAACAATATATCAAGATAAACATGTGACAGTGTATGTGCAAATTTACATGGAAATGCCCATAGAAAGTGGTGCACACTGAATATTCAACTGTTACATTTCATACAAAAACAATCCTTCTTTTATGAAAGGATTGGGCTTTCTGAGCCTGTTTAATTTCCACTGGAATATTATTCCATACAAAGGTGCCTGAATACTGAAAGCTTCTTTTAATGACTTCTTATTTTGGTTTGAGCAGTCTGAAGTTATTTGAAACAGTAGCCCTCAAATTAGGTGCATGTACATTGTCCTGCTCTGGTCAATTAAAAAGATATCTTTGATACACAGGAGCTGATTCATTACTATATTTTATACGTAAGTGTTGCTTCTGTGAGAAATATACGTTCATGTGTACATAAATTATCATCTATGCCAATACTTCAAAAATGTTGTAGCAAGTATGATTTTAAGGCTCTTTTTCATATCTTTGTTAGTTTTTGAAGGTTTGTAATGTCAAACAAGAGTCTCTCAAAGGGACTGATGCTGTACTGGCCCAAAAGAATTTCCAGTTATTCAAGACCATTTCTTCCTTTTAACTACAGAGTGTTGAAACCATCTCTGATATTGTTCAGTGATAACAAGATTTTAAAATTAGCTGCTATGGTGAACATATTGGATAACAGATTGGCACAATTTTCATTTAGGATCAACACGACAACAAAGGAAGTCATCTGGCGAAAACCCCCATGTTGACAGAACTTCCCGTTTTATAGAAGTAACAATAACAAGCTTTTCAAGATGGCTATTATGGTGACCATACTGGATATCATATTGGCACCAATTCCATTTAGGACCAACTAGACATCATATGAAGTCTTTTGGTGAAAGCACAATGTCGATTTGATCAGCAATCTAGGAGAAGCAGCAATAACACAATTTTCAAGATGGCCATTGTGGTGGCCATATTGGGAGTCAGATTGGCACCATTTTCATTTATAACCAACTAGACATCATAAGAACTCTTTCAGTGAAAACCCCATGCTGATATGGCCATTAATTCAGGAGAAGTAGTAATAGCAAGTATTTCAAGATGGGCACAGTGGGAGCCATATACTGTAGGATGTCCAAGCAGCACCATTTTCGTTTAGGACCAATTAGACATCATATGAAGCCATTTAGTGAAAACCCATGTCAATGAGCCATCCACTCAGGAGCAGTAGCGATTGCAAGATTTTCAAGATGGCCAATGTGGCAACCATATTGGACATCAGATCAACAACATTTTCATTTAGGACCAAGTAGACAACATAAGAAGTCTTCTGGTGAAAACCCTGATGTCAGTCTGACTTTCCATTTGAAAGGACTAGTGATAACAAGATTTTCAAGATCACTGCTGTGGCAATCATATTGGACTTCAGATTGGCACCATTTCGTTTAGGACAAACTAGATATTGTAAGAAGCCTTATAGTGAAAACCCCATACTGATATGACCATCCATTCTTCTGGAGTAGTGATAAGATTTTTGAGATGGCCATTGTGGCAGCCATATTGGACATCAGATTGGCACCATTTTTATTTAGGACCAACCAGACATCATAAGAAGTCTTCTGGTGAAAACCTCATATCAATCTGATGTTTCCTTCAGGAGAAGCAGCGATAACAAGATTTTCAAGATCACCTCTGTGATGGCTATACTGGATGTTAAATTGACACCATTTTCATTAAGGAACAACTAAACATCATAATAAGTCTTTTAGTGAAAACCCCATCTTGATAAGAACATCCATTCAGGAGGAGTAGCGATAAGATGTTTTATGATGAGCACTGTGGTGGCCATATTGGCTGTCCAAGTGGCACCATTTTCATTTGGAGCAACTAGACCGTGGGATGAATATGTGTTTAAAGTTTCATGGCAATCCTCGAAGTAGTTTAGGAGGACTAGCGATAATATACTTGTGCTAATGGATGGACGGATGGTGGACGACGGACAACAGACCATCCCATAAGCTCTCCAAGTCTAGAGCTAAAAATAGCTGAAGAAATCTTTAGTAAAACATAATGCGATGTTTCAAGGGAATGTTATTTCTAATTTTCCTAACTAGCCAAAGGTACGAGTTCACTTTTTTAATGATGTGACTGATATGTTCTCTGCCCAAAAGCTGCTATCCACTTCAACACCAAGTATCTTACCATTATTCACCATTTTTAAGCTGGTATTATCAAACAAAAGATTCAGATGGTTATGTTGTAGTCTTGATTGCCTCTGTTTGGTTGTGATAAGTAAAACTTTGGTTTTGTTTATATTAAGTAGCTTTCCATTTTCATTACACCAAGACTTAAGTTTGCTGCACTTTGGAGTGTACACTGAAGTACACATTTGAGATTCCTTTGCATCTGATAAGAATGTATCATCTACACAAAGGTCAGCTGTCTGTATAGTATTTCCTATAGTCAGAGATAAGTTATTGATAACAAGTACTGTGAATGACAAATTATATACTCACCCCATCTTAAGTACTCTTTGGGTATGGATGATGGTCTTGAAATAAACTTTACATGCAGAAACCATTATTTTTTGGACAGAACTATGACCTTTACAACTCAGAATCGATAGGTTTCTTTATTATCACACGTGCAAACCAACCACAAAGTTTGGTCAAAGGTACTTGCACTACAAAAGTTAATATGCAAAATCCATTTTTCTCTAATCCATTATGACCTTTGACTTTTTGACACTAAATTCAATAGAAGTGCAAGCCCTCCACAAACTATGACCAAGGTATGTAGTCTAATACTCACACTATTATACACAAATTTTTCTCCTTTCAGTCACAGTAGCCCAGCCTTTGACCTTTTGATGCTTAAACCAATAACCAAACATACAAGTTAGGGGTGAAACGATTCATCGATATATCGATACTTTTACCATGTCAATACACGTATCGATACAAGAGGTGAAGAATCTATACAAAACGAAACCTACCCTATATAAGTTACTTTAATCTTCAGCAGTCATGAATAATTATTAGTCATTTGCCTTTTTACTCTTTAAACTGAGAATCAATAACACTGGTCTACAGCCGAAATGCTTCTGCAATAAATGTTGTCAAACTTTACTAATTCTGGGTCACTGAGAACGAAAATGATGCTTAAAATTGTTGATTGGCTCTAGTTTTAAAGATATGATACTGGGTCAGTATATACGACCCTTGACTTGGGAATGGCGGACGATAAGTGAGTTATAAAGGGAAGGGATCTCAATTTAAACCAGAAATGACTAAAATACATCTTTGACTGGATCTATGAATAAATCTATGACTGGGTTTGGACAGTACTTGCTTTTTAGGCAAAACAATGAATGAATCTGAAGCTGGTATTGCATCATACATGATATGAATTGCATCATGTTATTCCTATAAGTCATGGATAATGCAATCATAACTAAGCTTACATCACTCTGCTGAAGAAATTGCCCTATATCAGCTCTACAAATCATACAGTGTCATGTTCTCTTATTTGTCAGTGTTTGATTTTGCAAAGGGACATATTTCTGTTTAGCCAAAGTGAGCAGAGATGCCTCCTACTTGTGTGAACAATGCAGATAACTTCTGCTATGTTTGTGGTGAAGTGACTTTTGCATCACAAAAGCGGAGTATAACCACTATGGTTAAGAAAGCCTATCACCTTTATTTTGGCTGAAAAATTGGAGATCAGGACAAGATGTATGCCCCACACATATGCTGTAACACTTGTGCAACAAATCTTCACCAATGGTTGAACAGGAAAAGGAAATCTATGCCTTTTGCAGTGCCAATGATTTGGAGACAGCCAACAGATCATATCAGCAATTGTTTCTTCTGCATGGTGCCTCCAGTTGGGAAAGGTGTGTCAAAAACGAAAAAGTGGACTGTGCATTATCCAAACATTCCATCAGCTATACGCCCAGTACCCCACGGAGAAGGACTGCATCAGAATCATTCTCACTTGAGTCAGACGAGGAAGAGAAAGAGGATGAAACGTCTACTCCTGAACCATAGATGTCACATGACCCATATTTTCTCCCATCCTCCTCCTCTGAACCATACATCATAACACAAGGTGAACTGAATGACATAGTCAGGGATTTGGAAATACCCAAGAGTAAGTCAGAGCTGTTGGGCTCCAGACTACAGCAGTGGAATCTCTTGCCAGGTGATGTTAGGGTTTCCATGTTTCGTGACCGTCGAAAGGATCTTGTCCCATTCTTCTTCATGGAAGGTGATCTTGCAGCCTGCAACAACATCGAGGGTGTGATGACAACCCTCAACATCGTTCATGATGCAGATGAGTGGAGACTGTTCATTGATTCATCGAAGACGAGTCTTAAAGCTGTTTTGCTGCATAATGGCAGTGTTTTGCCACCAATTCCAGTTGGCCATGCAGTCCATTGAAGGAAACCTATGAAAACATGAAACAACTTTTGAGGTGCATAAACTATGACCAACATCAGTGGCAGCTTTGTGGCGATTTCAAGGTTCTTGCTCTCTTGTTTGGTCTGCAGACTGGATACACAAAGTACTGCTGTTTTCTCTGCGAATGGGATAGTCGTGCGAGAGATTCCCACTACATCAAGAGAGATTGGCCACTCCGACAGTCTTTGGAGCCTGGGATGAAAAGTGTTCAGCATCTACCGCTTGTTGACTCAAGGAAGATTTTGTTACCATCTTTGCACATCAAGCTGGTTCTGATGAAGAACTTTGTCAAGGCCATGGACAAAACACAAGCAGCTTTCAAGTACCTCCGTGGAAAATTTCCAAGATTAAGTGAAGCTAAGATAAAGGATGGTATCTTTGTTGGTCCTCAGATTCGTGAACTTTTTCGAGATGATGCATTTCACCATGCACTGCGTGGCAAGGAAAAGACGGCATGGAAAGCCTTCCAGTTAGTGGCAACAGATTTCCTCGGAAACAACAAGGTAGACAACTACAGGGAGTTGGTGGAAAAGCTCCTCGAGGCATACAAAAGCCTTGGTTGCAACATGTCACTAAAGATACATGTTTTGCACTCTCGTCTAGATTTTTTTCCACCGAACTGCGGAGCTGTGAGCGACGAGCATGGCGAGCGATTTCACCAGGACGTTGCAACAATGGAGAAACGCTATCAGGGCAAA
The DNA here is from genome assembly GCA_029931535.1 of Margaritifera margaritifera. Taxonomy (NCBI): domain Eukaryota; kingdom Metazoa; phylum Mollusca; class Bivalvia; order Unionida; family Margaritiferidae; genus Margaritifera; species Margaritifera margaritifera. The sequence continues at coordinate 380,173 of JAQPZY010000993.1, read as the reverse complement.
TGGAGCTCATCATTGCTTGCAGACTATTGCTGGAGAGTAACAAGAGATGCTCCATTTAATGAATTCAAGAGACAAGCCAAGAAGCGCCGAGTAGACACTGAATAAGGACTAAACTATGTACTTATATATACATAATAGTTTTTTGACTTTTGTTTCAATATATTTTTTATTTATATAACCCTTTTGCTGTTTTCTTAAAGTGTTACATAAACAAGACAGGTGAAATATTATCATGTAAAGCAACCATAAACTCATGAAAAGACCTAGGTTTACAATTTATGATTAAAACTCTACTATGTACACAATATACATAGACGTAAAATGTAAAAACTTAAATATCTTGGAAACAGTATCCAATCAGTTGTTTTAATTGTCATATTTGAATTCAGCACATCAAAATCCCTAATAAATAGCACATTTTATCTCTGAAGCAGATGACTTTGAAAAAATTGTAGACCAGTGTAATGTATCGTATCATAGGCTCTGTATCATGAATCGTATCGATACGTGCCACAGGTGTATCGTTTCACCCCTAATACAAGTCATCCACAAACTCTGATAAAGGTACATGGTCAATAACTGAAATTTGTGTGCAGAAACAATTTTCCTTCTTTCAGTTGGATAAACCTTTATCTTTGTCCTTTTGACCCCAACATTGATAGGGTTCTTCCTTCTCTCAACTGTAAGCCATCCACAAAGTTTGTTCAGGCATGTGATATAGAACTAAGGTCATTGTGTGGAAACCATGTGTTGATTCTTTGTCAGTGACCTTGACCTCTGACCTACTGACCCGGAAATCATAAAACTCTTCCTTACCCCGGGTACAAGCCATCCACAAAGTTAGCTAACTGTAGATTGTAGACAACTCAAGATATTGGACAGAAACAATTTTTTTTTCTTTCAGTCACACTGACCATGACCTTTCACCTCTTGACCCTCAAGATCATAAGGTTCTTCCTTACCCCAAATTCAAACCATCCACAATGTTTGGTAACTGTAGATGGTAAACAACTCAAGTTATTGTGTGGAAATGAAAATTATGGTAACAACCAGATGGACAGACAGACAGATGGACATCATAGCATATGGTGGGCAGACAAAAATTAGAAATAGAATGTTAAAAATCTTCATGCTTGGAGTCTACCTATTACATTTCATCTGATATGGAAAGGCAGTTTTATGGAGGTTTTATTTTATATATTAGGAAAACCAGCCATACTTGATGGGAGATTGGTACCATTTGTAGGTTTTCCACTTGGTTGTTATGGAAGTTACACCATTGCTAGGGGAGTCACTCCAAGCACAATTCTGGCACAGCATATCCTAAGAAACATTCTTACTAAGGTTAATCAAAACTGGCTGAAATATTCTGATGCAGAAGTCAAAAACAGGTTTATTCTTCCACACTATTGCTGGGGATTCCACCCCAGACAAACTCTGGTACAGCATGTCCTAAGAATTGTTCCTAACAAGTTCTATCAAATATGCCACAACCATTCTAGAGAAGAAATCGATAATAGTTCTTTCCACTGAATTTCTTGGGAAGCCACATTCTTCTAGGGGAATCATCCTGAACACAAGAGGGCCAAATTGTTCAGAGACTGATCAACTGACTGACACCTGTTTAAGAGTTTCAAGAGCAGTTGGCCAAGAAATCTGGATCAGTAGGATGCTTCCATTTAAAATTTCATCCAATGCTCTTCATTGAACATGTTATGAAAACAACTAGCTCAAGATTTCTCTAGTTTTTGCATATTCACCCAATAGCGTCATTTGTCCAATATTGAAAAGATCCTATGCCGAGATGCTTTGTGTCAAATTTTGTCTATCAATTCTGGCGATGAAGTTGCTTAAAGGTTATTCAAGTTTTAGTAATGGTGGCCATATTTATTGGCAGATCAGCAACAGTTACACAAGTTTGAAAGCCTTCTAAAGCCAGAATACTTTTGGTCATCTTCTGCTGACTGATTTTTCTGATAAAGTCATTTAATGGTTGTTCTATTTTTAGTAATAGTAGCCACATTTGATGGTAGATTGGCCTCAATTGCATAAATCTGAAAGATTCTCACACCAAGTTGCTTTTAATCAAATTTGGTAGCATTCTATTCAATAGTTTTGGAGAAGAAGTTCTTACAGATTTTCTAGTTTAATAATGATGGCAATATTTGGTGGCTGATTGTCATTATTTGTATAAACTTTAAAGGTCTTTAGGCCAAGATGCTTTCTGTCAAATTTTGTAAGATTCTTTTTGATGGTTTTAGAGAAGTTGTTTTGAGTTTTACAGCAGATCAGCATCATTTATACAAACTTGAAAGGTTTTCATGCAAGGAAGTTTTCTGTCAAATATGATCAAATTTTGATCTGCAGGTTTGAAGAAGTTATTTAAAGGTTTTCTTTTTTTAGTAATGATTGCCATATTTGATGGAAGATTGGCATAATTTGTACGATACTTAAAGGCTTTTATGCCTGTGTCTTCAATGCAACGTTTGGCTGAAACTGGTCTGATGGGTTAAATGAACCACTCTGGACTGATGAAAGAAATGGGGGTCTGTAAAAGGGGAGAAGGTTCCCAGAAACAAAGCCAGTAACTTTCCTTTAATGTGGAATGGACCCACGCATCATCTGTGATACCAAAACCTCTGAAAAGAGGATTAGTTAGGCACCCACTTGGACACTGGGAAGAAAAACAGGCTACAGGAGAGCATGCTATTCCCTAGGAATGACTAACTCCCTCCCAAAGGAAGGGAGAGGAGTCAGAAGACTTCCTCCCTTGGCCTCTATGACCTCATTGTCAAGGGAAACATGGATGGGAAGGCTTGTGTAGCTATTAAAGCTGATCCTGTTTGGAAAACTTGGGAGGAGATCACATCAACCCGTCAGGGTGGGCATGATGGTTTAAATGGGCCGGGAGTCACACAGCCAGGGACCAGTGTTGATGGTACTTCAAATCTTGCAATGCTATGGAGGGAAGGAGACCTACAAAGAGTATCTCCCCATCAAGAAGTACTCAGTAGGTTCTTGCTGCAGTCCAGCAAGACCTTGGATCTCTCCAAGGTCTTATCTCCATCGAGATAGAGAAGCTCTGCCATGGACATGGAGAGTGCCTGCCTCAATTTTTTAGCAACAGCCTCCAGCAAGTGTTAAAGAGCTGCCTGAGACAATGAATCTCAATTCAGCAGACTGAAGGAAGCAGCCAAAAGAGATCAGCATGAGAAATTATCTTCACTTGGGTTCGAGCCTTTAGTTACAAGGTCTTCAAAGACTTGACCAGTAGACGAGCCCAGGTCACAGCCCATATCTCCACCTGGGAAGCATCAGAGTACAAAGTGTGTGTGTGCACGTGGGGGAGGGGGGTAACCTTAACGGGCTAACAAGGAGAATGAACCCTATAACAATATAATAAGCAACCAAAAAAGGATAGGGGGTCTTAAGCATGCAAGCAGAAGGATGAACCCAATAGCAATATAACTGGAAACCCCAAAAGGGCAGGTGATATTTACTTGGACACCAGTACTAAGAAGCACTGCTTTACTAAGCAAGGTGCAAAAATGATTAAAGTTTAGCAAAGAGGAACACAAAAACACTCAATTAATGCAAGGGCTGGGGAGAAAAAGACTCAAACAACACAAAAAAGGATATATTTGGCAAAACAAGTTAAATACAACAACAAAGGCAAATTTCATTGAGCATCCTGAAACGTGAATGAACAGAAAACTCCTATGAAAACGAGAAAGATATTCTGCATCTTGGCTATGACTAAGGAATAACACCAAGATAATGTTCCTTTCAATTTTGGGCCTCCATTGTGGAAATATTTAGCTTGGACAGGGGACTTTGTGTCCCAGAAAAGGAAAGCAATGCAATAGTAACAGATTATGTATTACTGCTATTAAAACACTGCTTTCTCTGTCAGTTAATGTTTTGGTCTTGTACATCTTGATTTGTCCAATTTATGGAGGTTATAAATTTCACAGAATTACATCTTGGAAAGTAAGATTTTTTTCTGGTATAAAAATATGTGTCAGTAAAAATCATGAAAATATTGGTTTACTATGCAAAGCAGATTCTTTTATAATTACTCATCACAGAATTGTAAAGTATATATACCACTCAAAAAGAATACAAGCCAGCATTTTACTATTATATTTGACTTTTCTATTGATCGACTTTAAGTGATATAATCAAGAATTCTGTAGGCTTTTTTCCTTTCCCCTTATCCTAATACACCTTTACTTTTGCAAATATAATTTTATAAAAATAAAAATAAATCTGATTAGTTATTATACTGCCTATACTATTCCATGTATGCCATAGTGACAGAATTAAAGTGGTCCCCCTCTTGAACAGCCCCCCCCCCCCCCCCGGACCACCAGCCACCCACTTTATACAGCCACAGTCCCTTGGCACAGACGAGTTTGTGTTCAAAAGTACCCCTCAAGAACGGCCACCCCTCTAATGTGACCAGCATTTTAGTGCAAAAATGGTCAATTTTACCCCTCGCGACCGGCCACATAATGGTTGTTTACAGATTAAAATCTCATTAATATTTGTTAATTTCTCAAACCAACACATTGCCATTTGTTCCAACATGCGGATAAAGTAACTTTAATCCATACAAAGAGGTAAGTAATTGGATTATCCTGACTGCCATGTGTTTCTCTGATGTTAGCTTTTGTCACTTTGATAATTACTGGCTATTATTACCACTGCTAATTATCAAGATGACAAAAGCTAACCACTGAGAAGCACAGTATTGTTCAGCTCAAGTCAGCGTGACATCCGGTCACCAGATAGTAAAATGGTATGTTAGCCTTTCTGGCTTCCCTCTTGTATATTATGAAATGTACTTAACCCGGTACCAGACTGGAGGGAGAAAAAAAGTAGACCATGCGACAAACTCACTTCGTTTGTAAATACTGTGCATCTTGTGTGATAACTACATATTGCCCACGAAGGAAGAAGTAGCCACAAAATGTCATCAGACATTCTCAGTTTAGAACGAAAAATGAAAGCAATTAGACTAAACGAAAAGAGAGAGTCCTTTGATCACTACTGAGAAATTTTATCTCAAAAACATTCAAATAAAGATCGTCAATATACATTCAACTGGAGTGAGTGGGAAAACGGAATTGATGGATGTACAACCAAATGTTTGTGCCCAGAATTTACCAGCAAGGTGGTTTTGCACCACGATTCATGATTATTCATATTTTAAAAAAATTAAAAGAAATAACATTAATATTAGTTTTTATCACATTAAGTCCATAACCAGAAAATATTCCTGTGAAATTTAAATGAAAATATTAAATATATAAAAATTAGTTACACCTTTTATACTTTATATGTAGTTATTACTCACAACTGTGTTATCCCCCTCTAGAAAGCCCACCCTTCTTATAAGGCCACTTTCCAGCTGCATAAGTGGTGGCCTTATAAGAGGGGTGCCACTGTATCTTTGAAATTTAAAAATAAAAGCAACTTATGATTGCAGATTTGCAATGCATTTGTTCATCAAGAAATAATTTATTCATTTCAGATCCCATTTGAATGTGGACAACAAATTGACCTCAAAATAACACTACTACGGGAGCTTGGAAGAAGAGGATATAGATTAGAAGACCAGCTACTGTGGGAAATTATCCTCCTAAGAAGAGTCATCCTTTCTCGGATAAATATTCTACATGAGGTTAGCTTTTATTTCTGATGTATGACATTAAAAAAAGTATCAGTCATATGTATATTTAATACTGTTTTAGGTTCTACTTTTTAAAGTTAAAATACACATTAAATACTGCCAAATTTCATATTTTGTTTGAGAAAACTGCAACAGCATACACCTAAGAAGTATACATGAAAACTTATTTCAAAACCACAATACTCACATCAAAAAAGTAGAATACTGATTGATAATCTCTTTACGAGGTAGTGTGAATTTAAGTAGAACTCAGTTTGTCTCCAATATTTGCCAAAAAACCATGAAAACAGTTAAGAGATATAGAATAAATTACTTGACCATATACACAGTATCAACAACTGTAAATAAACATTCAGTTGAAGTGTAATGCTACTAAAAAATTCTATGAAGCTACTCCAAACAAAAATGACCCTTTCATATCTCACTGTATCTTATATCTAGATCTCAGATTTTAAATTGCTTTTTTATCCATCCTTTTATCCAAGTATGTTCTGCATACCATAGTTTGCAGACAAAGCAAATATTCCTTTTTTTCAGAAAATATAAACAAATTATGTATTGTTTATTTATAATATCCATTAATTTCATTTTATGACAACTCAAGTAAATTATATTTACAGAATACCGGTATACTGAACATATACGAGAAGATACTAACTGCAGGTGTGAAGACTCTTCATTCCATTGGTTATTCAGTGCCCGAGATTACTGATGCATTGTCTGGGGATAATTACGATTTATCCCACAGACCTGTTTCAGTGGAAATATTTGCACCCCAGGAATCCCAGCTCATGCGCATGTTTCTTGTGAACCATCCACAGGCAACAGATATGCTATAAGTATAAGATAAAAAATATGAAAATGTTATCAGCATATAGGACTCATGGAACTAACTCCAATAGTGAACTAACTCCAATAGTAAACTTATAAAAACACCATGACATTAAAAATTTAAGAACTTTCAATTTCTAAATGTACATGATCAAATCTAATTTCACAGTATAGACCTATCATTGATGCAAGCTTCTGCGTGGAGAAAACCATATGTCATGTTGCATTTTTTTGATCTAAATGTGTTTAAAACGCATTTTCAATTTCATACCTAAAGAATTGGGTGCTAATTTCAGTAATGAATGTTCTAAAGTCAAGTCTGTAAAAGGACTGAAATTCCATCAATAAAACATCGCCTCAATGTTTTTTCAGTTACAAATAGGACAAACTTTCAAAAGACTCTTTTGACTAAAATATTACTATTCATTATCAACCAATCATGGCCCTCCAAACCCATATATACTCTAATTTATGTTCCATCAATAAAACATCGCCTCAATGTTTTTTCAGTTACAAATAGGACAAACTTTCAAAAGATTCTTTTGACTAAAATATTACTTTTCATTATCAACCAATCATGGCCCGCCAAACATATATATACTCTAATTTATGTTCACCCATTTCTAGACTGGCTCCCAATTGTCCATATAATTACTACCTTCACAAGTTGAGTCCTGAAGAAGACACAACATTTTGTCCTGTATTTATTGTGGGGATTCCAATGGTTTGGCTTTGGTTTGGTGTTTTTGTTCTGTATTTATTGTGGGACCCGAGTGATTTGGTTTTGGGTTGATGTTTTACAGCACAGCCACACAAGTAGGTAATTTAGTATCAAGACAATTGGAGTAACGTGCCTGGTCCAAGGATGCACCATGGTAGTCAGCCTGGGCTATTCCAGTGATAGAATTTAAATCCCAATGATCTCCTGCTGTACTACTAGTTTATTTTTTAAAACTGTCTTTGATTTACCATGAACCTATTGGAACAGATGGCAGTGCAACTATTGTACCTCAGGGCCATCTCAACACCTTTAAATTTTTTGAGACACATTAAAAAAAGAATAACAAAATAATTTGTTTGGAAATTGTAAGTGACTTACATTTTAGTGTTTCCACTCTTAGTGTACTCTCAGTTACTCTCAATTTGCTTGCTAAGATAATTAGGTCATACCTGCATACCTGTGACAGAACCAGGATTTCAAACCAGTAGATTTACAAATTTTGATCAGTAGATTGGTTTCTAAAAAGGTAGATTTTTGTATCGCCATAAATTTTACATGTTTTAAGGGGATTGAAAACAAAACAAGTTCATTTTGTCACATAATATGTATTCTCTTCATATTATAATAAAACACAAATTTTGAACATGATTCAGATTCAGAATCTGATGGAAGAGGTTACAATAATAGTTAGTTAATATGAGCCAGTATATTGTTATTTAAATGAAAAAGGAAGAGTTGTACATCTCACAGTTCACTGCAAAGATTTTTTATAAAGTCCACAGGCATTTTTAGTTTCCTTCAGAAGATCACTGTCTAGTGACCACTGGTGACATTCACTGTGATTGTTAACCTTCACAGTTAGCAGGCTCTCAATAGCTTTCTGGTCCAGACTTCCCCTTAAATCACTCTGGATTTTCCGAAGAATGGAGAATGTCCTCTCTGTGTCAGCATTGGAATGTGGCAATGATAGGACAACTACACTAAGTCTGGAAAGAAGTTCTAACTTAAGTTTTCCTGTTGGTGGGTTTCTGAGGCTGCTGACTAATCTCCAATACTGCTCCAAGCTCATTTCAAATATTTTTATATTTAAAGAAAATAATTTAGTATGCTATCTTAAAATCCAATTTGCATGAAAACCCCCAATGCAAAGTCAGGACCTTTACTACTCGCCTGCACACACTGCCAAGATCATTTTTGGTCGGTCTCTCCGTTTTATCTTCCTTCCAGGACAGATCGGCCGAGTTTTACTCAAAGACTCATTGTCATCAAGGATTACCTTTGATCCTTTTATTACTTATAACACATCAAACAACATCCCGCATTTGGCCTTAAACTCTCCAAATTACAACAACAAGGTAATCAATTAGCCACTTCTGTTTACACATGCTAACCACGCATCGTCGTACCGGTCATATCATAGGTCGAACATTTCCGGCTCCAAGTAGACTGGTTCTGGCTGGTTTATCTAATGTGTTGATAAAACGCGTAAAAAAAATGGGTTTTTTTTTTGTTTTTTTTTTAAAAATGTTTTCCTTGAAATTTTCAAAACCGGTAGAATTCGACTACTAAACGGTATGTGCGGTAGACGGTCTTTAAAACGGTATTTTTGGCCTACCGCCAGTAGAATCACAGGTATGTACCTGGGGCTCCTCAAAGGCAATGGCTAAGTACATGCATATTAATATAGTGCCAAATTTAATCATTTCAAGTGGTATTGTGGTTGTCTATGTCTTAGGTGAGAAGACACATTTGTATGTAATTTTCTAAACTCTCTTGATAAATTTAATTATTTTTTCTTGTGGAATAGTTGGTTATGATAGGTGGATGCATCTGTATTTACTTTTAATCTTAGTGATTGTGATTCCTGTCAAATATGGTGTTATCTGTAGCCACTCTGGCTGTCAACCCAACTGAAACAAAGAACAAACCATTATTTTCAGGAAGGTGTGTTTGTAGATTTACAATAAAGCACTGACAACACGTTTTCTTTTATAGCCAAATATTTAGTTTGTGACCATTTGTTGTGAAATTTGTAGCACTTTTAATAGGTGTAAGGTGTTTAAAATTGAGTTAAGTAGTTACAGTGTAATATATAGTTTTTGGGGGGAGATAAAACTAATTTCAATTATGCAATACTTACCTGTTGCTATTGTTTAGCTATTCTATTTTGTGCCGAAAATCACAGTTCATTCGAATACATCCTCCCACAGAGTGGAGAAAAAGGTTAGTATGACCTTTGAACTACAGTCTGTGCATCGCTTAGGTTTGCCTGAACAGTGATCTTTTTCATAGACGATGATTACGCAAGACATCAGAGCAGGGTGGGAGGAGGTCATTCGACAATAGTGACAAGTATTGCAACATTAAAATTAGTTTTACCCCCCCCCCTAAAAAAACTACATTTTAATACAGTCAGGGGTCAAGCTAGACTTGAAATTTAGGGAGAAGTGACTTCTCCTTTTGGACAGAATAGGGAGAAATGAGAGCAGAACAGGGAGAAGTGGCAGCAATGCAAAAAACGCAATATATATATATATATATATATATATATATATATATATATGTGTATGTGTGTGTGTGTGTGTGTGTGCTCGCACGCTATGGTTCTCTTATTTGAATTGTGTCCTGTATTTCTCATTATGCATATTTGCATTTAACATTAGTTTTAAGCAATATTTCATCTTCAAGTAGAAAATTCTCTATGTTGTATGTATATTATAAACACATTTTGTAAGTGTATGAATTTATTATGCTCATATGCAATGTATTCATACTTAAAAGTGTGTATGTTTCGATTGAGAGAAATATGCAATGTATTTTGGCCATTTGACTTCAAAAAAGCAAAGCAGAAACTATACATTTTAATTAATTTTAAGTGACAGGAGTAGCTAGATTACAGTATTGTAATTACAAATAGGTAAAAATACTTAAGCAACTGCCAGCTAAAGAACAAATTTATTTTTTTTGAAGTTTCTTCACTAGAAAATGTCAGTTGAAAACATTTCCAAATGAGTTTGAAACAACACCTATATTAGGCTATAACACGCAGATGATAGCACATGTAAATGTGTCTTCAAGATCATAGTGTTCATCGATTCAAACCAGTGGTCACTGATGAGTAATCTCATCTTTACAACTGCATTTTGAGGGAGTTGATTCTAAATTAAATGTAAATCTTTTGACTGTCATTTTTTGGGTATTGTTTTTAAAAGCAGATGCATCTATTTTTAGAAACAGGGATTTTCTTCATATGACCACTCACTTTCTAGCTTCGTTGCAACAATCCCATTATAGGATTGAAAATTTATGGTTTTAATATTTGTCTTCTACGTGCTCGTAATAACGTCGTGTATTGGTTGGATATTTTTTTCTTTCTTACTCTTTCTCGTATTTGCATAAATATGTGTGATGTAAGCTAACAACCTTGACCTTAAGTTACAGCGCTGATCAATTCGACAACATAGAATGGTCCCATACGTTTCTGACCAACACATTTTTATTTTTAGGCTAAATCTTTTAATAGTTACACTTTGCCTTGTACGAATTGTATAATTTCCTTAATGTATGTGTCCAAAGAATTACGAAAACAGACAGTCTAATGAAGACGTACTTCCAAGACACAGTGATGTCTGCCATTATTACCCCATCACTTATGGTGTCAAACTGATTTTATGAAGAAAAGAATGCAAGCACGGCTGTTAAAATCTTCAAAAAACACAAAATGTTATTTACATATAGATGATTTAGTTTCAAAACACAAGTTATTAAGTTAAGTTTTCATCAACAAATGATAACTTGCGGAAATCAGGCAGCGATATATTGCGTGGGGGGATGGAGAGTTTTAATTGGTCAATCAGCTATTAACTGTGAATGTGCAAGAGTTTGTTTTGTCGGCGCAATAGATATGAACACATGCTAAAACAACATGCCACCCATTTCGCCTTGGGCTTAACACTACTTGACTGGGTTGAGGGAGCATCTCAAAAGCCTATTAAAAAAAAAGGAAAATGACAGGGCAAAGTTGTTTTCGGTTTCCTAATATAAGAAGGCGAAGTTTATATTTTTTCGGCGACTTAGTCACCCACTTCGCCTGGTAGCATGACCCCTGTACAGTAAAACCTGTCTTGAGCGAACTCTGCTATGAGCAACCACCTGTCATTTACGACCACAATCGTGATGCACGGATCGACCACCAGCAGAACGCGACCAGCAACCACGATTTATTGGCAAATTATGCATTTCGACACTGCTATGAATGACCACATCACAAAAACAGAGATAAACACAACTGACCTTTATTTAATCCTTTGTAACCGCGACCGCTTAAAAAGTAAAAGCTGTTATAAACAAATCAAAAACTCAAAAAAAATTAGGATGGCTACCGGTTTCTTAAATTTTACAGGTCATGCATGTAGTGTCATATGTTATAAATTGTAAACCAGACTAGAGTACATGCAGATCGGTCATTCGGAAATACCTTGGCAATTTCTGCGAGACTAAAGTATGATCCGTAGGATTTACCGCGAAGTTGCAAATTGCAGCTTGTTCTAAAATAACACTGCTATGACCGTATCGCGAGAACTGAGACAAACACCACTGACCTTTATTTAATCCTTTGTAACAATGACCACTTAAAAAGTAAAGACTGTTCTAAACAAAAAAACAAAAATATTAGGCTGACTACCGGTTTCCTAAATTTTGTAGGCCATGCATGTAGTGTCCATTGTTATAGACTGTAAACCAGACTAAAGTACATGTCACTAACTGCCATTGTAGTGCCAAAGTTAATGTAGTGGTCGCATACATCATTTGTCTTTGGAGTTAATCCATAATGCCTGGGGTGAATGAGGTCTTTGTCTTTGTCTTTAATACCAGTAGGTGAGAATCGTTTTCTGGATTCGATTGTCATTGTGAAAGGCTTGTGTTGTTTGTTGCATATTTTTGGATGTTACAGTGATTAAAGCCCACACACCAAGCCATCATCTGTTCACCTTTGTGCAGCAGGTTACACCATTTGTTTATAGAGTTAATCACATTGTGTCGTCGGTGAATTAAGCTTTTGACTTTTGTCTCTAAATGAATTTATTCTGTTTCTGGATGAGTTATGTCTTTCAAAACCGCTACAGTCATTATTACAATTGATCCCTTATAACATTAACACCTAGCACCTTAATAACAATGGCAGAATCTCCAACAAAAAAGAGACAAATTCTAACACTGGAGGAAAGAATTAATGTAATTGAAAGAAGTGAAAAAGGGGAAACCATTTGTAACATAGCAGCTAGATGAAATGTTGCTAAAACTCAAATTCAGGGTATTATAAAAGACAAGGAGTCAATTAGAAATGAATTCATATGCTAATACATGTACATGTGATCTTCAAATATAAATGTGATTCATGTTTAATGATAGATGTATATCTTTCTTGCTATATAAAATTATTTTCAGATGAATGCATGCAATATTTTAACAAGAACTATGAACAAAGAATACAATAAATGTACAGTGATTGTGGTTAATTTTCCTTCTTAAACAGTGCTGAATTTCGACCTTGGAAACTGGTCTTATTGTATAAACCTGTTATGAGAGACCACCTGTCTTGAGAGACCGCTTTTTGTTGGCAGAAGGGGTGATCTCTCAAGACAGGTTTTACTGTAGCAGCAATTACTTATCCTGTTGCTATTGTTTAGCTGAATTTGTCAGTTAGGGGGGTAGGCTGATGCTCTAGTTAAACTGATCAAAAACATAGAAAATGGAATGTACATCTACTCACCGTAGAGGGAGAGGTCCATCTTATAGAAGGCTGGTGTCTCTCTGAGCCACATGTTGTGCTACAACAATGGGCCCCAGAGAAGGTAGTGGAGCTACAGAAGGTAATTGATTTTTAGCGAGAAGTCCTGTTTGGCAAAGGACGGAAACAGAATCGTAATTCCCATTAAACTGGAGACAGCCAGTGTCAATAGACAAGACATGAATCTCGCTTTGTTGTCTTGCAGATGCAAGAGTGAGTAGGAACACAGTTTTGAGTGTGAGGTCCTGAAAGGAGACTTCACTCAATGGTTCATAGGAGGTTTTTGGTTAAAGACCACAAAACACATGAAACATTCCATCTGGGAGTAAGAAAGCGGGAGATGGGTCTCTGGAGCTCAAAGTACTTAATAAGATCAGCAAGGTATGAATCTGAACCGATTGCCGTGCACTTAGAGAATTTAAGTGTGTTGGAGATGGCAGCTCGATAGCCCTTGATAGTTGACACTGAACATCTTTTGGTCTCAAAAAGGAACGAAAGGAAATCAGCAACAGAAGTTACAGAGGGGCAGATAGGATCAACATGTTTCCTACTACACCAATCACAGAAGATTCTCCACCTGGCATCATAGACCTTGGATGTAGAAGCTTTTCTGGCCTGGATGATGCAACTGGCAACTCTGCCAAAAAACTTGTTCTGGCAGAGAGATCGCTTGAGATGAGCCAAGCGTGAAGATGGAGAATGTGTGGGCTGTTGTGGAGAAGGTAGAGACCTGGGTCAATCGATCAACAGGTCTAGCAGATCGATGAACCATGATCACTGGGGCCACAGTGGGGCAATGAGAATGATCTTCGCAGTGGAAGTTCAGATTTTTGCAGAACTTGATATAGCAGTTGGGATGGTGGGAAAGCGTATGCAAATAGCTGATCCCACCGGAAGCTGAATGCGTCCACTGCCCATGCTTTCTGGTCCGGGAGCAGAGATACGTAAAAGGGAAGTCTGTTGTTGATCCTGGTCGCAAACAGGTCAACTAGGGGTCTTCCCCAGAGTGTGAAGAGACCATTCCGTGAATACGGCTCAACCTGTCCTGGACAGGCTGCCTGCTAATACATTCTTCTTGCCCGGAATGTGTCCTCTGAGGATGCCCTCTGAAGGAGGTTCCAGACCTCCATGCAAAGAGAAGGGGCACATGTCCCTGACATCGCAGATATGCTATGACGGACATTTTGTTTGAGGAGACCATGATGCAGCGGCCCCTTACTCTGTTGATGCACCCTTGCAATGCTAGAAATATGCTTTCATTTCTATGTTGTTGATGTGGAGGGATGATTCGACCAAAGACCCTGGAGAATTATGCCCTCTGGTTCTAAATGAGTACCCCAACTGGAATCTGATGCGTCAGTGAACAGATAGGAGTGGGGGTGGGGTGCATGCATTGGGACCCCAGCCAGGAATCTTGTCTGAATCATCCACCAGCGCAAGTGGTGGTGAAAGTCCCGTCCTAGTGGGATTGGGGTTGATAGAGAATCTCTGTGTGATTTCCACCTTGCGAGGAGGAGGAACTGTAGAGGGCGCATATGGGCAACATCCTAAAGGAACCAAGTAGGCAGCGCTGTTCAAGGTTCCCAATAGGGATAGATAAGGGCGAGCAAATAATGATGTTTTTGCTCGAAGCGCCTCTAGAAGAGCCATGAATCGATCTGCCTGATCCAGTGGAACCCGGAACAAGTTCTGGTTTGTGAGAAAATTCATCCCCATGTAAACAAAGTCCTGTGATGGAATGAGTTCCGACTTCTCGAGGTTTGGTAAAAGACCCAACCAAGTTACGGCGGACCAAGAACGGAACAGATCAATATGATGGGACTGAACCTGGACATTGTGGATCAGCCAGTCATCGAAATACTGGAGAATCGGTGCTCACAGTAATTAAAAGCAGGCCGCAACCACACCCATAATTCGGGTGTAGACTCTGGGTGTGGAAGAGATTCCGAATGACAGAACCCGGAATTGAAAAACTTCCTGGTCTAAGCAAAATCGGATATATTTGTGGTGTGGAGGAAAAATCAGGATGTGCAAATAGGCATCCTGAAGGTCCAAGGAGACTGCCCAATCGGACAGACAATGTGCATTCTGGATCAAAGAGGTTGTTTCCATCTTGAAAGGTTCCTCCAGAAGAACTGGTAGAGAGGGGAGAGATTGATTATGATCCAAACTTCCCACTTTTCTTGGTGACCAGGAAGATTCGGGAATAGAAGGCGGAAGACTGATTGTTCAGGACCCTCTCAACTCCCCCTTTCTGCGGAAGGGCGTGCACCTCTTCCCTCAAGTTCACCAGATTGGACTAAGATAATGGGGGTCCTTGATAGCGGGGGTTGTTCTCAACACTGGTGTTGATAACCCTCATTCACAATGGAGAGGACCCACCCATCATCCATAATGCTTGACCAAGCCTCTGAAAGAGGCCTAGGTGAGCACCTACGGGGACGTTTGGGAGGGGGATGCATGGCAGGATAGGGGTTGGATCCCTAGGGCAGTTCCCCCCTTCCTCCTGTGGGAAAGGAAGGAGGATTATAGAACTTCCTCTGTTGGAGTCTGTGGCGACCTTGTTGCCGTGGACCCGACTGACATGGAAGAGGTCTAGTTTGAGGTTGCAGATTGGACTGGAGTTATGTCCACTTAAAGAACTTGGATGGCCCGAGGGCAATTCACATTAACATGCTTCCTGGCCGATTGCGATGGGCCAGGAGTGGATGTAAAGGATCGATGTTGATGATCCAGCCAGTCTTGAGAAGCCATGGTTGGTATGAAGCCCCCAAGAGGGTCTCGGCTTCTAGTGGGGCAGCCCTTAGAAGGTCTTTACTGTGGTTAAATAAGACCTTCGAGGAGTCCAATGCAACATCACGGCGGATATGCAGAAATTCCGCCGATAAAGCCATTGCAACAGAAGGCGCATGCCGGGACATCTTGACCACAGCTTCCAGCATACATTGTAATGCGGCTGGGTTCAAGGAGGCCTCTCTCAGCATACTAAATGCAGTTGCTGAGAACAGATCAGAATGCAATGCAATGGTTACGAGTAACCGGGTTTTCTGCTCCATGGCATCAATTATTTTTATTGGAAGGTGAGCCCAGGCTCCCGTAGAAATGCCCACTTTGGCCGCCTCAGCGTCCAATTGCGGAGGTTTGGTAGGCCACTTTGGGGAATGTACCCTGTAACTGGCAAAAGAGTCCAGTGGTCTTAATATCGAGGGAGGGATGAACCACCCTTGACTTTGCCAAGCTATGTTTTTGCCTAGTCAAAACCCCTGTGAGAGTTCCTCAATCATTGGGGAATGAGGGAGAAGCAAGAGGTCTGGTTGTGTTTGCTCCCCGTAGATCTTTTCCATAATGGAAAGGATCTTTTTGGATTGTGTGCCAGATGGTTTGGAGCACAATTCTGGGAGTAAGAGGTGGTAAACCTTATCAAAGGACCAGACCTCTTCCTTCTCTTCCAACTGAGAGGAAGGGGTGGGCCTGAGAGGTGTCAGTGCCACTGCTTCTGTCTCGAACTAATCTGAGTCAACAAAATTAGGAATCTAGTATACTCTGAGTCGGAGAGTGGGTGGGCCTTGATGGTGGAGGAGGCATAGGAGCACTCTGCACCACAGCCTGTAGTTCAGTGCGAGTTATCGTGGGGAGGCCAAACTGCCTGTCTACCCTGGATGATGCGACACCTCTAGCCTTCCGCATTGAGGCCACCTGGTGAGGAGGTGATGGCGGGACATGAGCCGCAGCATCACCTCGACTGTGAGGGCAAGGTCCAGTAGCCCACAGGGCATAGTGGACCAAGGGCTTTCAGGTGAAGATCCCCACATCCTGTAAGGCTTCATTGGGATAATGGGGGGATTCTAATCTGTTCCCCTTTGCCATTCTGAGCCCAGTGGGCAGACTCCCAATCCTGCACAGGATGGGACGGTAGATGGGAAAGAAGGGGGAACTTGGTACTTACCCTATCCCCATACCTTGAGGCCAACAAGTGATAATCAGAGAAGACATCATCTTCAACTGATATATCACTCAGGAAGGTGTGGTGTTCATACCGACCGGAAGTGATGGGAGCAATGCATCACCTCCTGAGTGTGAGGGAGCAACATGCTACCATGGGCACAAGATGTGTTGCATTGCTCCACCTCCCTAATGGGAGGGTGCAACCTGCTGTTGCAGTGCTCTACCTCCCTAACTGGAGAGAGCAACCCACTGTTGCGGTGCTCCACCTCCCTAATGGGAGGGCGCAACCCGCTGTTGTAGTGATCTACTTCCCTAATGGGAGGGAGCAATCACAGTGCTCCACCTCCCTAACAGGAGGGCGCAACCCGCTGTTGCCTTGCTCTACTTCCCTGTTGGGAGGGAGCGACCCGCTGTCGCAGTGCTCCACCTCCCTAATGGGAGGGCGCAACCTGCAATTGTGGTGCTCTACTTCCCTGCCAGGAGGGGATGACCCGCTGTCACCGTGCTCCACCTCCCTAACAGGAGGGAGCAGCCTGCTAACTGGGCGTACATGCTGTTTTGAACGTGAGAAGCGGTAAGTTGCTACAGGCACAATTTCTCTGGTGATGTTTCAGGCAAACGTCTACACAGTATGGCGTCAGTGAAAAAGATGACTGTTCAGGCAAGCCTAAGCAACGCACAGAATGGAGTTCAAAGGTCATACCAACCTTTTTCTCTACTCTGGGAGGATATATTCACATTGAACAGATGGTGATTTTGGCACTAAATAGAATAGCTAAACAATAGCGACAGGATAAGTAATTGCTGCTATTAAATTAGAATTAATTAGCTCATACGGAAATATTTTACAAGTCATTTCCCACTTAATATAACATTTTTGGAAATTCAAATATACATTAAATCGTACAGAGAAGTGTGTGAGGAGAGTGGATATATGGTTATAATTTGGCTATAGAATTTAGGATTTGTGCATTTGGGTTTGTATACAAGAGATAGATAAATGTCTGCAGTTAACACAATAGGACCATAAGTTTAGTTCAGCATTAAGTCTAGAAAGGTCTTCAGGGAATGCTTTCTCTGAGGTCCTCTATGATCATTTTTAAACTAGGGTCAACCATAGTGCAAGAGGCAGTCAGTCAGCATGTAGAACCATGAGTTGATATTGAATTAAATGTGTAAAAGAAAAACCCTCTGCTTGTCAAATTCCACAAGTGAAGCGCAGTTAAATCAGATTAGGTTCTACAACAGTATTCCCAAAAATGTTTAAAAATGAGTAAAGATGGAAAAAAAATAATTGAAAATGATTTGGTTTTGGTTTTAGTGTTTTATTGTACCGCCACAAGTAGGTTATTTAGTACCCAGGCAATTGGAGTCGGCCTCTATCCTTATAGAATACTGACAGATTTCAAATGCTAAGTAATTAACCTTTGTCTTTTTTATGTTAAAAGAGCAATTTAAAACCATTTAAAATGAGTGTTTTCATGCTTTATTTCATCAACTTTTGTGTCAATTTAAAACCATTTAAAATGAGTGTTTTCATGCTTTATGTCATCAACTTTTGTGTCAAGTTAATGATTATGTCCATAATTACATTTCAATCAATTAAATTCTTGCTGAAAATTCACACATGAAGCTAGAAAAAGTGAAATTTTATGCATTTGTAGCCCAATCGAGTGAAAAAGATTACTCTCTTGAGATTTTCGAGGCTTACTGCTAGTGAAGGGAAACAAGTTTATTTCCTATTTCACTCTATAAAAGTAAGAAGATTTGTACTTTTATTTGTTTTAACTGTTTTTGACAGTCACCTATTTTTGAGATTACTTCTTTTTGCAACAATGTTCAACCACAATACTGCTGAATCAACTGTTAATATTTTTTATGAAGTTAGATGAGCATTTCTTTTGTTTATATATTATCTGTCTTAAATGTAAAGCAAAACATTGGTTTTAAGTGACTACTTTGAACACTGTAAATGTTGTCCTCTCTTCACTCACTTATCTACTGATAATATACTCTATGTCATTCTAACAACTTTCTTCTTCCTAAACCCAGAACTGGATTGTATAAAAATTGTTTGGCTTCTTTGGTCCAATTATTTGTAACTGTCTACCTAAAGATGTTAAAGAACTTCTCTTTGATAATCAAGGTCAATTTGTTGCTGTGTTTTATGACAATTTTTTTTTCTTGAGACAGGTTATCTCTGTATTAAATAAAGAAAAAGCTTTGGTGAAGTTTATGGAGAAATCGAATGGGAGAAAGGACTATTTTAAGTGGCCTTTGATTGATGATGTTGCAGAAATTGATGCCTGTTATGTATTCAAATAGGGCTTTGATGTATCACCTGTATCAAGTGATGGAAAGTCTGGTCTGCCCCTAACATTAAGCATCTCCAAAGGAATTATGATGCAATAAAGGCTAAATGCATTTAAATTTTGTGAGGTTTTTTTTCTTTCCTTTTATCATTTTCTTTTCATGTTTTTAATACTTTGAAGCTTGCTTTTGCATATGTTGAAATGATGGCTAAATTTTGTCTTTTCATTTTAGTCTAGGGCTAATATATGTGTAGTTATGTATTTTTTATTTCAGTTTAATGTCGTTTAATTCTTTATATCTTTTTTAATTTTACTTCTGCTGTGATGCATGTAGTTTTATTGGACAGTGCTTAAAAAGACAAAAATTTTGATATATAATTTGTCCATGTAGCTTTAAAATTGTAAAAGTTGTGAACATTTTATTTTTAGTGTCTGTCAAATTGATGCCAACAGTGTCCCACGGTCAAAATGTGACTTTTATCAAAGTTTGTAACGTTCCAATTTTTAAACCATTGACATTGTGGCCTTGAAAAAAATTAAGTGTAATCTGTAAATATATCTTAGCCCTTAAATATAAGTAGTTGCTATGAATCTTCAAAAACAATGTTACCGTGTGCCATGAAATGTGGCCTTCCGAAGCATTTTCTAAAAAAGATTGTGAAGGAAGGACGAGTTTTTCTGCAAAATTGAAGATGTGCGGTATGCTCACTTTGTACTTTTCATAGTATAATTTCTATTTATTCATGTTACTGAGGTTAGTAGTTGTGATTTATATTGGTTTTTTTTATAAGTAGGTGAAACACTAGCTTGATTAAGCTATCACAAAGTACATGTAGGTTGTCGGACATGATTTTGTACACGAGCGAAAAATATAAAAAAACTCCAAATTTACGTTTTGTTTTGTAATTTCTCTCCTAATTGACCTACAAAAATAAATTTCAGGAAAACAAGCTCTATCTCTTTATATGTCTTTTTTTGTCTGCTAACTATTGTTAAAAATGCTTTGGAATACATAAAAGAAGCATCATCAGTGCCTTCCTTTCATCACAAATGTTTGAAACAGATGCAATCCAGATAATGTTTAAAACAGGATATGACCAACTTTGTTGTTTATTTATATATGTATATATTATATAAAACATCTTTGGGTGTTTACTTGTGCATGTGCATATGTGTGTGTGTGTATGTGTGTGTGTGGATGAAAAAGCTTTAAATCATGCATGTTTGTGTACACAATACTCAGTGTGCTGAATCCATACTCCGCTGATCCTGTGTACACTAATCCATAATACCTTTTTTGTATGATGTTTGTTTCCCAGCTGCATTTTATATATTTGCCTGTACATATGTAAATAACTGAGAGCCACAAGGGAGATTACTCTTTGTTCTAATTGTATCACCCTCAAAAAATAAAGACATTATTACTATTATTATTATTCTTATTATTATCTCCCCTTTCCCATCTCTCCGCCTTAGTCTGGAATGGAGCTAAATCACTTTTCCCTAAAATTTAGTTCCGTGTGAACCCTGCTACAGTATTGTTTGTAGGTTTTAATGCCATTTTTCAGCACATGATAGGTTATACATGGTGCAGTATTGAATCAAGCAATTTTAACCATATCCGCCAAGCAGATATGTGAGATGATCTTTAGGGGGAAAATGATGAGATAGTTCCCTTTTAAAAAAACATGAGCACCAGAAACTGCACATGATACACCCACCATGTGTTTAACAGTCTCCTATGCAGAAACTTAACACACTAAATTAAAGGAGCAAAAACCATTATTTTCTTATTAGACTTACCATGACCATGCCCTCTGACCTTTTCACCCCAGAATATGTTTTTTTTTACTATCCTAAATGCAAACCATCAGCAAAGTTTGATCAAGGAACTTTAGAACAAAAGGTATTCTGCAAAATCCAAATTTTTAGCAACAATACCAATGACCTTTGACCCAAAAATCAATAGGCCTCTTCCATAACTTAAGTGCAAGCCATCCACAAACTTTGGTCGCACTATGTGGTCAAGAACTAAATTTCCGATGCAAAATCTTTTTTTTCAGTTACACTAACCTTGACCTTTGACACAAAAACAGATAGGTTTCTTCTTTATGCAAAGTGTAAGACATCCACAAAGCTTGGTCCAGGTCTGTTATGGAGAACTAATGTTATTTCACACAAACAATTTTTCTTCTTTCAGTCACAGTGATATTGACCTTTTGACCCCAACAGTGAAATGGTTCTTCCTTATCCCAAGTGCAAGCTAAGTTTGGTAACTGTAGATGATGAAGAACCTCTGTTACCATGCAGAAACTGTTTTTCTTATTTCAGTCACAAAGACCTTGATAACTGGCCTTTTTACCCCAAAATCAATAGAGTTCTTCCTTACCCTATGTTCAAGCCTTCACAAGTTTGGTAACTGTTGATGGTGGACAACATTATGCAGAAACCATTTTTGTTCTATTAGTCAGTGACCTGGACCTTCAATGTTTTGATCCCAAAATGTATCCAGTTCTTTCTTACCCAAAATGCAAGTCATCCACAATGTATGGTAATTGTAGATGGAGGATAACTCAAGTTACTACGGGGAAACAAATTTGGTACCAGACCAACAGAAAGGTGGATGGACAACATCATTAACATAATGCACACATTCTTATGATGGGCATATAATAAAAACAAACACACCTGTAAAAATGTCTTTGAATGAATGTGTTTCATGGCAAAAATAAATTATAAGAAATAAATTATACTTTTCTATCAACTCGTGTATATTCAAAATTCATCAAGAATACACTGCATATAAATTATAAGTGCATATGCTCACTTATAAAGTCCAACTGTAAACAACACAGACCTTGATGGGCTGTTGCATAATGCGCTGACAGATCAGGGTCTATGTTGTTTGTTCTACTGATTTCTCCAAACAAACTGAAGAGACCCAGATCTGCCAGCACATTATGTGATGTGTGATGACAAATCTGGGTCTGTACAGTTTGCAGTTGGGCTCTACTTAAGTGAGCATATATGGTATCTTCACTTTTTGTTATAAATTATACAACTTTCTAGATGGGGAAGGGGTGTGGGATTAAAGAGACAAATTATCCATGTTTCATAGTTGGTATTTGTACTTGCTATTTGTGGTTACATCAACCAACTTAAATGATGTTTTGGAGATGGAACAGGATTATGATGTCAAAATTAAAACAAGTATTTCTTTCTGAGTGTGGTCTTTTTATAATCAAACACATACACACATCAGTTGAAAAACAACATGATTCTAAGGATACTTCAATAGCTCTGTGTGTGTGTCTCTATCTCTTTCTCTCTAAAACAGCAAAACAGTTTCTTTTTTTTTTTTTTTTTAAATTTCAGCCAATGCATACAATACAAATATATGATGATTTGTTGAGTATCCTGGTCTAAATCGTGCTTAATTTTCCTGTAAAATATTATGATCATTAAAAAGGTGTTCAGTCTAAGAATCAAGATGGTTGTGAATAGTTTACTGAAACAACTTACTATTATAATTGGTTATCCAGTCCATTTATAAATTGGTTGTATAAATACCCTCAAGCCATAAGTCCTGAATAATCCCTGCTGGGCATGACAAATCCATCTTCCCATTGCTCAGGTCAAACTCAAATTTAGGTTGGGCAAGGTCATGTTTGCAATCCAAGTCTACGGGCAATACCAAAAGCCTGTGAAAGAGAGACAGAGGCCATGTTCAGTTCATAATGCTTTATGTTCTGCAAGTTTTATAATCTATAATCTCACCACATTACATATATCAGCACCTTTATTTAGGATTTATATGTATTGTATAGTTCTATTATATATATAGTTTAATTCATCTATAGATCCTTAATTTCAACCTATATACTGTCAAAGTCCACTTTGCAGTCAATGTCATGGTCAGTCTCGCATTTTCTCATGCATACATGATAATGTGAATTACTATTTGAAGCAAGTTTTGAAAAAATTGGGGAATAAATCAGTTATATTTTAATCATAATATTTGTAAGTATACCTGATTTTGCCGACTTTCAAGCCTTAACCTACCCACAGGCAGTTTGTGAGTAGACTTCGAAATGCGCCCAGCTTGCAAACTCTGAAAAGTCAGTTTGTCAAAGGTTGTTTTGATGCATGTTGCTGATTTCAAGGTGACAAGTTGATGATAGTTAATAATATAACTCATTAGATTCCTTTGACAGTGGTGTTTGGAAATACAAATACACTAATCTGTAATGATTAGTCACCTGGACTTCTTAAAAAGTGTGATTAATATATCGAAACCCTAACACCCAAAAGCAGTGTTATTATCTATTGTTTACATAATAATTACTGGAGACCATTACATGCTTACTGTCTGACAAATAATTAAATGGATAAAAATAACTGTTCTTAAATCATTCAGTTCTGTGAACAGATAAATGATTACAAAAAAATCAGTTTTCTTTACTGTTGATGTAGTTGAAGAGATGAATCTGCTAGCGTATCTAGGCAAAAAGAGAAAACTTTATGAAATTTCCACAAACAAATCTAATGAATCTGTTTTAAAGATAAATAGCCAGTATGATGCTACAAAACATGCAAGAAAGTTCCAGTCATTGTGGAATAATGAGTATCCATGGCTAGAGTATCTCTTGCAAAAAGATCCAATGTTCTGTGCCATTGCAGACAAGCAAGTAAAGAAAAATGTTATGATATAATTAAAACATTATTAAATTAAATTCTGTCAGTTTATGTTGAATTTTCAGTTCAAGGTCTTTTATCTAAATATATCTTTTTTCTATTTATATTTATCTACATGTTTTACTGCATATACATTTATCTTGCTCGATAACTTGAATTATTGGCAAATGGGTTGAATGTGCAAACAAGGATAAAAGAAAACAAAAATTCCTTCTGTATAATAAGTATAATGCAGTTTCATAAAACATCCATATTTTATTTTTACCCTATTTTTAACTTTCATAGTGATATTATATTGTCATATTTTTGGGGCAAGCTGGCTTTTATAAAATTTGTCAAGCCCTATTTTTAATAAGCCAAGAAGGATAAAAAACAAGCAAAAGTTTTTTATCTGTAAAAACACAATTTCAAGAAAACATCCCATATTTTATTTTACCTAATTTATTGCAGTGTTATTACGTAATAGGGCAAGCTCAAATCTCCCAATGGCAAGCTGAATCTTCGAATCAGCCTGGCAAGCTGACTTTTTTTGTAAAATTTGTCAAACCCTGCCCTGAGATGTAAATTGGCATCAAAATATCAGATGATATATATATATATATAACGCACACTGCCAGTAGACTCCACCATTGCTTACTGATCACGCGACTAAGCGAGTGCAAAGACAAAACCAGCAACAAAGGTCACAAACCAGCAGTTAGGCCAAGGCATGTACACAAGATAATGGCTATATTAGTGAAGTGATTATCCTGGATTATCTTAATTACATACTTAATAAGAGGTAAGAACAACGTCATTTGAGTGACAAGGCTTTGAATTTGATGACAGGATATTTATTTAACAGATTAAATTTTAAAGGATATGGGGAAACATTAAAGCGTGTTGGCACTAATGCATTGCATATCAGTGGGTTCTAAAGCGTTGCTGGCTGACAAGACAGCATATCATGACTGCTATGGTATTAGGCCCTGTGGAGAACAATGTATTTCAAATAGCTTTCCAGTAGTATTAAACCACTGTCACTGTGATGTCTTTTTTTGTATTTCCCATGTTATTTATGCCAAATGGATCCCAAGACACACATGCATGATTTGATATTTCTCACCACTGGGCATCTGGAAGGCAGAAGAAGACACAAATATGAGATTAGTGCATTATTTTAGTCTTTATATTGTATACTTGTCATCAGTAAAATCGACAGTGTTAATACAATTAAAGAGCTGTGATTTTTCCTGCAGTAATGTATATCTTTTCCATGCGTTAAGTATTCCTATTTTCTGTTTGAACCTTTCCTACTTGGATGCATTGAGTTTTTCTTCAGATGCATGTGGATTTCGTCTACACGGGTTTTGTAAACATCATGTGTGAACATTATTTATGAACCTGTTCCACACAATATCAAATGTGGGTAAGATAACTCTGTCATCCTTTCTTTGGTATAGCAATATTACATGATTTGTCTGCCACTTGAACATCAGATTTAATGATCAGATGTCGCATGTAGGCAGCTGTCCAACATAAATTTGTCACCATAGATCCTGACAGCATAATGAAAGTGTGAAGTCATATTAAACAAAAAGATCTGGTGTTGGGATGTGTTTCATCTATTTTGACTAAAATGGATTTTAGTTCTATGGATCTGAGTACAAAAAGGTTTCATCATCTTTCTGTTTATAACCTATTTTTATTTCATCATTTTGCTATCTCTAAAAGAATATCTTAGGTTTATGTGCCTGTTTTTGCTCAATTACACCATGTATTTTGGCTGTATAACTTCAAATAAGCACAGAAGAAATGCACAGTAATTAATTCTAATTGATGGACTACCTATACTACATTATTGTAATTACAAATTAGTAAAAACATTCAAACAACTGCCATCAGATCCAGCTACTTTTTATGTTTTTTAGTTTTTAAAATTAACAGTCCAAAAGATTAATATTCAGTTTTGAATTAACCCCTCAAACATGTAGTTGCCAAGTTGAGGTTACTCACCCATAAATATCAGTGATCACTGATTTGAATATATGTACATGACACTATTGTGTGAAGACACCTGTGCATGAGCTCTCGACATTTACATTTATAAGGGTTGTTTCAAAATACCTTTGAAATGTTTTGGACTGGGTCATGAATGCAATGATCTTGAATGACTGTAAGAAACCGGACTGTAGCTTACAAACTTGAAACGTTGTTTCTTGAAAATAAAATGTTACTCATTGAGGGTTAGAGTATTTGCTTGGAAAAAACTTTTTCTTTAATCAGCTTCTCCCTTCTTGGCAAAATTTCCTCTGTCTGACAAAAAAGATTATTTGTTTCTTTTTTATGCTTCATCTTGTTTGGGTGTTTGCATGTGTGCAAATGTGTAATGTCATGCAACATCTGCTACTGCATTTGAGATGGTGAATTCAAACCCACAAGATTGTAACGACGATGTTGATCTGTAGATCTGCCCAACAGTGTTAAAATTTCAATCAGACTATGGCGGATGGATTTACAGACTCCACTGATCATACCCTAAGGAACCAAAATAATTTTCATGGAAATGGAAGGGACAGGGAGTCCTGGGATTTTTTTGGTAAAATTAAAAGGTCCCAAATAGCTTGAAAAAAATTACTCATGTTCTTATTTTGTAGAAAAAAAGAACCAATTCTATCTATCATACTAGGTGAAAAAATATCTTGATATAAAGGAAACAAAATTCCTGGTTGGAAAAAAAATCACAAGCCTATACACACACCCTCCCCCCCTCACCTTCCCCAAAGATTCAATGGTCAGTCCCTAATGGGTCATGCAAGCATGGCTCTTTGATCACAAATCTTAAACTATTGCACCATATAACCTTATGCAAATTTACTGGGCATGAAAAGGCAATTTAGATATCCATAATGCATGGAAAACTTGAATGATGGGGGATAATAAACAAATCACTTACAAGAGTTACTTTTCACAGACACGTTTACATGACTTAATTTCCAAAGGAGAAACACATGTAGGTATTCAGAAAACAATTTAGTATGTAAACTACTAAAGTAAAAACATAAATCCATCAAGTGATAAAATGTGATAAAGAGATCAAATTAATGTAAAGCATCATACAGCTGTGACTTTTTGGATCAAGAGCAAAAGATGGGGATTTAGACAGTCATATCTTTAATTTCCTTTTAAGTCATTCATTTTCCACCAAGGTTGTCTACTCATCCTGCTTAACAGTCTGATTATTGATTCAATTCTAGCATGTGGAGTTAGTAAATTATGGAACTACACAAATTATTTAGCTTGGCAAAGCTGAATATTAAAAAGCTGAAAATATCTGTCAAAGTTATTTACAAAATAATAATGGGACATAACACAGTTTAAGAGGAAAGCAAGTCAAAGAAGTTCATTTGATTACTTCCCCTTATCAAAGGTGCGGTAACAAGGTATCATGGATAGTTCCACATTTTGACAACCTATTGATTCTTAAGGATGAAAGCATGAGCTTAATAAATACAAACCTTGTGTATACAAATTCACACATAAACTAAATCTGTAATTTGGTTTACGTTTACTTTGAGTTAGACTTGAAAATGGATTGGTTTGTTTGGTGACTACATTTGAGTTAGACTAGCACAACAGATCAAATGCATAACTGAAGGGAAAACAAAATACCCAGGTGTGAATCACACCAGGCTGCTCCACTGATTGACATAGGATCCAATTAGTACCCCACTGATGAACAAGGTAGGGGTATTGATAGATATAGAATCCAATTAGTACCCCACTGACGAAGAAGGTATTGATAGAAATAGGATCCAATTAGTACCCCACTGACGAAGAAGGTAGGGGTATTGATAGATATAGGATCCAATTAGTACCACACTGACAAAGGTAGGGGTATTGATAGATATAGGATCCAATTAGTACCACACTGACAAAGAAGGTAGGGGTATTGATAGATATAGGATCCAATTAGTACCACACTGACAAAGAAGGTAGGGGTATTAATAGATATAGGATCCAATTAGTACCCGACTGACGAAGAAGGTATT
Organism: Margaritifera margaritifera; assembly: GCA_029931535.1. NCBI lineage: Eukaryota > Metazoa > Mollusca > Bivalvia > Unionida > Margaritiferidae > Margaritifera > Margaritifera margaritifera. Next base: position 352,152 of record JAQPZY010000993.1, on the reverse strand, counting down.
GACAGAAATAGGATCCAATTAGTACCCCACTGACGAAGAAGGTAGGGGTATTGATAGATATAGGATCCAATTAGTACCACACTGACAAAGAAGGTAGGGGTATTGATAGATATAGGATCCAATTAGACCACACTGACAAAGAAGGTAGGGGTATTGATAGATATAGGATCCAATTAGTAACACACTGACAAAGAAGGTAGGGGTATTGATAGATATAGGATCCAATTAGTACACCACTGACAAAGAAGGTAGGGGTACTAATATTAGTACTACCTTTCCGCAAAAATCAGTTTTTACTTTTATCTTGACAACCTACTAATTCTTAAGGTAGAAAGCATGAGCTTAATAACTATGAGTCTTGTGTTTAGAAATTCACACAGAAACTAAATCTGCAACTTGGTTTACATTTACTTTGAGTTAGGCTTGAAACTGGATTGGTTTGTTTGGTGACTATTGTTGACAGTTAGACTAGCAGAGGAGATCAGATGCAGAACTTCAAATGAATGGCCAACTTGGTTTACGTGTTTATGTCTGCTACAGATGTAAATATCTCAAAATTGCGATGGTTGATGGGTAATTAGAAGAATGCCATTTTGTAATAATAACAATGAATTTTAATCATGCATAAGGCCCATATTGTTTGTTTGAGCCACCTTGTCAGAGAAAAATATTCAAGGTAGCTCTTGACTGATGGAAATGAACACTATCAAGGAGGGGGTGGGGGTAATATTGGTTCAGTGTAAAAGCTCTCAGTTGTATAAGGAATTATCCCGAGTATCTTAATCAACATCTTACAGGCATGCTTTCCACTGGCTATGAAGCCATAGCCTGAATGAGCTGAAGTTATGAAGTCATCCTATAGTTGTTCAGGAGCAACAAAATTACGGTCCAAGTTACTGAACAGTTTGTGTCTCTTCTTACAAGGCATGCACATCTGTATGACATGGAACTTTTTCTGTCTGTGTTTCATGCTCATCCTATCAGATGCTGTATCCAAATTGGCAGACTATATGCATACTTTGTTTGTTTAAGAGGACATTTAGAGTCGAGTTTGGTTTGCATTTGCTTTTAGCTGGAATAAACTAAGGTGATTTCAGTCTGTAATGCATTGTTATGAACATGGGTGAAAGAATGGGAGAAAAAATACCTGGGTGTGAATCATACCAGGCTGCTCCATTGATAGATATAGGATCCAATTAGTACCCCACTGAAAGAGGTAGGGGTACTAATGTTAGTTCTAACTCGCTGCAAAAATCAGTCAGTTTTTATTTTTATCTTTAATGTACAAATTATTCTCATTTTTCTGAAATCTGTCACTGTTCAATGAAAATTCAAATAAAAAACTGTCCAGCTCAAAGTCAAAGGGAGACAACTTGTATTTTTAATACAAATAAGCACATGAATTGATTTCCAAAATCACCTGTACAGGTTAAACCCCCGATTGTTAAATTTCAGAGTTGCTGTTAACAAAGCATGTCCGTCCGAGGAGTGGGTGTAATTACAAATGCTAAAATTATGAATATACATTAAAGCTTGTGCAGAAACTAACTAATAATCTACAACAGATATAATCCAAAATGAATGTTCACCAAAGTTCATATCCTCCTCGCATCTACCATTCAAAATATTACTTTTATGAATTTCAAGTAATCTGTTACCCTCATTACCGATCACAGTATCTTGTGAAATGCTATGCTTGGCAGGATTAAACTGATTAAACGCAGATGAAATCTCGAAGTACAGTAGTCATGCACAGTACAATTAAATTTAAATTGTCATGAAAAAAGTCAAGGTCTATGAAATCATCTTTAGTGCAAGTTTTAGCACTTCAGTCTGTCATAAAAAATACACATTTTTGTGATATACTCATAATTGTTAATTACTACTTCAAACATTTTAAGTTCATCACGGTTATGAAATCGAGATTCAGCCAATGGCAACTACACAATACCAATAACTGGATTTTCATCAATACTGAAGATACACACATTTAAACAATGTTTCTTGGGATTAGTGGACCTGTTTTTGCTCAGGTTTGACCTACTGTTTTCAGTGTTGCTATTGCTGTTGTTGTTGTTATTATTATTGTTTCATCACAAGAGAATTCCCACAGTGAAATCAACACCCTATAGAATCCGATATGTCAGATGTGATGGCCAAATCATTATTGCATCGATAGGGTCAGGAGGTTTATCCAGTGGATCTATGGCTTTAGAATTCAGTACACCAATATGACCAACTTTATCACCTGCAGGATGAGGTATACATGTATGTGGTTTGGTCAGAGTGGTTGTCACATCTTCAAAAGGGAGAGCGACCACATTGAGGCTTGTAGATGATGACTGAATATGTATGTGGTTTGGTCCGAGGGGGTGCCACATATTCAAAAGGGAGAGTGACCACATTCAGGCTTGTAGATGATGACTGATAATTAGTTGTGGTGCTGGAACTTGTGCTACTTTTGTGTTGGTATCAATGGAACTGTCACTTTTGGTTGAGTCATTCTACATATTATTCATATCCATATCTCAAGTGACAATCAGCTAGCTACCAAGAGAGTCACTGTTAACTTCAACATCAACTGACTTATAAGTAAATGCATTGATTCTGTGTGTTAACATTAAATATTGCATGAAATGTATAGACAGCATGTTCCACTTTTGAAAACCTGCCAGTGGTTGTTTTCACTTCTTGTCAATTAACAAAAAATTATACCAATTTATCGTCAAGCCTTAAAGATCTGAATTGCTCAGTAAAAATGTTACTTTTAGTCTAATGTATAAAAAAAAGTTTCCATTTATTGAGACTGCAGAACTAAATGAGGTTCTTTTACACTTTGTTGTTGATGAGCAGTTGTTGTATATTTGCATCTTGTATCTTTGGTACCATCATTTTTTAACGTAGATATATCAAAGAAAATTAATCCACTACACCATGGAACATCTGCATCTATTCATCCAACAAACAGACTCTTAATGACCAAAAAGTAGACTGAAAAAAGGACTAGATATTCTGTAAGCCAAATCTACGGCCACCGTATTATACTCGTGCCAAGTAGTTACTTTGTATTAAAAGATTTAGTACAAAGGTGTCACTTATTATGACACTTACAAGAGTAGCACCTGGCATTAGACCATGTTGTATACATTAATGCAGATGCACATTGTTAATTTAAACTTGCATACCAGTTGGAATTTTGATGCCTTGTAAAATGAAAAGCATGCATACTTTTATGCAGATTTGATGTTCAGTTCTCACTTCTCCCTATTCTATCCAAAAATACAAGTCTAGCTTGACCCCTGAGAAACCACCTTGTTAACAGACAGATGGAAGAACAGACATGACAACATACTACAATCCACCTTTTGGAGGGCATATACAATGTTACTGAAACTTTATCTCCTTGCTGTTGTAAATAAAGGCACCAACCATTTAAACTGGGGGGGGGGGGGGCCATGGGGTAGCATTTTTTTCCAAACCAGAACATTTTTTTCTTTTGCCTCAAGATAATTTATTTTTTCAAGAAATAAAATGGATCTAATTTATTTTTTATTCTATCAGAGCAAGAATATTTTTTCAGAAATTTGGAGACCCAAAATTTTCTCCTAAAAAAGCGCACCCCCCCCCCTTCCCAGATTAAATGGTCAGTACCTACGGTCATGAACAGTCCAGGTTTTTCTGTTGATATTAGTTTTGGAGCCACCTTAGTAGCTTCCATGTTACATGTACATAAGACACTTTTCAAAAAAGCATGATGTGTCAATCAGATTGACACACACATTTCTCAGCATTAGGGACTATTCATACATGGTAAAAAAAGGATCCTAAAATATGGTGACATATTTTTGATGGCTTTCTCCATCCTTCAAGTTCAGGTAATTCTTCCATGCCTTGTTTTTTGCCCTCACTTTGCCCATTCCCTCCATGGTTATGTACACATGTTTACAGTTTGCAAATACCCTTCTTTGTTGCCACCTTTGGTATACAAGTGTCTGTACTCTAGAGTAGTCATGGTTTAAAGTGGTTCCTTGCTTCATCTGATCACCTATGCCCTAGCTCACTGTTCCAGTCAATGTGTGATGATTCCTTTCCCATGGATCCATACTTACCTTTATCATATTTATGACCTGTTATCTCTTCAGAGCTGGTCTGGGTTGTGTAGCTGTAGCCCATCAACAACACCTCATGGTCACTCAAGCCAAATGGTGGTAAATGTTGTATGCTTGCCATCATGCCTTCCTTATTGTTAAACACTTAAATCCAAGCACAGGCATTTGGAACTCTATCACTTTAGTAAGAAAATGTCAGTATATCCAAGAAGAAACAAAACAAAACAAGCAAAAATCACACACACACACACAGACAGACAGATAGATAGATAGATAGATAGATAGATAGATAGATAGATAGATAGATAGATAGATAGATAGATAGATAGATAGTTAGTTAGTGTGGGTTTTTGTTCTTTTCATTTCTTCTCAGATATTCTGATATTTTCTCACTATCTTTCACAGTATCTACAAATCTTGAGGACTCAGACCCTGGATCTTTCCAAGAGCAAAGGCAAAGACCAATTATTTGGCATTCGCGATGCCTTACTATAGTTCAAGTCATACTTAGTCGACACGGCACAAGTGTCCGTAAATGGGAAACATTCCAGCCCAGTTGATCTATGTTTTAGTGTTCCACACGGGTCTGTTCTTGAACCCGTTCTCTTAATTCTATACACTCAGCCCCTGTCAAGTGGCATAGATCGAAATCGGGTGTCACACCAACTGTACGTTGATGACACGCAAATAGACAAATCTGGCAACACAACTACTGAAGTTTATGCTACCATCCAAGGAGTAGAGAGCTACATTTCCGATGTTAAGTCATGGATGACATGTAACAAGCTGCAGATGAATGATGATAAAACTGAAGCCTAACACGCTCCCCCAAGGTCTTGGGCTAAAGAGTTTATCCCCCCTCGTGACTAAGTCTAAATACTAAATAATAATTTATCCCCACTCGTGACTAAGCTAAATAATACACAATTTTAAACATGAAATTAGGAAATTACCTTGTCTTACCTCACTTACCTTACCTCACTTACCTTACTACTACTTCCTCATGTGTTGTTTTTACCTTTGTGTGTGTGGGTCTATAAATAACAAGTATCTGTACGAGTGTATCCACTAATCCACTATATCCACACTATTATCATAAATACCTGACCCGCGCCAGACCGTAAAAAATGTATACCCTCCGCGGGGGGGGGGGGGGGGGGGGGGGTTAACGCCAAAACTAATTCAAAACATTTTTTTTTTCCTTTCTCCACAGCTCATTTCCCCGAATTTTATCTCTCTCACCTTATTTTTTTTTTCTCTCTCTCTCTACCTCTATCATCGCGCGCATCGCACATCCATTTACCTCTTTTTGTCCATTACTTTCACCCACTTCCACTTCCTCCAACAATATGGCGGACTATACCATACCACTCTTGCCACTTTTATCGTACCACCTACCACCTAACAGGTCAACAGGTCAGCTTCCAACAGATCAGGACATTTGCACAATTTTCTCAGTATGTCCTTCAAAAGACGGAACATTTTCCTTCACTATTATTGATCAAATTTCCATTTTTTCCACACTAATAATATGCAATCCAGTTCTTTCACATTAACTTCTTGCCTTGCACACTCTCCATATATGTAACACAACAATTCCCTGTATTATATTGCTGCCAGTCCTCTTCATTCTTCATCTTAACACTTAAAACATTCTGTATTGTCACTGGATCCAGAGTTCCTCTAGAGTCGGCCTGAATTTTCCTCACAATTGAAAATGACCTTTCAGTGTCTGTATTGGAATGTGGCAATGTCAGTACAACTCTACTGAATTCACCAAGAAGTTTCAATTGTTTCCTGCCTGTGGGTACATTTGTATTGCTAATTGTCTGCCAAAACTGCTCAAGACTGTTACTGTCTGGGTCAGATTTGGGAAATTCTTCTTTGGGAGTCAGAATGTAGCCCTGAATTTCATCTTCCAGTGCAGTCTTCTCACATGGGGTTAATGTCATGAACCTCTCGAGCAGCTTTACCACTGCAATACAAAATGCAAAACATTAGAACTTTGAAATTTACTTCCCATGGATATAAAATAGGTAACTTAAAATATTAACCTTGGCATTTCTCTAATTCTTGACAGAACACTGATGTTTATTCCAATCATTTCATTCCAATTGTCACTTGCATATCCAATGCAATTGACCCAAGGGAGATTTCTGTCTCGGAAATATTATAGAATCTGTTGCAGGAGTTTCATAAGGTGTAGAGAAATTCTCCTTTAATGGTACCTATCACAGTTTTTAATTTCCAATTATAAGTGCAGACCTATAATATTGTTTCATTGTTCTCCCATCAATAGCTGATAATTATCAGTATTGATCATAGGAGATAAGAAAACCTACCTAATCAGATTAGTGAGTATTCATTGCACTCCCAAGCATCTAATGTTTTAGTGTCGGTGAGATTGTCCACATTAAGCACTGATACATACATTAGACCAGTGGTTCTCAAACTTTTTTTGTTCGTGGACGACTTGACTATTAAAGACGATCTTTCATATATGATATGAATGGAGTTCGCGGACCACATGTGGTCCACGGACCACAGTTTGAGAACCTCTGCATTAGACTATCACCCCCTTTGTGACTTTAAGCTTAATTTGAAGATGCCTTTGTTGTCTTCATTATCATCACAATCACCATTCTTTAACAATAACAATCAAATCCAAAAAACGATTTATTATAAACGAAGACAAAGACCTCATTTATCCCAGGTATTATGGATTAATTCCTGCATTTTATTAATATTATTCATATTATTATTATTATTATACAATTGTGATTATGATTTCCTATGAACAGTACAATAGTTAAACTTTAGTAATACTTATGTGAATATTTTATCCAAGCATGCAAAGATGAGTTCTGCTCATCCAATATTACAGGTTGGTATTCCAAGGAATCTTGTTGATATCCTTTCTTGTCAAAAACATGAACTAAGACTGTCAGCATTTTATTATCCTCTTGATCATTTGACTCGTCAATGAGAATGACAAATTTTTCATTGCAGCACATGTCTGTCACTTTCTAATCCCAAAGAGGACCCAAAGCTTGGGTCACAGTGTGAGTAGTTTTTATCCGTTTGCATGAGAACTTTTGTGCAATTTCTGAGTCCGGGAACATTATTTTGACTAGATCTGAAAACTGATATGCTGCCAGAAATGGGAGAATATGTCCGGCTATAAAGTTTGCAAATAGTGTGTCGGCACGTGCAACTTTATCCACATTTGATGCAGATTCCGCGAACATGGATTTCAATGATGGCATTTTGGTTGTCGCAGTTAATATGATTTTATGCAAAGGGGTTTCTGCATGTGTGATGTAATTCATGCCACAGCAACAGACCTAAAATCAGCTTTACAGGAAGAGAAGAATGCATATCCATGTCCCTTTGAACTTAATTGCAACCAGTGAAATTCCCGTTTCCATCCATCATTGAATTTTTGTGTGATGTTTGTCTTGCTTGGATTTTGGTGTTTTGGCATTGGGAGATGATGCACGCTTAGACATTGCAATAAACTTTAAACACTGAAGTCATACTGACCCAGTTTTATGCCATTTGAGCTCTTGAGCAATCCAACTACAATCAGTCAACATCTTTAATCCTGTCCAAATTACTTTTGATCATTCATAGTATAGACTCTAATTCATCTTGACAACTTTAAGCACCAAAGCATAACATACCTTGTGGAGAAAATCAAAGTAATGTTTATTGTTTCATGCTGATTAAGTTCTTTATTAACCCCACCATAATCAGTTAACGTCTTTAATCCTTTTGGAATTACTTCTACTCATGCATAGTATAATCCACCTTGACAAACTTCAAATGAAGCCAGTTAACCATGCTGATAGAATCAGAGGGTGAAATTAACAACTACATTGTCTTGCCCTACTTAAGCCAGTTCACAGTCACGTGATCACAGGCAGTATTACTGTAAAATTACGTGACAAAAATGGAAAAAAACATTTTCAGTAATAATTTTGTGTACATGGGAGATTTCAGTGAGGGACGGGAGACACCCCTAAACTCTGGAGAAAAGCCCTCCGATGCGGGAGGTTCACATGTATGTATATGGTACATATATTATTTTTATAGATAACACGTAAGCAATGATATGAACCCCTGTGTATTGGACAGTCCAGTTTTCACCTCATCTGCCCCATTCTTAACATGATCATTTTGGTGTGTATGCAAAGGAGTGTCCAGTATTCTTCACTTCCATCAGTGGCCACCTAAGTCACAACTACTAACTGCAGTAACCTCAGGAACTTTTGTCCGTCAGTATTATTTTCTTTTCTTCAACCTGAGGAACTTCTGTCATTTGGTGCATAGAAACACTAAAATGCACAGAAACACTGAAACACATTCAAAAATAGTTCCATATTTTCAAATTTAGGACTTCATATATAATTATGCGTTGAAACTGGTCGATGGAATAAAATTCCATAAGAAGGAAGAAAATGTACCAAATGTCAGAATACCGTTCTGGGTGACATATTCCATTACATCGATAATCCATGTTCTCTCACACTATCTCTCTCTCTCGGATTTTTCTGTCTCTTCCTTTTTTATTACACCATGATGGTTTCTCATATAATGGAACTTTTATTGTACTTGATTCATATGCTTATATGTATGACCTGAGTATGATTCTTTTTCCAATAAAGTTTTGTTATGTTCAGTTCTTCTTTGTAATATATATCTTTCCTTTTACACAAAATGTCATTGTTTTCATCCTTAATTGAACCGCAAATTACAGGTGCAGTTAGTTGCAGTCTCTTTAAGTTAATATCCACAGGTTTAGAACCATTTGAATCAATATAAATCAAAGGCTTAAATACAACTAAAAGAAGACAATGCCACTAATCCATTTTGAAACGAGGACTACAGTCTGCCCATATATAATGTTTGTAATACTCACTGTTCATTGAGAACAAAAGTGAAAATGTCATTTTTGATCCTTAATTTGACCATTAATGATAGGCACATTTAGTTGCAGCCGCTTAAGTTAATAGCCCTAATAATTGTTTGTAAAATAAATTGATACTCGTTAATCATCGTGAGTAGAATATTTGAAATGCTGTCCAAAAATTGTGCCTATTTAAACTGAGGGAAATAATTATTTCTGTATCAACTGTGATTTCTTTGGTATTTTTGTACTTTACCTTTCATTTAAAAAAGTAATATATTTGACATTTTTTATTAAAGTTTTATACATTGTTTTCATGATTGAATAGTTTCTGCGATGCATGTAATTCCAAGGTTCAACCACAGCAGTACAGGATCATGTGCGACGTGTGTTCACAATGGCAACATCGCATCTGTGACACAGGTAAGTTACCTATAATAATAATAATATTAATAATAATAATATGCTTTATATTAAATAATAAAATTTGAAAAATTGTGTTGCATATTTTACCTTTCAGTAATCACAATAATTGAATACATATATATAACAACAGCATTTTTACATGATAGCTGATTATACTAAAGCCATGTTCATTCAATAGAGATGTGTTATTTCCCTTGTGACAATGAAAATCATTTCAGCAATTCGCACCATTGATTATTACTGAGAGTTATTCCATGTACCCATTAATATTATCATCATTATTCAAACATAATTATAAAAGCAACATAGTATATTCCAATGGCAACATCATTATTCAAGTAGCATACTATGTCGCTAATATAATGCGGGCCGAATCATCCTGACTGAAAGTAGTGTTTGGGTCAAATTGTCCCTGGCCAAACTGGTTTTTGGGCCGAAATGACCCTGAGCCTCTGGGACAGACTGGTTTCCTCTTGCAACATCTTTGTGAAGGCCATATTTCTGACAGTTAAAATAGTGCAGAGGATTAGGAATGAAAAGGTCGACAAAGATATTCAAAAACCCGACTTTGATCAATATAGGCAAAGTGATGTATCTGAACGTGAGGATACAAGTGTTTGTGAGAATTAACTTGTCTAAGTGTTTGTGAGAATTAACTTGTCTAAGTGTTTGTGAGAATTAACTTGTCTAAGTGTTTGTGAGAATTAACTTGTCTAAGTGTTTGTGAGAATTACCTTGTCTAAGTGTTTGTGAGAATTAACTTGTCATTATGGTGGATGTTGATTAGTTTCACTTGTGACACATTCTGAGAGCTTAGATTTTCAAGTATCTCAGTCTCACTGCAACCATCCAAATCTCCAGAATGAACAACACCTATTAAAGAGTTAAGAGATTTGTGTGGAAAATACCTTAATAGGTATCTCCACAAACCACTTAGAGTGAAGTAGATTGTCCAAGTCAGTTTTGCAGCTGCACTGTACAAGTAGTTGGTCCGAACTAAGTTTTTTGTACACTTCTTGGTTCTTGAGCCAGGACCTGATGCAGCTATCACAAAAGATGATAGTTTGGTTAGTTTTTGCTTCTAATCCATTGATGAGAAATCTTGGCCAATTTGCCAGACTCGGATGAGTTTCCTCATCCGAAGTGCTTATTGAATTATTCCTGGTCTTTCTGAGACCATGTCTAGCACTAATATGTAATGTTTTGGTGGGTTTGCCAATAGTTAATCACTTGCGTTCCCCACCTGCCTTGGAACACAAGAAAGAGACAGAGATTTATGCTCATTTATTTTGTTTCTCATGTCAGGGTTACAGACGGTGATGTGCTCAAAGCAAAGTAGAAACTTTATTCAATTGACCCTTGCCACTGCCCTCAGAGACTCGGTCCTTTTTAAGGTTTGGTGAACAGAATGTTTCAGGGACCTATATAATGTGCACAATCATATTTGGACACAAATTGATCAAGTGAAAAAAGGATGGATGCTTTACACCTCTTTTTATATAGCAATTATACTGTATTTGTATGTGAAAATACGAATGAGTTTTTATGAGCTATACTGCACGACATTAGGAGTGCAGTATAGCTCAAGAAAAACAAGTTCATATTTTCCCATGCAAATGTAGTAACCTTTTTATTATATACTCATTTTGCTTTTCTACCTAAGGCGGAATAATAAAAGGGACACACTACAAGAAACAAAGTAACTGAATTTCTGCCAGATTCCAAAGTAAATACACAACAGTAGTTAAAGCAATACACAGTAACCGTATTCATGCGTGCCTGGTACCACCCAGCGACCTTTGATCTTGGTAGCTTACTGCACGCTCAGTCATTCGTTTAAAAAAGAAATCACTTTTTGGTCTACTTAAAATTGAAATTTAGAGTCATATTGTGAATGACTTCACCTTGGAACAACTTTACCAGTCAGTCTGTCGATCCAACTAAATTCTGCTTTTTATAGTTGTGGTGGGCTGGCGTTATTAGCTGGGTAGATTACGTACGATGTACATGTAGCTGTAGGGACTAGTCTGGACAACAAGTTGCAGATGTGTTTCTGTTCTACAATTGATAGTTTGGAATCAAAAATTGGAAAATATATATAATTCTTTTAATTGATATTCGCAAGAAGATGTAGGATTAAACATTTTTTTTTAGGGAATATCAAATTCATTTCGTTTTGGAGTGCAGTAAATTCTCCTTTGGGATGTGATTTCTTTGGGAAATGTATTTGATAGATTGCAGTGCAGTTTAGCGCCGTGGATAAGAAAGTACATTTTGAAGAAATTCAAGATGCAGAAAGTTAAGTACATTTATTACTATTCTTATTACCAGCTATAGATTACATATTTTTATGTACTGTTACTTGCATGATCTTTGTTGGAGGGACCCCAGTTACATGACATATATAACTTGTACATGTACCGTATTTGCCGGCCTATAAGTCACTGCGGAGTATAAGTCGAATTCGCTAATTTCGTCAATTGTCAATCCTTCATCCATATATAAGTCGATCCGGAGTATAAGACGAAGCCAGATCAACACCTTGGCTTTGTCACTTTCGCTAGTAACTTCCGGTTTCTTGAATAATAATGGTATCACTATGCTATTCCAGATTAATTGGGAAAATGATTAAGATGGTCTGCACATGTATTATTTATAGGTATTATTTATTGGTACATTGTATGCAACGATTTTCACGTACACAAAATTACATTAACATACGGTAAAGCAATTTCAATGACATAATCCATATATAAGTCGATTCAGAGTATAAGACAAAGCCCAGACTTCCAGGTAAAAAAGTATCGACTTATAGGCCGGCAAATACGGTACTATAAATCTAAACATTTTCTCAAAAAAGTAAAACAGGAAATTTGCAAAGCGGCTGGGGTGTGAGAGCCCGTTTCACCAGCGGAAAATAGGGCTTCTTCTTTATCTTGGCTTATTGGCTCCGAGGCACTTGCTTTTATACCAAACCCCACCTTCTTTACTTGTAATTTTTTTTGAACTTCATGCTTGGACTGACTTGTAAAATGGGCAGTCTCTGAGAGAGACGGAATATCCTTTGGCCTTAAGATACCTTTCTGTGTTATTTTTTATAGACGCTAGAGAGCACGGTTCATAGTCTGAACCATAAGCTAAATAAGTTTTTAAATGATCAGAACGATATTTGTAATACTGCATGTCTCACGTTTGTTGTCATAAAGCCACCGCTTGACATTGCGAATATCAAGTTCAGACGCTTGCTTGGTTGAATGTTTCTTTTGTGACTCAGTGAGCTCATCCACATCATCAGCTTCATCATCTCTACTTTCAAATGGCTCAAACAGATTGCTTAGTTCATCCACAGATAAATCTGATAAAGCAAAAGTTCCGGTGTCTGCTACGTGAGCGTACATTGTTTGTTTACGATAAAAAGTAGTTCCTAAAATGCGATACTATTTTTAGACACACGTGTCGTGCAGTATGGAGAAATACTGCACAATTTTGACAATGCAAAGTTAATGGAGAAAAAAATGAGTGTATAATAATGTATGTTCCAAAGTTACCTTGATAAAGTTCATTTACATTTGATATAGTTATATGGTTATAACAAAGTCCGTTTTGCCCTTGCATAATCTTCAAGTTTTAACCATTAGGTTGCTTCTTAATCATTGCAATAACTGTGTCCTGTATACATAAAGTATTGATGCACTATATAAGAACACAATTCCGAAGTCACCCAAAAATCCACTTGAGAAATTGAACAAGATTTTTTTGCCCTGGGATGCATTTTTGCATCAAGTATCAGTATAATTGTTCTTACAGTGTTGCCAGATATGTGAAAACAAACATTGATTATTATAGTAGTATATTATATATATATATAATACTATATTATTATAGTAGTATTGTTATCATAATACTAAGCAATAGGGCAAAATAGTACTTCACAGTGACTTGTATTAGAAACAATGATGTGTGCTCCTATAGATGCATCCACTCATAAGGTTTTATCAGTATACAAACTTCAGTGATCTCAAGTAACAGTTTGAGCAGTGCAATTGACTAAAAGCAATTGGCATGAATTATTGTGATTTAGATTTCAAGATGAAGGTGTGTATTTCATACCATAATACAAAGAAAGAGACAGCTAAAACTGAACTGACATTAATATCTTAAAATAATCACTAAGCATGAAAACTAGGTCCAAATGATTAACTTACCTTTATGGATGTCACAGACTGTAAGCGGACATTAGGCTTCCTTAATAATAAAACAAATGAGTTGCATTTAATGCCAAAATATACTCAAAAACACCAATCACATGAAAACCAGACCTTAGTGATGGCATAGTTCTATTCCCAGGGATGGGGGAGCACATTACAATGTAAAATCACTGTTCAGACTTTGGACAGTCACAGGGGCATGAGAAGTCACTGCAAGAAGCTTAAGTTTAGAAAACAATCTTATAAAAGAGTTTCGCACAAAAAGTTTAACGTGGTCAAAGGAATATGACCTAAGGGTTACTGTCACCTACTGTAGGTACTTTGGCTATACAAAGGACAAACACGTGAGACCACTAAAATGATACATGTATATCCTTTGTATATGGTTGTAATTTATATAGAGGTTTACTAACAGTCATACATACAAGAGAAAGGACTCAGAAATGTTGTTCTTTAACAGCAGATGTCTTTTATGAAGGTACTTGCAAGGGCAGGTTTCAGTGTAATTAGTTTGAAGAATCAAGGGACATGTATCCTGCTTGCAGTGCACATTGCATAAATCCTTGCTGCATACAGTATCTTGGACCAATGAGCAAAAAAAAAAAAAAAAAGTTATATTTGTGTTTTTAATTCATGCATGCAGACACAAAAAAGTCTAAGCAAAAAAAATCCAAATTGTAGAAAGACTGAAAAAATTGCAGCTATAATAACTTGAAAATCTAATAATTTCATCCTCATATGCATTCAACGTGCATACCAAATACATTGTCTACATCAGTGGTTCCCAAACTTTTTTGAGCGCGACCCTAAATACCATCTTTTGTTACCCAAAATGCAGTACCAGTATAAGGTCGCGAGGGTCCTCACAACCCTCATTTGGGTCGTGACCTGGGGTTTGGGAACCACTGGTCTACATCAAGTGATTTTTGGTAAATTGTTCCAAAACAATTAGTGAATAAAAGCTCAAATAGTTTTTACAAATGTGTAAAACGGGGGAAATTGCTGTGATGGTTGGAAAATCGATTCGGGTCATCTACATATTATTACGGGTGTGCTTACTAAGTTTTATTTTTCTACCCTTAATTTGACCATGCTAACAAGGTTATTGTTTGAAAAAAAATTCAGTCCAGAAACTTTAAAAGTGTGTGAAAAAATTCAAACACAAGGTCAGAGTTCAGAGTCACCAAACAGGTCTTAGAACCTACTCAGGATACCTAAACAGTTTGGACTGGTTTGGCTCAGTAGCTTTTGAGATACATGTAGCTTGCTTACAATGTAAGCATAGCTGAAGTTTTTGTTAAAAAGTTCAAAAATTTGTATTTAAAAAAAGGGAACAAACTGCTCTAGTGACTTGAAAATCTAATCAGGTCATCTACATATGACAAATATGCCCACACAATTTTATTTGTCTACCTAGGGTGCTTCTAGCTTAATCTTACTTACAAGGTTTATAAACAAAGTAGAAATCCCAAAAGTCTGAACATGTGTTAAGATTGAAAATTTACTAAAACAGCATTAAATATTACTTTAATTATGCCTATCAAATTTCATGTCAACCTCAAGTGATTTTTATCTCTACTGGTCATAGATTAGAAGAGCATATGGGATGGTCTGTTGTCTGTCATCTGACATTCATCTGTATGTTAGCACAAATTTCTTATCACTGCTCCACCTAAACTACTCGGAGGATTGCCATGAAACTTGAAACACACATTTATCCTATGGTCTAGTTGGTCTTGAATGAAAATGGGGCTGCTCAGATATCTAATATGGCTGCCACAGTGGCCATTTTGAAAATCTTATTGCTACTTCTGAATGGATGGTCATATCAACATGGGGTTTTCACTAAATAACTTCTTACAATGTCTGGTTGGTTGTAAATGAAAATGGTGCTGACCTGATGTCCAATGTGGCTGCCATTGCAGCCATCTTGAAAATCTTGTTATTGCTACTTCTCCTGAATGGAAAGTCAGATTGACATAGGGTTTTCACCAGAAGACTTCTTATGATGTCTAGTTGGTTCTGTAAGAAAATGGTCAGACATCCAATTTGGCCACCACTGTGGCCATCTTGACAATTTTTTTATACTGCTATTCCTGAATTAATGGTCATATCAGCATGGGATTTTTACTGAAATACTTCTTAAGATGTCAAGATGGTTGTAAATGAAAATGGTGCCAATATGACTTCAAATATGGCCACCACAATGGCTATCTTTAATATCTTTTTATTGCTACTTCTCCTAGATGGCTGGTCATATTGATATTGTGCTTTCACCAAAAGACTTCGGATGATGTCTAGTTGGTACTAAATGGAAATGGTGCCAATCTGATATCCAGTATGGCCAACATGGCAGCCATCTTGAAAAACTTGTTATTGTTACTCTGCAAAATGTAAAGTCGGCATGGAGTTTCCACCAGAAGACTTCATATGATGTCTTGTTGGTTTTAAATGAAAATGGTGACAATTTTACATCCAGTATGTCCACCACACCAGCTAATTTGAAAATCTTGTTATTGCTAAAAACAAATCAGAGATGTTTTCAGCACTCAGCAGTCAAAGGGAAGAAATGGTCTTATATTGAATTCCTGCAAATTCTTTTTGGCCAGTTGAGCATCAGAACTAATGAGGAACTATCATTTTACCTACTCTTACTTACAAAAAGTCTGAGACCAAAACAACAAAAATGTGTAAAATTGTTTTAAAAATAAACTTAGCAGAACCAAATCTTGTTTTGGAACCCACCAAAGGTATCTAAATATTCAATTTGGTCAGGTCTGACTCAGTAGTTTTGAGATATCTTGCTTACCAGGTATAGTGTAACAGCCAGAGTGACAGATTAACATCACAAAATCAATGTCTCTCCCGAGGGGGGGGGGGGAGACCAATATATGAGCAAAATATTCACAATGTTTACGAATGGAGATGAAGAAACAAAAATATTTGATCCCTAATATTCACTACTGTAACAGTTGATGCTGTTAACTGCATGCATGAGAACAGTGATTTTGGAGTAAAATAACTTCTTGGTAAATATCCATATAAAAGAATTCAATTTGTTTCTGTTATAAAAGTGTTTTCATGTGCCCAAACAATAACAATGTTTCCATTATCACTTTTCCAAAATGTATACTCCACCTTAATATGATAAAATATGATCCACTCCCTCATCTTTTTTCTTCTTAAATATGTCCAAACTGAAAATTAGCAGTTTTATGTGTGAGCAGCCTTTTCATTGAACTATTTTGCAGATCAGCTATGTTGTCTTAATTGTACTTGATCTACTCATTATATCATAGTGCAAACCATGATACAACACTAGGAATGTATATCCTGTAGAGTATGTTGCTTAATTGTACTTGATCTACTCATTATATCATTGTGCAAACCTTGATACAACACTAGGAATGTAGATCCTGTAGAGTATGTTGTCTTAATTGTACTTGATCTACTCAATATATCATTGTGCAAACCTTGATACAACACTAGGAATGTAGATCCTGTAGAGTATGTTGTCTTAATTGTACTTGATCTACTCATTATATCATAGTGCAAACCATGATACAACACTAGGAATGTAGAACCTGTAGAGTATGTTGTCTTAATTGTACTTGATCTACTCATTATATCATTGTGCAAACCTTGATACAACACTAGGAATGTAGATCCTGTAGAGTATGTTGTCTTAATTGTACTTGATCTACTCATTATATCATTGTGCACACCTTGATACAACACTAGGAATGTAGATCCTGTAGAGTATGTTGTCTTAATTGTACTTGATCTACTCATTATATCTTTGTGCAAACCTTGATACAACACTAGGAATGTAGAACCTGTAGAGTATGTTGTCTTAATTGTACTTGATCTACTCATTATATCATTGTGCAAACTATGATACAACACTAGGAATGTAGAACCTGTAGAGTATGTTGTCTTAATTGTACTTGATCTACTCGTTATATCATAGTGCAAACCATGATACAACACTAGGAATGTAGAACCTGTAGAGCATGTTGTCTTAGTTGTACTTGATCTACTCGTTATATCTTTGTGCAAACCATGATACAACACTAGGAATGTAGAACCTGTAGAGTATGTTGTCTTAATTGTACTTGATCTACTCATTATATCAATGTGCAAACCATGATAAAACACTAGGAATGTAGAACCTGTAGAGCATGTTGTCTTAATTGTACTTGATCTACTCGTTATATCTTTGTGCAAACTATGATACAACACTAGGAATGTAGAACCTGTAGAGTATGTTGTCTTAATTGTACTTGATCTACTCATTATATCAATGTGCAAACCATGATACAACACTAGGAATGTAGAACCTGTAGAGTATGTTGTCTTAATTGTACTTGATCTACTCATTATATCATTGTGCAAACCTTGATACAACACTAGGAATGTAGAACCTGTAGAGTATGTTGTCTTAATTGTACTTGATCTACTCATTATATCATAGTGCAAACCATGATACAACACTAGGAATGTAGAACCTGTAGAGTATGTTGTCTTAATTGTACTTGATCTACTCATTATATCATTGTGCAAACCATGATACAACACTAGGAATGTAGAACCTGTTGAGTATGTTGTCTTAATTGTACTTGATCTACTCATTATATCATTGTGCAAACCATGATACAACACTAGGAATGTAGAACCTGTAGAGTATGTTGTCTTAATTGTACTTGATCTACTCATTATATCATAGTGCAAACCATGATACAACACTAGGAATGTAGAACCTGTAGAGTATGTTGTCTTAATTGTACTTGATCTACTCATTATATCAATGTGCAAACCATGATACAACACTAGGAATGTAGAACCTGTAGAGTATGTTGTCTTAATTGTACTTGATCTACTCATTATATCATAGTGCAAACCATGATACAACACTAGGAATGTAGAACCTGTAGAGCATGTTGTCTTAATTGTACTTGATCTACTCATTATATCATAGTGCAAACCATGATACAAAACTAGGAATGTAGAACCTGTAGAGTATGTTGCACTAGAAATACCTCCTGGTCATTTAGTTCCTATGCATCTACCATATAAATTGAGTTTTTGTTATTATTTATGACGATGCAAATAATATTGTACATGGTAATAATTCTTGTTTCATGTATGAATTACTTTTTATTGTCTAATTAGAAAATTATATAAGATTTAGTAAGATTGAGATAACATGATTTTTATGAATATGACTGATGTAGTATTAAGCTGATTTCAAGTGAAATTAGGTGTACATTTTTATGGATTTGGTTTTGGTTTGGTTTGGTACTTTACGGCACAGAAACACAAATAGGTTATTTAGTGCCAAGGCAATTGGAGTAAAGTGCCTTGCCCAAGGATGCACCATGGTTGCTGACCCAGGCTAGTCCAATGGTTTGATTTGAACCCGCACCCTTTCGGTCATGAGTCCAGCACTCTAACCACTAATTGTTATGGAAGGTTAGACATTGTTTTAAGACAGTACATATACAAGGCATAATATGGAAACAGTTATGACTAATGTAGTATTAAGCTGATTTCAAGTGAAAGTAGGTGTACATTTTTATGGATGGTAAGACATTATTTTAAGACAGTACATATACAGTGTATAATATGGAAACACTTAACTTAAAACATAAGGTAAAAATAAATTATGAGAACAATGGACAAAATGTACAGAACATGTTAAATGTATGATCTAAAAGAAGTCTATCACCAATAGTAAGAATAACAGTATTAAAAGCCTTGAATTCCAATTTTAAATTATTTATTTGTGTCTCTGCCAGATCCACCAGGTCAGATGATACAAAAAGTAAATAATTCTTTTTTTAAAAATTGAATCCTAAGAGAGGTCAATTTAAAAGGGAATCCTGAGTACAAGATATTCCTCTGGGTGGATTAAAAACGATTGACATTTGTAAACTGATCATTGTCTTGAAAAATTACATGCATTTATCATCTCTTTCAGATATTGCAAAAGTTGTCAGAATTTCTTTTAAAAAAAACAATGCGAGTTTGCAGAATTTGTATATACATATGTTGAAAGAATTGTCTCCCTTTTCAGATTGTAGCTAGTGGATATTTCTCTGTATTAATACCCTACAATTTTGCTTCTTTATCTCAAACAAAAGGTATATAATTTTGTTAAACAGCTATTCAGTTATCAAGATGAATTAAAAATCATGTTACAGCATTGTACAACATTTCTGCCTCTAATAAATTTCAGATTTTAAAAATAACAAAAAGGCACATGCGCATATCTCCTTGGAGTGAATTTCATGCAGAAGCAAACAGTTTAAATGGACTTCTTATAATTTAATGTGATGAAGTATGGTATTTTGTAAATTGGAGCTGAAATAATAATAATAATAATCATATAAATAAACCTTCATTTTAAACTATCATATCAGGAAATTCACTGATTAAAGATTTATGTACGTTGATTGCCCAAATTTCAGAATGAACAAACATATAAATAAATAAATATTTGATGCCAAGTTTTAGAGCTGGGCATAGGAGATGTGAGCTTATCTATTCTCCAAAAATAAAATCATTTTAGAGGAAATAGTAGCTTAAGAAAAGTTATTTAGCAAATTTTGAATAAAACTATGTTAAACTTTAAAAATGCATCAGTATTTAAATTAAGCCCAACGGGTGATGACTGTGTTGAATATAAATATACATGGGCACAGCACATGGTGAATATAGAATGCAGTACACATGTGTAGTTGAGTGTATGGATATTAATCAGTGCAAGTTCTATCCACTAGATCCATAACGAATAATGTGATAATGTGTAAGAAAGTAGGATGCTCCTATGTTTGGACCATAGTCAGTAAGGAATAGACTTATTGTTGACATTTGTTTTTCGGTTTTTTTTTTAGAGGTTGTTACTAACTGTTTGCCCGCGATCCCGCGATCCTCATCAAGACTCGTTTAAAGACAAATTAAATTTTTAAATTGAACTCGCTTAGTGAGGAACCCAATGGTGGACATATATATATATATATATATATATATATATATATATATATATATATATATATATATATATATATATATATATATATATAAGGGGGTCTGTCTTTCGGGGCCCCATGTGGCCAAGTTGTCTAAGGCACTCACCTTTACAGATTACACATCTCAGCTCTGTCCACATGAGTTTGAGTCTTGGCAAAACCAGTGTGGGTATGTGAGAAAGTTTGCCAATAGCTTCCTGTGGGTCAGTGGTTCAACCTCAGGTTTTCCTGGGTTCTTCCTCCGCCAGATATAATGGCCGCCCTGTATAGCCTATCATGTGCTGAAAATTTGCATTAAACCCCATAAAGCCTTGTTTTTGTGTTCAGCTACTTAAAGAAGGTATCACTTTGAAAGTCTTTTATTCAAAATTTTAAGACTTCTTTCATCTTAGTCCCAAATTTAGAATTGTGATTAAATCAAATTTAACTCCAGTGCAAGCAGACTATCTCATTTTTTAATGGGGGCGGGGGGTCAAAAAAATTTTCTGATCCAAGTTTGGTAAATTTTATTTCACAAGCCCAAATTCTCTTAATGTTAGACAGACTTGAATATGAGGGACATTTACACCATTAATTAAACTGGCTTATTGCCAGGGTTTGTTGCAACTTAAGAGTTTGCATTTCTGATCACTTTTTGATAAAGCTCAGTATATAAGCATATATCTTTTAGTTTAAGTTAGAGTTTGTTATCGCACTTGAAAATGCATAGCTTTAGTTTTATTTTTAAAACATGTTAAATAAGCTGATTTGAAAAAGACTTAACATTATAATTCAGATGTTAAACTAATGTAACACAGTTTATAATTAGATTATTTTATTTTTTGATTGGAGGATACTGACTGATCATTCTGATGCCTCAATCCTTTATTTGTATTATTTTTCTAACATTGAATAAAATAAATTCAGCATTTGAAATACACAGTAGCAAGTAGCAAATATTGTACCCATTTTATGGACTTGCTACTTGGTGAAACAATTTTTAAAAGAAAGAACCCGTTTTATTTTTGTCTCTTAGTAAGCCAGTTTGCTAATGGACTAATAAGTAGGTAGTGGAAATGTGCTACCTGATACTCCAATTCTAATCGTGAAATTTCACAAGATTTAAAGTTAAGAAGTTTCTTTTTGTAGTGATGCATTTTTCAAAGCTGGATAAGTTGACCTTGTTATATGGCCAGTTGCAGTAACATAGAGTGCTGGATAAGTTGACCTTGTTATATGGCTAGTTGCAGTAACATAGAGTGCTGGATAAGTTTACTTTGTTATATGGCTAGTTGCAGTAACATAGAGTGCTGGATAAGTTTACTTTGTTATATGGCTAGTTGCAGTAATATAGAGTGCTGGATAAGTTGACCTTGTTATATGGCCAGTTGCAGTAACATAGAATGCTGGATAAGTTTACTTTGTTATATGGCTAGTTGCAGTAACATAAAGTGCTGGATAAGTTGACCTTGTTATATAGCCAGTTGGAGTAACATAGAGTGCTGGATAAGTTGACCTTGTTATATGTCCAGTTACAGTAACATAGAGTGCTGGATAAGTTTACCTTGTTATATGGCTAGTTGCAGTAACATAGAGTGCTGGATAAAGTTTATCTTGTTATATGGCCAGTTGCAGTAACATAGAGTGCTGGATAAGTTTACCTTGTTATATGGCCAGTTGCAGTAACATAGATTGCTGGATAAGTTTACTTTGTTATATGGCTAGTTGCAGTAACATAGAGTGCTGGATAAGTTTACCTTGTTATATGGCTAGTTGCAGTAACATAGAGTGCTGGATAAGTTTACCTTGTTATATGGCCAGTTGCAGTAACATAGAGTGCTGGATAAGTTGACCTTGTTATATGGCTAGTTGCAGTAACATAGAGCGAACCATATATTCTTTACCATTTTGATTATTATTCATTTTTAACAGCTGTATGATAATCAAAAGAACAAGCCTCGAAAAACGAAATGAATTGTCTAATTTTGCACCTATCTTTAATACTTGCATGATCAAGTTTAATTTAAAAGACTTTTTTAATGTTGGCATGCTGATGCTTCAATTCTTATATTTATTAATGTGTTTCAGTATGCTTAGATAGCTGTCATTCTTTAAAATCAAAATGATGTTGGCCATTCCTTACAGCATAATACAGACCAAAGTATATATATTGCAAACCAAGAAATAAGTGCAATTACAGCCAACATTGTATAAGAATATCTGAATACAAACTTTTGATATTATAAGAACAGCTGGAGATATGTGAATTATTAATTTCTAATATTCATATACATTTTGAAATTATAATATATATAAGTGATAGGCAAACAGTTTTTTCCCCCCATGTTGCTATTTAGCTCACAGTTCATAAGACCATTTCTATAGATAGGGACAAACATGTTAAATGGCATTTTCTCACAAACTGCTGAGCAGAATGTGACCAAATTTGACAAAAGACATTCTGGCAAGAGCTTTCAAATTTACACAAATTGTACTGATATGCCATCAAATAGAGTCGGTATTACTAGAAGTAGAAGATCCTGTCAATGACCTATTCTCAGAAAGTACTTGGATTTGACCAAATTTGACAAAACGTCATCAAGGCATTAAAGGCTTTTAAGTTTGCTAATCCAACACCAAATATGGCTGCTGTTACTCAAAACAGATACAGCTTTATTAAAAAACCCCACAAAAAAACAAACACTGAACAGAAATTTCACAAAGACAGCTCAACAGAATTGTGACCACAATTGACAACAAGCATTCTAGCTTGAAGGCCTTTCAGATTTGTACAGATGGCAACTATTGCTAAAAATGGAAGAAAAAAAACATCTACCCAACTTTGTCTTTAAAAACAAATGTTCAACAGAATTGACCGTGCTTTGACAGAAAGCATCCTGACACAGAGGTGAATATTGGACAAATGATACTAATGTGTCATCAGATATGGATAAAGATCCTAAAACTTGTGAAACCTTTAAACAAATCTTTTCATAATGTATACGCTTGACAGGATTGGAAACAAATTAATACAGAAGGGTCTCTGTTTTTTTCTTCAAAAAGTTGTGACATGTAAGTTCTACTTGTAGTATGATTTTTAGGTCTGCTAGTCATAGACTTGAATAGCTTATAGAATGGTCTATTATCCATCATCTGTCCGTCCATTAGCAAAAGTTTGTTATCACTACTCCTTCTAAACTACTTGGAGGATTGCCATGAAACTTTACACACACATTCATCCCATGATCCTAAATGAAAATGGTGCTGCTCAGATATCCAATAAGGCCACCACAGTGGTCATCTTGAAAATCTTGTTATGATTGTTACTCCTCCTGAATGGATGGCTGCATCAACATGGGGTTTTCACTAAAAGACTTATTACGATGTCTAGTTGGTCCTAAATGAAAATGGTGCTGATCTGATGTCCAACATGGCCACCATGGCAGCCATCTTTAAAATCTTGTTATCTCTACTCCTGCATGGATGGTCATATCAACATGAGGTTTTGACTAAAAGACTTATGTTGTCTAGTTGATCCTAAATGAAAATGGTGCTGATCTTGCATCCAATATGGCCACCACAGTGGCCATCTTGAAAATCTTGTTATCGCTATATCTCCCACTTGGATGGTCATATCAACATGGGGTTTTCACTAAAAGACTTCTGATGATGTCTTGTTGACCCTAAATGAAAATGGTGCCAATCTGATGCCCAATATGGCCGCTACCGCAACCATGTTGAAAATCTTGTTATCGCTACTCTTCAATGAATGGTCATATCAACATGAGGTTTTTACTAAAAGACTTCTTATGATGTCTAGTTTGTCCTTAATGAAAATGATACCAATCTGAAGTCCAGTATAGCCACCACAGTGGCCATCTTCAAAATCTTGTTATTGCTACACCTCCTACATGGATGGTCATATCAGCATTGGGTTGTCACTAAAAGACATCTTATAATGTCTTGCTGGTCCTAGCTAAAAATGGTGCCAATCTGACCTCCATTATGGCAACCATGACAGCCATCTTAAAAATCGTATCACATCTCTACTTGAACTGTAAGTCATATTGTCATGCGGTTTTCACCAGAATACTTCCTTATGATGTCCAGTTGGTCTTAAATGAAAATGGTGCTTATCTGACATCCAATATGGCCACCACAGCAGCCATCTTGAAAATCTTGTTATTGCTACTACTCCTGAATGGAAAGTCAGATTTTGAAAATATTGTTATCTCTATTCCTCTCCAAATGGATGATTGGATATCAACATGGGGTTTTCACCAATAGACTTCTTATGATACCTAGTTGGTCCTAAATAAAAATGGTATTAGTTGTACATCCAATATGGCTGCCATGACAACTATCTTAAAAATCTTGTTGTCTCTACTCCTCTTGTATGAATGATCAATATGACATGGGGTTTTCACCAAAAGGCTTCTGGTGATGTCTACTTTCTCCTAAATAAAAATGGTGCCAAGCTGACATCCAGTATGTGCATTTGAAATTCTTGTTATCACTGAAGAATATCAGAGATGGTTTCAACACTTGACAGTTAAAAGGAAGAAACCATCTTATCATGAATTCCAGGAAATCCTGTTCGCCCTGTAGAGCATCATTCCCTTCAAGGGACTCTTGTTACTTTAAGTATCTAAGTATCTGTCTTTGGTCTTAAAGTAATTCATAACTATATATTTATTATGCTAGCACCTCAATTTACAGAGTTTATGAATGTATTAGCATTTTTAAATCTGATGTTAACAATAAATTATTCTTGCATTTATAGTGTCCCTGAAGTAAATGATGAGATAAAGCAGACATCTCCCACCTGCCAGAGCCACCAGGAGGAAGATGACAGGCAGGTTGAGCACCGAGCCCCCTCCTCTCAGATCCAGAAGGTGAAAAAGGAGGCTGAGCAGCTAGCTGTATCTGGTCAGGGTCACAGAGAGGAACAGGAGTTTGAGCAGCCAGCTGCCTCCTCTCAGGATACCAGGTAGTCCTACAGTATAAGATGTCCACCCTGATATTTATGTTGTTTGGGTCAATGT
Source organism: Margaritifera margaritifera (assembly GCA_029931535.1). Taxonomy (NCBI): domain Eukaryota; kingdom Metazoa; phylum Mollusca; class Bivalvia; order Unionida; family Margaritiferidae; genus Margaritifera; species Margaritifera margaritifera. The sequence continues at coordinate 326,445 of JAQPZY010000993.1, read as the reverse complement.
CTTACTTCCAAAATAAATGGTGTTGTGTAGCATGTTCCCCGGTCGACTGACAGGGGAACTAGAGGCTAAATTTTCAGGAATATCCCACACTTTTTAGCCCATATTGACACTTTTCGACAGATTAAAGTCTAATTGATTTAGTAGGACTATACTTAGTCTGATGTCTTTTTCCTGATGGAATCAAATTCTGACAGAAGCATGTGGATGCATTTTTTCAAGTTCCATTGACATACATTTCAGTTGGTTGATATGTGATGGTAGCCAATGAGTGCCGAAGTCTGTTAAAGGAGGGATATGTTTCTTTAACGAGACAAAGCTATCTAAACATTAGTATGTTTTTCTTCGTTTCATCAAAGAAACATACTTCAGCTGGAAATACTTCAGCATAATGTTAATTCACTGTTTACTGTGGATAAACATTGCAAGAGCACTCAGAAAATATTGTCAGAACACTTGGAAAATATTGCCATACTACTTGGAATAAATTGACAGAGCTCAGAAAAGACTTGGAACCTTCAGGTTTTATCCATGGTCTCAAACTTTGTCACCCTACTCTGGCAAATGTTTGCACACAGCAAAATGTGTATTATATCTCTATTTATGTATGTTATACCTTAGTCAAAACAAGATTTTATTAAAATGGAATCCAAAAATAATTTGTTAAATACTTAGTTCAATGTTTTTTCGAAATTGTATTCCCCATTCATACTTCAATAAGGTATTTATAAAGCAGTTAAATGGCTAAACAAATGAAAAAAAAGTTGATGACCGCTGTCCAGTTGCTCATAGTATGTGCCAGTAAAAATCTTGATCTACTTGTCCAGTAAATACAGGGATTTTAGGATCTCTGATGTATATCAGAGCACTGGATCTTTAACTTTGTAAAGAGACAGACCTGTTTTACTTTCTTTTCATTCTCAGCATTGTACTTAAATTCATGCACTCTTATTGTATGTCTTATTTGTTGTTGTTTATAATTGTTTTCCATCCTTATCCAGAATTTAAAGGGTACAGAAATTTATAGATTTATTTCCAGAACTTTAACATTCAGGCTACATTAAGCTAGACTCCTATTTCAGGTAGATGAAAGACTTGTTTTACTAAATTCTGTGATGCAATTTCTCAAAATGAATCTTAAAAAATCTTGGGAATATATTTCAGCATCTTATTAGCAATATTTAGTTCTACCCCCCAACTGCCTCGAAAAAAGACAGTCATAAAGGATTTTGTTCATTCTCATAGCTAAAAGTCTAAACAGATAAAAGCAGAGTCACTCATAAATTTTATTGAGTCGGGTAGCAGTTTTTAAGTGGCTAAATGCCGGTCATGACATCATAGTAAAATGGATGGATTTGTATCAGTTAATTTTACAGTTTGCTGAATTGTAGAAATGTACCTGAACCAGGAAGACCTTGCCTTCTCTGACAAAGAGAGGGACATCCTTCAATATGGCCTGGCTATCTTGGAAACTGTTGTGAGGAATAAGGGTATGTTCATTATTACACTTGTTTTTTACACTTCTCCATCTACCTCTCTCTTGTGCCGCCCCTTCTTCCCCCACCTGCCCAATTTATAAAGAAGGTTTGCCTTATGCCTGGCGCACCTTTGGCACATGTGTGTGTCTCTGTATGTTCATCCACACCCTAAATTAACCTAAATGTTAAGTCTTTTAACTCTCCTTTAGCTGAATGCCATTTTGTTCCACCCTCTGGATTTGAAATATAGCTCAGAGGTAGGCTCAACATGAGGACCATGAACAGCACTTTTAAACTTGTTTTGTCCTGTATACATTAATTATCAGGCAGAAACTTTAAGCATACAAATTTTAAGTCCCAGTTTATGTGAGACATGTATGTTTATCAGTCATACAGCTGTAAGAAACCTTTTGATATCCCCCCCCCCCCCAAAAAAAAGTTCTCCTCCTTCTATGTGTGTCGCAGTTGCATTTTGTACTGAATGTTAAGTTTTCTTCAGTTTTCATTACTATACTGAGAATTTATTTAGTTTCATTGGTTTCAATTCTTCTGTTCTTCAAAAATATCACATCAGAGGCAGAACTTAAATTTGTGGATTAGTGATAGGTTTCTGTAGTTTCCACAAATCAATAATAATTGGATCTTTAAAGATATAGTTTCTAGCATCCGTGAAATCCATGGAAATAGGTAACTCAGTAAATAATAGTGAATTCAAAGTGTTTAATTGCTTTTTGAACAGACAACCATGGGCACATTTTATTTGCTACAGTTCAAGTAAATTATAACTTTGCTTGAATTAGTAACTGTTTACTTTTATAATTGTAAGTTTCTTCATGAACAAGGTAAACTGGAAAAGTTTGACAGTGCCATGCAAGACTAATGTAGTCACTGTGGATGTAAAATGCCACCTGGGAAAGAGAAGAGAGTGCAGTGGGTAAGTTCTTGGTATGTGTGTGTTTGCTTTGGTTTTTTTTTTTTTTTTTTTTTTTTTGTTAATGTCCAAATTTCTTTTTAATGAATAAATTGATTGATTGTAGATAATCTATTGATAATATATGTCTCAAAACACAAGTTGTAGATAAAGAAACAAAATTCACAAACAGTATGTGATTCGTTAGTATATAGTGTATTGTTTTACATAGAAGTTTCATTCAGGTGTCTGATACTATACTTGTGCTTATGCAAGTATGATCATTCAATCAACAATACCATCCATATAAGACTTTGAATTATACATGACTTGTCAAGCTTCAAACATGAAACAACCAAAGTCCACTTTTACTGCAGAACATGCAGGCTAGTTGAGAATGATGCCTGTTTCATCTGTTTTGAGCATGTTGCATCAGTCAATTGGCAAGGTTTATTGACATGGTATGCCATTTTTGAGCTTGAGTAATTGTGGGAAATGCAAGTATGATACAAAATCTTACATTGGTACTATAATACCATGGAATATTCAAGCATTAATAACCATGAGTTTCTGAATTCTGAATTCTGAAGAAGAATATATAAACTCCTTTAAAAAAAGTAGTATTGTTATGATTCAATTTTCATTATCACTTGACCTTACTGTTCAAAACATATTAGTGCCACTAGCATTTATAAAATGTGAAAAGACGCCTAGATTTTTTCCTATTTATAAATGTTTTTGTGTTGGTTGTAATTTAATTTAATGGTATGAATCTTGATCTGCTGTTATTGTAGGAATTTGTCTTTTGTTTTAGATTGGTTCTGATGGCTGCAGTGAATTTCAATGCCTAAAGACAATGAGTTCATATAGAGCAGACTCCAAGGCAGATTTATTTGTATTTAATTGAGTATCAGATAACTTTCCAGAATTGTCCTTGGTAAATTAAGAAACCTAAATTTTGTATATCAGATAATTTGTTTTTGAGCATGAGGAATTTAATGTTGGTAGAGTTTAACAAGTTGAAACCTTCAGTGTTAAATAAGAATGAGTGTGTACATGTAGCTATGAAGAAAAAAGTGTTTTCAGATTAATACTTAAACATTGTATTTCTTTTTTGTTGGCAGAATGGACTTGAAAAATAAATTTTAACTAAAACGTTTGTTGTATTGTGTGAATTTTTTTGTTGTTGAATACAAATTATGATAATAAAGATCTCTTCCTGTATTAAGCCATCTACTAAAATAAAATGCTTCATGGACAAGAGATCTGGGTCACAACTTTTTCTTTCTTTCTTTCTTTCTTTCTTTCTTTCTATCTTGTGGGGTTTGAATGAATATGTTTGGTGCTTGAAAGCTACTAGGAATATTCATCTTGGTGAACACATATTGTCAAAATATATCAGTAACCCTGAAAAAATACAATTAAAGAAAATAAGGCTTTACCATTTTATTTGTTGTTTATGAATAATGTATTACTCGTGAAAATCCCCCTCCCCTCCCCCCGGAAATGTATTTAAAATAATAATGTTGCTTTCAGATTCACTCAAGCACTAAATATTATTTTATGTTTAGTAATCAGATGTTGACAGGAAATGGAAATAAAAAGATACAGCAAAGGCATCCTTTGTTTCTTTAGTTTTTAGCTCTACTGGTCATAGACCAAAAGAGCTTATGAGATGGCATGTTCTTTGTCTGTCATCTGTCCATCTGTTAGCACAGATTTGCTATTGCCACTTCTCCCAAACTACTTGGAGGATTACCATTAAACTTTGCACACACATTCATCCGATTCTCTTGTTGGTCCGATGCTGCTCGAACATCCAATATAGCCATCAGAGTGGCCATCATAAAAATCTTGTTATTGATACTCCTTAATGTGAGGTCATGTAAACATGGGCTATTCACTACAAGACTTCTTGTGATGCCCAGTTGGTCCTAAATCTGATGTAAATTTTGTTATGGCTACTCTTGAAAAGTTGCTCATATCAACATGGGGTTTTCTCTAAAAGACTGTCATGATGTCTACTTGGTCCTAAACAAAAACAGTGCTGCTCTGATGTCCAATATGACCGCCACAGCAGCCACCTTGAAACTCATTATCACTACTTCTTCCAGATGGAAAGGCATATCAACATTGGGTTTTCACCAGAAGATGTCTTATGATGTCTAGTTGGACCTATATGAAAATCATGCTTATTTGATACCCAGCATGGCCACCATGGTAGCCATCTTGAAAATCTTGTTATTGCTAATCCTCCAAAACAGAAAGTCATTTCAACGTCAGGTTTTCCAAGAATTCTTACTAACTAGTTGGTTCTAAATGAAAATGGTGCCTATCAGACCTCAAATATGGTGGCCATGGCAGCCATCTTGAAAATATTGTTATTGCTACTCCTAAAAGGAAAGTCATATTGACATGGGGTTTTCACCGAAATACTTCTTATGGTGTCTAGTTGGTACTTCATGAAAATAATGCTGATCGGACATCCAGTTTGGCCACTATGGAGACCATCTTGAAAATCTTAGTGCTCCACTAAAATTGATCATCATTTCAAGATAGGGATTTCACCAAAAGACTTATGATATCTAGTTGGTCCTTAATGCAAATGGTGCCAATCTTATATCAAATATGGCTGCCATGATGGCCATCGTGAAAATCTTGTTATTCTTACTCCCTCTGAATGGTCGTATTGGCACGAGGTTTTAACCAAGTGTCCTTTAATGATGTATTGTTTGTGCTAAGTGAAAATGGTCCCAGTCTTACATCCAGTATGGCCACCACAGTGACTAATTTGAAAATCTTCTCATACAAGAATATCAGAGATGGTTTCAAACATCAACAGTTAAAAGAGCAAATGTTCTTGAATTTTGCACATTCTTTTTGGACAGTAGAGCATCTGTCCCTTCGAGGGACTCTTGTTTTATTCCTTGCCACAAATGTCAAAAGGGCATATAGCATTACCTTTGTCCATCCATCTGTCAGTCCATCATACCCTGGTAAGTTGTGCATTTAGGTCAGTTTCTCTATCAGCATTACCCCAAGAGTTATGAAACTTTGTAGATACATCTAGATATGTAAACACCATCTTATTAAAAGAATATCACTGACCTACATTTCATACTTCAGTTAATTTGGTTTAACATGGTTTAATTTTCCAGATAGGTCTGTTTCTTAGGCATAATTGGCCAAAGATGCATGTACTCTGGATATGTCTTGACATCTACAGTGCCGTTCAACCAAAACATGGTCAGACTCCATTTGTGTACATGTAGAAATCCCCTTTCTTCTACATCATGTTCTCTAACATTTCTGAATACTTGACATTTGACGCCAACTACAGCAACACCTACAGTTTTGTTCACTTGATCTTATTTGTAAGCACTGTTTGGGATCCCCTTCATTATAACTGTTTTACACAAATCTAAAGGTAGATCAATTAACTACTTCTCTGCTCCAGTAACATGTTTTTGCACTTACTGTTTTTACAGGATAGACTAGAACTCATCTGGAAGTACACAGCTCACTCCCGACATGGTCTGATTGAACTACTTAATCATACACCAATGATGCATCATAAGCACGTGGCTTTAGGTGCTCTGGGTGCAAGCCTAATATATCAATGCACCAATAAATAAAATGAATAAAAGTCAAGCCCACAAAGCATGTTCCTCAAACAATATACCTGTTATGACCTACTTAAAAATGGATAGCAAACCTGAACCAAAATCATTTGTAGATCAACCAAAGTATCTAACTTTGACTTCACCAAATAAGTAAACTTTATTTCTTAAGTATTTGTCTATTTAGAAATTTGCTAAGTCAGCTAATAGCTAAAAAAACTAAGTTTTTGATTAGATGATATTTTTTAATTGAAGCACAAGCATATCCTAATTGACTGATCGCTGAGTCCTTCCACCTGTCACTCAAGCATAAACAGATTGCATCTAGCTGCTAAGCTGTGGTTTGCTGACCACTTATGTCTCAGTGTTACATGATTGCAACCAGGCTGAAAGCTGGTCAGAGCAGCTCTGGGACATTCATGACTGCAACTATATGACATGTACAAATTTAAATTGTCATCGTGAAATTTTAATTATACACTATGAATTCATTTAATTTTCAATAATAATAAAACACTAGGTGCATGTATGATATCATATTGTAAACTTTTAAATAAAATTGTACCATGGTAAGCAAAAGATTTCATTAAAAACTGTCAGAACGTTTGATATGTATAAATCATTGTTTTCACTTGTCCGTATACTCCTTTTGCTAATGTTTTTTACAAACCTGAAAACATGAAGATACTCTGGTGCTAAATTTTTTACAAACATTAAAGTAAGAACATCTGTTAAAGAAAAATCAATTTTTAAATGCACATCCATCTTAAAATCAGACAGACTGCTCAGTTTTGTAAGCTGTATAGTTGCAGCATGTAAATAGAATTACAAGGCTCTCCCCAGACAGTGCAGCAGTAGATAAAATGCAGAAAAACAATGAAATATACATTTTTAAGATCAACTGATCCAACATAAAACCTCTAATCTTTTTCTTGTATACTTTTATGAAAAGTGTTTAAAAGTGGTTGGACCAGGATAAAATATTATCAATAAGGATACCTCAAAATTTGGCATATTTCAGTTTCAATTGTTACGACAAATGGTCTTAAAACAATGTAACAGAAAGAAAATGAAAACAATAACAAATAAAATCAGCAAGCAATTTATTTCCAGGCAATTAAAGTGAAAATTCAAATGACACTTAGAATTTGTGAGTTAAATTCTAAATAATCCTAAATGTTCTTATGACAAGTCCTCTGTTTACTTACAAACAGGCATAGGGAATTCAGAGACAGCCTTGACCTTAGCTTCTACAGGTTTAACGTGACCTTGTCCCACAATATGTCCTAAAAATGTGACACAAGCATGGCAAAACTCACTTTCAGATTTGCATCACTGAGTCGATCGAGGAATTTCTGAATGATTTCCAAGTAATTTTTCCAAGTGTTGCTGTAGATGATGACATCATCAATGTACACGTTAAAATTATCTAGATCAGATGTTATCATATTCATAAGATGCTGAAATGTTGCTGGAGAACTTTTCATACCAAAAGGCATCATATTGATAAAGCCATCTGGAGTTACAAATGCTGAAATTTCTTTTGCTCTTTCCATGAGTGGAATTTGCCAGAATCCTTTTACAAGGTCAAACTTGGTGACTTATTTCTCAGTTCCAATTTGAACAATGCAATCATCCATTCTTGGCATTGGAAATAAATCCGTTTTGATGACACTGTTGACTTTTCACTAGTCAGTACACATGCAGAATTTATTATCTGGCTTCTGCACAAGAATACATGGTGAACTCCAGTTACTTTTACTTGGTTCCATAAAATCATTCTCCAGTAAATATTGAATTTCTTTTTTCAAATATTCCTGTTTGAGAGGATTCATCCTGTAAGGATTCTTTTTCACAGATGTAGAATCTACAATGTCAGCATTGTGATAGATTTTATTTGTTCATGTAGGAACATCAGGAAACAAGTGCTCATACTTATGTAATAGCTGTTTTAGTTCACTCCTTTCCTTTTGTTGTAGATGTGTCAATTTCTGGTCCAGATTGTTTAGTATTTCTGAATTCTGAAGTTTGGTTAAACCTGAGTCACCATGGTCACATTGCATTCCATTGTTGACATCCTCACTGTGTGGGACAGGTACAACTAAATTAATAGAATAATTAACTGGGCTGTCTCTGTCAAAATACTCCTTTAACATATTTATATGACCAAGTTGTTTCTGTTTCCGCATCCCAGGAGTGTTAATGATATAATTTAAGTCATTGACATTCTTTTCAACTGTATATTGACCATAACATTAAGCCCAAAGATGTTGAGGTATGGGCAAGAAAGCCAGAACTTTATCACCAGACTGAAAACTCCTTTCCCGTGTATTTCTGTCATACCTTAATTTCATTTTTGACTGAGTAGAGTGAAAATTAGTTCTTGTTACTACACAAGTCTTTTACAACTTATATTTGAAATTAGAGACATAATCAAGAAGATGAAACTTTGAATCTTCATTTGGAAGAAGTTTCACTTTTAATAACCTCAATGGTCAATGGACAGTATGTCCAAAAACCAGTTCAAAAGAACTGAAACCCAATGATTCTTAAACTGATTCCTTAACAGCAAACATCAGCAAATGAAAACACACATCCCAATCCTTACCTGTATCAAAGCAATATGACCGAATCATATTCTTCAAAGTTTCATGAAATCTTTCCAAAGCTCATTGACGTTCAGGGTGATAGGCAGAAGATTTAAACTGTTGGATGCTTAATTCATGCATAACTTGTTGGAAAATTCCACACATTATGGTCAACAAGTATTGGTTGCCTGACTTGGTCCTAGGTAAGGGACTGACACAGTCTTCCATTATTCTACTAAATGGTTCGTCAAAAGCAGGAATAGGTTGCAGAAAAGCCTTAGGTATCTTCTGATTGGGTTTTCCTACAATAAGACAAGTGTGACAAGATCTGCAGTATTTAGAAACATCACTTTTAAGTTTCGGCCAATAAAAATGATTCAAGATCTTGTGATTAGTCTTACTGACTCCTAAATGACCAGCCAAGGGAGTTTCATGGGCTAGACTAAGAATTTCCCGTCAATATGACCTTGGAGCGACAATATGATAGCTCACTGACCACTCGTCCCCAGCGGGTACCTCAGGTGGTCTCCATTTGGTCATAAGGACCTCATTTTTCACAAAGTAACAATCTGGGACTTGTGTGGCTTCAATTCCACTAATAGCCCTCTGAAACAAACAGGAGATATCAGGATCTTGTTCCTGTTCGACAACGAGTGATTGTCTTTTGCCACCCGGATTAGAATAAAGAGAATGAGTTGTCAAAAGGGAATAACTGTGATCAATACATTTTGATTGATCAATATCAGGAGAGAATGTGACCTAATCAAAAGTCTGACCAATAAATGCCAGCTAAAGGAATAATTTCCTGATCAACATCATTCTCAAGAGCTCTTTTTGCCATAGCTCTGGTAACTGCACAAGCAGGATACAAATCAGGGATTTCAATCTCACTAGGATCAACTCTTTGATCAAACAAGGCTTGTCAGTTACAAGTGGATTAACCACGACCTTATCTCCAGCTAGGTCATTGCCTAGTAACAAATGGATACGTTCTATAGATAAAGAAGGCACTGCTCCAACAGTTACAGGTCCGAAAACTAAGTCTGATTCCAAATCGACACAATGGAGGGGAACATTTATAAAGCTGCACTCTATTCCCTGAATAAGTACACTTTCACCAGAAGAATACTTCTCAGACAAAGGCAAAGTACCTGATAACAAAAGACTCTGAGAAGCTCCTGTGTACTTTAATATTTTAACAGGGATTGGTTTGGCAGAATCACCAATAAGTGATATAGAACTTTCTGACATGAATGGTTCATAAGTCTCCAAAATAGAATCAGTCCGAGGTTTGTTTGACCCAACAATTGTATTGCTTTCAATTCAAGACAGTGACCTTGACCTCTTTGAAATAAGAGTATTTGTAATAGCTATGTCTTTATTTTGTTGCTTATTTTGCAACCTGTAGCAATCAGAAATGACATGCCCTTTCTTTTTACAGTAAGTGCACGTAGGAAGAGATAAGGATTTCTGATCAGTCTTATCAGTTGTGCTGTTTTGAAATTTAGAAATACTCGTTTCAGAATGAGATTATCTTTTTACCAAAAAACTGTTCAGAGGAAGATTTATTGATAAATGAAATGTGAGTCGAAGAATAATCATCAGCCATGCGAGCAGTATTTTCCAAAGTTTGCACTTGTTGCTCATCAAGATAGGTCTTGACATCACCATAAATGCACCTCTTGAGCTCTTCAATTAGCTCAAGTTGTCTTGGGTTATCGTAATCTTGATCAACCTTCTTGGCTGAGCACCACCTATCAAACCTATGTCGATGTGCCTCAGGTACCAACTCATAACCCTTCAAGATGTACTCCTTAGCCACATCATATTCAGTACTTTATTGTACCGACAGTGAAGTGTAGACTTTACGTGCTTTGCCAATAAGTACTCTTTATAGTAACAAAGTCCAATGCTCTCTGGGCCATTTGAAGTGTTCAGCAATTTTCTCAAAGTGAAGAAAGTATTTATCTACTTCTTTTTCCTGAAAAGGGGGTACTAACCTAATATATCTGGTAACATCAAAATCTGAACTTGTGTGTAAGGGGGGGGGGGGGGAGCCGACGCTTTATTAACTATAATTCCATGTGGACAGACTTATCAATTAAACCCAAAGCACTATTATCCCAAAAAAATGTTCCTACCAAATATGGAATTAAAATATTCTTTTTTTCTTGCTTTGTCAAAGACGCTTTCGCTTCAGAAAGATCATTATGTCTGGCATGCTCAAGGAACTCATCCTTTTTCATAGACTCTAACCATACAAAGTTCTCAACCTTAGATGACATTGTGAATGCCTGCTGGTTTCACTAACGATTTCTCAAATGGGTGAAATAAAAATATTTACCAGGGACAATGAAAATTCCAATTTAAATTGTAATTTGACGAAATTCACATCCCGGAAGAGCCCCCAATTTATGTTACGACTCTAGGTCTTACAAATATGTAACAGAAAGAAAGTGAAACGAACAATGTAAGTAAAATCTACAAGCAATTTATTTCCAGCAATTAAAGTTAAAACTCAAAAGACTCGTACAATTTGTGAATTAAATTCCAAATAATCCTAAATATCCAATCACAGGTCCAAAATAATAGAATTTTCCGAATGAATTCCAATAGCCTTGAATGTTCTGATGTACTACAAAGATGTAATCCAGAATGTATTTGAATGAGTTCACATAAATCCTAAAATCATGTATTTTATTCCAAAAATCAATGAGCATTTTAGTAATTCCAATGAATATTTTAAATAAATAATTCTTCTTAAATTATATCTGATTTCAACAACACAACTGTAAATACTAAATGCATTCCTTACAGACTGATATTTAGAATTGGAATTTTAAAACAGGAATGAATTTGTTTACCAAAATCTGTATATAAATACACATGCCTACATGACCTATGTCACATCAGAATATGACTAATAATAATGGAAAAATACTGGCATACCTGACATGTCACAACAGTCTAATTGCGAAATACCTATGAAAATACTGCTCTACCTGACACATGTCACAACTTACAAGCAATGACAAAAGATAAGTATGTATTTTGAAATATCCATAAAACTTACAATCATAGACAAAGGTTAAGCATGTAAACATCATACATAGCACAATGTTTAGTACCATTTACTTTTAAGTATAATTCGCTACAGTTGGCTGCCTGTTGTGCTGAGCAGATAAGGGCATGCACCAAATTTTCTGTAAATTTAAGCTAAATTTATTGTCATACATCCATTTCATAGCAAATTGTAAATTTTCATGTAATTTGTTTAACAATGCTAACACCTTTATCACTAACATATTGTGATGCATCATCTGCATATATAGATATTGAAGAATGTTTAAAACACACGGGAAAATTGTTTATATATAAATTGGAAAAGAGGTGGCCACAAATTTATCCCTGTGGTACTCCAATGGTCAATGTTTATTTTTTTAAATCCAAGATAATACATTTCCAACCCTCAGCTTGTAATTGACTACTGAGATGCGATTAAAACCATAGAAATGAGGGCTTGTAACATTATATGCTGATAATTTATATATTAAAACTGTATGATAAACAGTGTAAAAGTTGTGTGTTCTAAGAATAACACTCCAAGTTATTTGCTGTACACATAGTATGCCTTGTAAATTCCTCTACTATATCTTCAAAGGTGATGGTGAAGTTCTTTTCTTAGGTTAACCAGCATTTTTTGGAGAGGCTAAGCTGTAAACAAAACAATGTGCAATGGGTAACAGATTTTACTTCAAGGCACACATCAATGCTGAATTACCCACTGTGCGCTGTTGCCGTCCTCACAGAGACAATCACACCATAATGCTCGTATTCTAAAGAATAAACAATTTCCCTTAAATCAATACCAAGGATGCCTAAATCTAAGCCAAGGATCACCACCAAATGAAGAGAAGAAAACATACTCTAAAAAGAGATTGGGACTACATTCGTGGGTACTGACCTGGAAGTAATAATTGGGACCTCCGTCCTGTCAGGCCAACTTATTTATGGACAGTTTTACTCAAATTCTTATATTTGCATGCCACAACTATTTTAACTTTACTCATGAAATCTTGTTGATTTTCATGGCCAAAAAGTGTAACAACTGTCAGAAAGTGATAGTGTTGGTGTTCAGCAAGTTGCAATTTTTGGAGCAAATTGCTTATGAGACTCCAGAACTAAATTTGCTATATCTTCCTTTTTTATAGGAATTTTTCAATGCAGTAAAAACTTATTATAGTACACGAAAATTTATATCAGAAAATATGTTAGAAATACAAAGTTAAAACAAGAAACTGCAAAATTTAGACAAAAGTTTGACCAGTGAATGATATTTAAAACGAGTGGTAACTTCGGTCTGTACAACTTACAGTATTTTGTCCACGGGTAGTGAAGCTCGGTGATTTCTCAATATGCCTGTTAAAATGTAAATAGGTATATACACTAAAGAAACATTGGCAAGTGCTATGTTCCTGGTTTATTGTGTCAGATATACAGCCAAATGTTAGTATAGATAATAACATAGTCAAATTTCCTATAGTGATGGGACCAGTACCATGTTTTATAGCAAAAATGCAACGTGTTTCAATATCAATTATCATAAACGGTAACCCTGTAATATATACGGCTTCAGGGAGGCTATGCCTTACTGAACAGTGGGTGTTGATCTCTCATTAAGAACTAAGCCATGTCTTTGAGGTACTAAATGTGGTAGTACATTAATGAACTTATCTTGGTCACTTTTGCCGGGTACATTGGACATGCCCTAAAGAGGCCTTGGTATCGCCACCTGACTGCTGGAGAGCATCCAAACGAATCCAACTCTTTCACCATGTTTCAAATATCAGTCCAGGCCTGAAAAGAGATAGCATTATATTTTTAAACTCATAGATCAGTAAAATGTAGGTAAATGAAGTGAAAAGGTCCTATATACGGAGATGTCCAAGTGTTATCAGGTGTCTAGCACAGGAAAAAGAATTAAACTTGACGTAGTGACACTCAGAAATGTGAAGGAATGGACTAAAGGACTATTCATCCCCCAAATATACGAGGTTTACAGAAGTATGTTTATTAGAATATGTTCTGCGTTTACAGGCTAAACATGTAAAAAGGTACACTAGCTATCATAAAGTGTAAGGTAATGCAGGGAGGCTAAGGTTTGTTTATTTGTGCAACAATTAGGACATAACAGTATACATGGAGATTAAGTGGCAAAGTACTAAATTAAAAGATATTACCATAAATAAGCTAATTCGTTATAAAAATTAAATTTTTTGGATATTTCAAGTGCATATAGCCAATTATGTGCCTGACAGATCAACGATAGGGACAAGTAGATCCTATATCATCAACTAAATGTCAAATTCTGATTCTCAAAAATTCAAAAGAAGGATGGACATTTGCTCATGTGGGACATGTAACCATGTACTTATTACGATCAATTGTACAAAGGTAATTTAAATGATTGGTTTGAACTTTTCTAGTGTATTTTAAGAGTGTCAGTTAGCAATTATTATTGTTAATTAAGAATACATGGTTCATTAGAATGTGATATCAGCTTATGCTACAATGCCCCAATGTAAATCAGGGTCTCATAAAAAATTAACAATAAAAAGGAATGCATTTTGTGTTAGACTTACTTCATTTGCTGTTTCCCTACATCCAGTTTTAGAGCTGGAGAAGTAAATTGTATCCCTTTGACATATATTTCTTTTCACATTTAAAGTTTTAAAGAACTCCGGTAGCAGTTATTTTCGCTATATAGTCTCTACATTTGTTTGTTAGTACTAAACTTTCCAGTGTGTCAAAATCCTAATAAATCATATGTTAATCTAAAGTATCTTCAAAGATGAACTCACTTTGAAGTTCTTGACATAGGTGAACTTGCAATTTTTGAGAGTCTAAACTGTAAACAAAACAGTATGTCATAGGACACAGATTCACTCCCAGGTATGTATCAATGCAAGATTACTGACTGCACTGTCGCCAAAATCTCACAGACAATCACACCATAATGCTCATATTCTACAAAATAAACAATTTGCTTCACATCAATATCAAGAACGCCTAAATCTAAGCCAAGGATTACCACCGAAAGAAGAGAAGAAAAATACTCTAAAAATTGATTGAAACTACATTCGTGGGTACTGACCCGGAAGTAATAATTGTGACCTTTTCCGCTTTCCCAGCGAGAGCAACAGTTGTATGGGAAGCATACAGATCGCCAATGTTGTCCATGATAAGTCTGGTTTTCCTCGCAAAGCATCTAGCGAGTCAATACAGATGGTTTTATCGGGTACCAGTCAAGGTGAGGACAAGATATTGACAGTTGTTCATTCCACGACGGCAGACAATGTGCAGATATCTAGTGGCAAATATTCACAATGGAGTATAATCACGGAATCAGTCAGTGAAAGGTCACTTTCATTGAACGACCAGAAAACATACTTGGGTCCCAACATGAATAATTATGAATCAGATTTTGCTTAAGCATTGAACCAATGATAGTTCAGGTAATAAATGAATTGATTTGGAATCTTTGAATAGTAGAAAAACACATACAGTACGTTCTCATTCATTCACTTCTATAGGGATTCTTGAAAAGAAACCCACAACTAAGGAGCTGGATGGCAAATTGGCCTCCACGTCAATCTCTGATGATGTTTTGGTTAAAATGTCTCCTGATGCACCAACAGGACAGACTGGTTTGATCAAAGAAGGACAGACATCATAATGTCGACAGTGTCTTAACGACAGTCAGTTACAGATCTTGAGTCCCGATTAAACCGATCATGGATTAGAGATGGAGAGTGATATAAAGATATATCAAACAGAGACGTATCAATGTCATGCAGCAGTTAAACCGTAGATAAAATGTCCGTCAAGGCCGAAATGCTGTCCTTTCCTTCAGATTCAGACATTCAGAGGGACACGATGCCCTCTGTGAACCCCATATCAAACTACTAGTTCACATATTCAAGTTTGCACATGAAAACAAATGCTGATACAATCAAGGCATAATAGTTTTACCCAATCAAGGTGATCATATTGCCTCTCTAAAAAGAAAAGAAGTGCCTGATAACCATATAAAAGAGCACAGAAAAGCAGACAGATCACAAATAGAAAAATTTATAGTTGGTATTTGAAAATGAATGTTTTTTGGGAGATAAATAAACAACAAGGAATGAAGAGTTTCGTATGGTGTTTCATTGCACAACTATTCCAGTATTTGTCAGTTACAGCGTTCTATTCTCAAAGCTTGATGATGCTACTTTTATACCCTTAATTTGTTTCAATCAGAACTGTTATTATTCCAGATTTTAGGATTCAAGATAGAACCGCCCTATAAATTAACTTTTGATGAATTGTTTAAGTTGATTGTGTTCCAGATTTTGGGATTCAAGATAGGGCCGCCGTCTAAACTAACTTTTGATGAGTTGTTCAAATTGATTGTACCTGACTTGACGGAGGGCTATCTACTTAGTCCTGGTATTTTGCCTGAGAGGAAATGTGATTAGTTTGTGTTTTGTCAAGGCTTTTGCCATTTTTAACCAAACAAAGTGTTAAAAAGGGTAATAGCGCAGCACTCGAATTGCAGATTTTCAAACAATATTTTGTTATGAATGTAATGTTGATTGTAATCTGATTCCAAGTAGAAATTGTTACTGTTGCACCACATTTGTATACAGTAAATTCTCCATCCTATTTTTGTTCTATGTCTTCTCTTCAAATGTGGATAGTTTGAACCAGTACATTCCTTACATTGTTGTAATCCACGTAATTTTTCAGTGGTTTTTATTCAAAATAGAGATTAAACATTGTTTTCTCATCTATTTTAATGTATCATGATTGAATTTCTTTCTAGACCATATACTTTTTTGTATTTGTTTTTAAAATCCCGTGATGGATATATAAATATTTCTGGACCAATTTTTTTTAATAAAAAAAAATATTTGTACACCCTATCATTAAATTTCTAAACCACTTGTTATTTTTAATTAAGTAATTGCGGTGTAGTATTAATACATCACACGACCACTCATCATTAGAATGCGAATACATGATTTGTCATTCAAAATAGTGTAGTGCGCAAGTGGAGGATTCTGGGTGACCTGATTTTTTTTTGGTTGGATTTTTTGTTGTTGTTTTTTACAGGTCTTTTGCTTTTATATTTGTTAGTAGTAACAGAGTCGTTAATATTTTTATTTGGTGTTTGTAAAGCAGCGGAATGAAACAAAGTAACTGCTGCAATTTTAAAAGTTGTATTTAGGCATTCTTGTTTTTCTGCATGACATTGAAATTTGAAAAAAAATTAGCAAATAAAAGCAACAAGTGGACCAGAAGTTCCCACTTGTATACTACTGATTGAATTTGTAATTACATTCCACTCAGCAAATACTGGCTACTGCCTCAGATAAATACAGCCTATATAACTCACAAGAAGTTAGGGCCCATTTTTGTTACAGTTCTGGGCAATCCATTTTTGTTCACTTGTTTAGAAAACAAATATTTCAATCCATAAGTAGATGAGAATATGATATAAGGACATCTCATTATGCGAGTTTTTTTACAGTGTAAGAGTTCGAAAAATATGACCACTGTTGTTTGTAAAAGCATATCTGACGCGTAGCTGACATTTGTAGATGGTCTTAACACACACACACACACACACACACACACACACACACACACACAAATATATATATATATATATATATATATATATATATATATATATATATATATATATATATATATATATATAAAAGAAAAACCCGGCTGTGCGTGAGGAAAGATGACACAAAATGTGACACATTACTCCGCATCTGGCCAAACACGCGGATCAGACGGTTATGTTTGAGCAGACAGTGACAGAGTTTAAACAATTTGTCGACATGTTTGCGTGGAAAACGTATATTATTTTATTATGGCCACATTGGTTAGACAGGTGGGTGGAAGTAGACCTTGATCTATTTTTAGCAATATGATCTTGATGATATAGAATAGAGTAACACAGGTTGAGCCATAGCTTCAATAACAAAATAACAAGGACTAGATGTAGGACAGTGCACTTTTAAATGTGCAGTTGTCAGCACTACAATTGCCGAATCATGACGAGAGAGATTTTTAATGTTTAAAACAATATGTGATATAGCAATCAAGATCTAATTACTATGATAATTATATTTTTGTTATTTCCTTATCAATTATCAGATCATTTAATAAAATCCCTAAAGGTAACTGAAAATTAACATAAACTGTTTAACATTTCAATTTTTTTAATACGAACTTCATCTTAAATCATAAACATAATTATATTTTGATCAGCTGATATGCGCATGAATATCACAGTTTTATGAATCAAGCTCATGTTGTTCCAGCCTCGTTTAATTTATGGTGATACGGAATCAGAAATCGTCTGTATCGTTTTCCAACTTCCAGGAAATGGCGGTAAAACTGTGGATGGTTCTTGAAGTAAACCTTGATAGATATATAATAAAATGCTTCACAGAAGGCGTTTGATTAAACTTTGTACAAGCAACTACACAATATTTCTCGATATCTCAAAACTTATCTAGACATATTTTCTTCAGTTACTAATGCCAAAACTTCTACTCCTGTAAGTTTAAAAGGATATCATTAAACATCATTTCTTATACAGACGACGATGCAGAAGGTGTGTCTCAATCAGCCAATTAAAGTTAATGAAATTCATTATTACAATTACGTTATCATCAGCCAATCAAATTACTCTTCCAAATTTTGGGAGAGCCTCGTTCTGGCATTACAATAACAACTCATTTAGTTTTCTTCATTCCCCGTATATCACGGAGCCACGCGAGAGTCTAGTTTAAACATATTATTATTGCAACATTGCAATTGGGCTCGGCAAAAAAGTTCTAACAACATATTATCTCCTTTCCAATACAAAAAATATTTTATAATACAAAATGTTTGAGATGGTTGACATATGTACAAGATTAATTTCATAAATATATATTTTAATGGCGATAATGAAGAAGATAATGGGAATAAAAGAAGGTAGAAAAGAGAACAATCTAAATCCTCTGTCATAGATACATGAAAAGATAAAATCATTGTTGGAATCAAACAGATTTAGACTTTTCATATGTTTTTGTACTGCCAAATCTATAATTTGATTTTGCTCTTTGGTTGGGTTGGGATTTCCTCTTAATAATAAATCCAAATTGAAATGCAATTGGTTTAGTTCAAGTAACAATATGTGTCTTTGTTTAACATACCTGCGACAAGAAAAACAATAATGTTCATTACTTTCGGCTCCTTCTCCACATACACAGACTTGAGTCTGGTTGAACGACAATACATATCAGCACATAATATATAACAATTTTGAAGTGGTTTGAGGCCCATGCCTTTTAGATATCGTCTGTTTTCAAATATGGCTTTTTCGTGTGTATGTCAGTGTGTGTGTGTTTGCATATACATGTTGTACTTCGTGTTGTCTGGTTTTGAAAAGATTCGGACTCTACACACACACACACACACACACACACACACACACACACACACAGACACACACACACACATATATATATATATATATATATATATATATATATATATATATATATATATATATATTGTCCAAATGTTCTTGCACTTGGCTATTAGGAAGATCTTTTTCAGGTAAGCGATGTCAGCCCATCTTGGTCCTCTTGTTGGGGATGATTAGAGCCCTGGTACATCAGAGCTTGGTGATGGGTGCCGTTATTCGCAGAGTGGATTCAGTTTCTGCTTAGAACGAATTATAACTCACTAACCTGTTTGATTTTATAGGTTAGGGAGTTATAATTTTATATTTCGTTCTAAGCGGGAATCAAACCCATGCCGCTAGTAACGGCACCCATAACCAAGCTCTTAGGAACTAGCGCTCTAATCCACTCGGCCATAAGTCCGTGCCCAACAAGAGGTTCAAGATGGCATGAGATCACCCACCTGACTGACATCGGCAAACACAAGAACATTTAGATAAGAAATATGGGTCCTTGTTGAGACCTTGTTTTTCTTTTTCTAAAAATCAGACAAGAAGTGGAACAGCATGCATTAGTTTAGTCAGACAAGACGTGGAACAGCATGCATTAGTTTAGTCAGACAAGACGTGGAACAGCATGCATTAGTTTAAACAAATGGATTATATAGCAATATTTGGAGAAAATATAATTTTCATACATTCTTAAGTTTAGAAAGTTTGGTGAAATATATTATGTTTTCATCAACTATTCTTTTACACTGTATTTGTTTTAGCTAATGCCAACTGCAGATGTCACTAGGCGTGGAGGGGTCGTTACTCTGACGTTATTATGGTTGTATATTAGAGTACTCATAAGAGGGGTCGTTACTCTGACGTTATTATGGTTGTATATTAGAGTACTCATAAGAGTGGTCGTTACTCTGACGTTATTATGGTTGTATATTAGAGTACTCATAATGAGCTGCAGTTGAATCTAAAAACAAAAACCCAGGAAAATTTACGTCCATATCTGCGACAAACTAGTGTGTGTGTGTGTGTGTGGGGGGGGGGGGGTTCTCCATTTTATTGTATATCTTTTTTGTCCTTATTAGCCACAATTTTTTAGAGAACAAAAAGGTCTGCAAAGAACTCAATGATCTGAGTTTAATTTATAATATATGATCATACAGCAGATT
Source organism: Margaritifera margaritifera (assembly GCA_029931535.1). Taxonomy (NCBI): domain Eukaryota; kingdom Metazoa; phylum Mollusca; class Bivalvia; order Unionida; family Margaritiferidae; genus Margaritifera; species Margaritifera margaritifera. The sequence continues at coordinate 306,161 of JAQPZY010000993.1, read as the reverse complement.
AAATTTCGTAAGGTTTTATGATATCAGAAATACTGCTATCTGAGATAAATCTGGAACGGTTCTATGATCTTATAATCCAGATTAAATTTCGTAAGGGTTTATGATAACTGAAATGCTGCTATCTGAGATAAATAGCGAACGATTCTATGATCTTATAATCCAGATTCGTCCATGGATGATGTGTGGAAAAGTACGCACGCTTTTTATTTATTTATTTATTTTCGTATTGTTTTATCTTGTTTTATTCTTTTGATTTTTGTTTTAATTTTATTTTCTATTTGGTTTTTATATTTTGCTTTTTTTTGTACTGGAATAATCTTACTACACATGCATCTTTAAGAACCACGGAGCCACTGAACATTAAAGAAATTAAATGAGCATTTTAAAAACATTATTTGATTGAAAATTTGATGCATAAAATGTTGACGCTATCCTTCAAACACCACATAGTAAGGGAACTCTGGTTTAATCGTTTCAAAAGATGGTGTGTAATGAAGGAGCATAAAATGTCACATTATACTTTTCCGCGTTCTTCGTTATGTTTAAAAGTAAGCTCTCTTTTTGTCTTTTGTCGCTCCTAATAACAAAATAGGCAGTACATAACACTGTCTTCCTCTGTCAACACTCTCTCAAATGGGTAAATACTTATTGTTATAAATAAATAATTGTTTTTGAAGGGAATAAATAGCATTTGACCAATAATCACTGACCGTTTAGATAAGAGAGAGAGAGAGAGAGAGAGAGAGAGAGATGACATTATAATCCACTTGCAAATGGTATGGGTTGTTGTCAAAGTGTTACACTGATATGATTCGTAATACCATAGTATTTTATATTGAATATCTTACCAGCATTTTCTCTAATATTGCTATTGATATTCTAATGCAATTTAATGAAGATTATAGACTAGTACTAAATATTGGATTAATGTTCTACTAATTAACGTCCTTCAGATCAGTTGATATGAATCTGTACCTATATACTGAAAACGCTGACACTGGTCTACCAACGCCCTATTGCATGTCACCCTGGAGTACCGATCTCAGACGGTTTGGTATCAAACGGACGCGTACAAGAAGTATATGAGAAGTATCCGAATTCTACGTTCTATCAGAAAATATATGTGTTGGTTTTATTTGAAGAGAGTACAAGCAATATGTAATACTACCTACTGGGAGTCTTAGTTTCAAACTTCATGAATTTATGGCCAGACCCGGCTTTCTTCGAATGTTGCAACTTTTCCTCCTTAGAGCGGCATTTCACAAAATACCTATGTATATGTCTTCTTTGCCTTGAGTGTGCATGTTTTGACAAAATACCTATGTATATGTCCTCTTTGATACTTACATATAAACATCCCTTAGTCTCGTTCAACCAGACTCTTGCGTGACTCCGTGATATACCCGTCATACGAGGGTCTGGTAAAATGCTTCATACCAATAGCAGGCGCATTGGTCAAACTGTATACAAGCATAACAATAAAATCATTTTTCACTATTTCAACGATTTTCCAGACAAACTTTCTTCGATCTCTCATACAAAAATTCTACTGTAAAGGTATCATTAAACATCATTTTTTTAAATACAGACCGCGATGCAGGAGGCGTACCGCAATCAGGCAAAAGAACTATTATGTTATACATTCATCATTTAGTCAGCCAATCAAATAACTCTTCCAAATTTGGAGAAACCGGGTTCTGGCGTTACAACGGCGATCAATGAAGCATTTGACTAGACCCTCGCGGAGCAATGCGAGAGTTTGGTTGAATGAGACCAAAGGATATTCTGTTTGCATGTACTTATTCGAGGAGCCATGCGAGAGTTTGGTTGAATGAGACCAAAGGATATACTGTTTACATGTACTTATTCGAGGAGCCATGCGAGAGTTTGGTTGAATGAAACCAAAGGATATACTGTTTGCATGTACTTATTCGAGGAGCCATGCGAGAGTTTGGTTGAATGAGACCAAAGGATATACTGTTTACATGTACTTATTCGAGGAGCCATGCGAGAGTTTGGTTGAATGAGACCAAAGGATATACTGTTTACATGTACTTATTCGAGGCGCCATGCGAGAGTTTGGTTGAATGAGACCAAAGGATATACTGTTTACATGTACTTATTCGAGGCGCCATGCGAGAGTTTGGTTGAATGAGACCAAGGATATACTGTTTGCATGTACTCGTTCTGTTTGCATGTACTTATTCTGTTTGGACTTAGCCCAGTTTTAGAAGTGTACTGTCCTGTATCTAGTCCTCGTTACTGAAACCATGGTGCTACCTTTTTTGTCTCTTTATTATGTCGTCAAGAATGCATTGTTAAAAATAGGTCAAGGTCAAATTCACGCACCCGTATATCCCAAGTGTTTTGGCCATATTTCCGATAATATAAGTGTTTTCCAAATGCATGACTACCGTGAAAATTTTTCAATTACGTCTACTTCTACGTACTCGTTTTACCCACGTGTTTGGCTAAATGCCAAGTGTGTGTGTGTATATATATATATATATATATATATATATATATATATATATATATATATATATATATATATATATATAATTTTCTTGGGGTCATTGTACTCTTTATCAAGTTCAAGATATTAGAATGAATGCTGAACTTTTGATTTAATTTTAATATGTGAATTATGCCTATGTATTAATGATGTTATGTATTATCAATATATGCACGTGAAGTGTTTAAAGTTATGGATTCTCTTAGATAATTGGTGAACAAATATCTCTCCTGAAATTATTAATCAAACACCTAGAAAGGAAATTAAAATTCACCTCGGCCACATGAGACTCTCTCTCTCTCTCTCTCTCTCTCTCTATATATATATATATATATATATATATATATATATATATATATATATATATATATATATATATATACTCAGGTGGCCGAGTGGTCTAAGATATACTGGCCGCCATGTTTTATCAGGTGCTGAAAAATGGCGTTAAACCCGCAACAACAACATAAACCCTGCTTCCACAACAGAGCTTGGGCGAAATGTACTTTTTCTACTCTTCTCTTTTCTACTTTTCTTTATCAGCTCCAGCACCACCAACATACATTTTGTTGTTGTTGTTGTACTTAATCTCATATGTCTAGCCCAAATATGATCAAATATTGTATATCTGACCTTCTGTTGCATTCAATAACAAAGATTACCAGTACTGATTGACCCTTGTTTGGCTATACTAATTCCTATCCTTTATAAAGAAAGGAAGCTTTGCATGATTGTAATATGTTTATTTCTATTTACTTTTGCGATCTCGTAAAATTTGAGATATTGTACTGTATTTTATAATTAACTGCAGAATTCCACTAGATGTGTCTTTGATGTAAATCTTCAATGTTTGGTAATCAAATTCAGTCACTGAACAGTGGCCTAAACAAACATTTTAGTGGCATCTTTTGCTTTCCTTTTCAAATTTGGTCACGGAATGAAAATGTGTGGTATTTTTGTTTAAAACATTGACCTATATTTTCGAAAATGTCCAAAAAGCATTTTTTGTTGCTGTTAAAGATACATTGATTAGACTCTATATAACTACCTATTATTTAGGTCGAAATAATCATCCAAACAATGAGACTGAAAGATTAATCAATTTACTTGAAAAAACAAATAATTAAAAATCGGTGAGTACTGTATCTAAGAGACATTAATTGATATTTACGATTTTCAGGTTATAGCCTCATAAAGTGGAATTTCGTGCCCTATTAATATAACCGAGGAGGTCTGAAAAGTCAATACATTTACATGCAACTATTTTGTTTTGTTTATTTTATACCTATAGTCACGGTAATGTACATTAGCCCAGGCAACTTGCCGTCTTAATGTCTACTCTAGAAACATTTCCACTAAGCGGAACCTGTAAAAGTCGATCATTTACATTACTTCCTTATTCTAGGTTCTTAAATATCATAAATTCAGCACGTGCTAAGATAACAAAAATCCGCATTAGATTGAAACCCATGACGATTATAAAACAACAATTAAGTACACCGACCTGTTTGATTAGCTTTACCTAACTTCGCTTTTGTTTCACGAATTGTTCGAATTAGCAATTGGTCGTAAAGTATCTTTGTGGGGTCGGTTGGATACACGAAAGTTAATAAAACTGTATTTATTTTTATGTGTTGTTTAGTAATCATTTACATACACGTGACATAACATTTACAAATGTATATTAAATCGATTCTCTGAGAGTTACCGACTTTCGTATCCCTACTACAGCATCAGAACGGCGAGGCAATTCAGCCAAGGGCTTAACATCAATATTTCAGATAATCAGAGACCAGGCTGATCATCGCACTAGTGATTTCTTTTATTTTCCATATTTTAATATTTTGCTTTCATTTTGTAATGAAAATGGCGTGTACACCTGTCTACCTTGTGTATTGTATCTCAAAGCAGATCATGATATCACTTCACAACTATAATGTGATCTGTGAGTGTAACTCTGTACGCAACATGTAGGGTAAAGATGAAGGAAAACACAAAATACACAAAAGAGTAAACATACAATTATTCAAAAACAAATGTGTGTGAAAAATATCGTTTGAAGATATTTATATTTCGGAAAAACAAATATTTATGCTACTGTGAATGTAAAATATTGTATAAAGTTGCATATAGAATATACGATAGGAATTCTTCTCCTGCTTACATACAAATCACTTGCATGAAATCACGGGTACCAATGGTACCAATGGTATCATATGGTTAATACAGTTTTCATATTCATTTTGGTAATCCTAATGGAGAATAAAAACCGCCTCCGTATATTAAGACACATTCTGAATATGATTGTTGACATATTAAAAAGGAATATAGGGACCAGATGGAATTATTAATTCTTTCAGTCGTTGAACCTGGCGAGGACCGTTTTGAAGAGCAATGCAGATCTATATTAAATGCAAGAGATGAGTAAAGAACTTAAAGTGTGGAAGATATATGGAAATGCATGTCTTAATGACACTTTCTTGAATTAAACTTCCCTTTTCGTGACAAAAGGATCGCAGTGACCTATTTTGCTATAGTATATAGAGACTCACGTTACTTCCACATGTAATGTTTCAAGGATGCAGGTTTAAAAGCAGTAAAATATTGATATATTTGACCTTTGGAACTAGTAAACATACGAACGATTTTACGAACGCGAGGACATGCGAGCATGCCAACATACAAACATACAAATATGCAAAACGTCATATACCCTCTAGACTTCGTTGGAGATGGGACATACATTCGATGGATTGGTTGGAGATGGGACATACATTCGATGGATTGGTTGGAGATGGGACATACATTCGATGGATTGGTTGGAGATGGGACATACATTCGATGGATTGGTTGGAGATGGGACATACATTCGATGGATTGGTTGGAGATGGGACATACATTCGATGGATTGGTTGGAGATGGGACATACATTCGATGGATTGGTTGGAGATGGGACATACATTCGATGGATTGGTTGAAGATGGTACATACATTCGATGGATTGGTTGGAGATGGGACATACATTCGATGGATTGGTTGGAGATGGGACATACATTCGATGAATTGGTTGGAGATGGGACATACATTCGATGGATTGGTTGGAGATGGGACATACATTCGATGGATTGGTTGGAGATGGGACATACATTCGATGGATTGGTTGGAGATGGGACATACATTCGATAGATTGGTTGAAGATGGTACATACATTCGATGGATTGGTTGGAGATGGGACATACATGGATTGGTTGGAGATGGGACATACATTCGATGAATTGGTTGGAGATGGGACATACATTCGATGGATTGGTTGGAGATTTGACATACATTCGATGGATTGGTTAGAGATGGGACATACATTCGATGGATTGGTTGGAGATGGGACATACATTCGATGGATTGGTTGGAGATGGGACATACATTCGATGGATTGGTTGGAGATGGGACATACATTCGATGGATTCGTAATTCAATACCTTAAATAACTAAGACTTTCATATAAGTTATTCACTATTAAAATACAATAGGTTGCTTACACTTGGAACTCATACGTAATAGTGACCATTACTCAGACCATGAAGATTACAAAACTTTCTAAAACTCAAGGTCAAACTCGGAGTATCGATCAAATGAGAATTTTTAAAAATTACCTGTATACGCCATGCAAAATCTGAGATTTACGAATGATTGTATGTGTCTTTGTAAGAAAACATATTTTGTACTTTTAGCATATACTTTATCTCTGACCAACAGGAGTTGTAGAGGATTCAGTGCGTGTCTAGATAGAAAGATGCACGAACAAACAATAGTCTTTCCGATGCACCGGATTTGTAAAGATGTACGCATAATGATAGCGAAAGAAAAGCTTGCGCAACCGAGCATAGCAAAATGGAGATAATTTACGATATAACGTACACAAATTCAGCTCTTTCTAACTAGAAGATTTTCATTCCAGTTTCGTTAAATTTTCATAATATACTAATAAATATTGTTTAATTATTGGAACATTTTCTCAAATGGAAACAGACCCTTTAAGAAAAACATAGGTTACCAAATAAATAGGCGGAATTTTCTCCATTTTTTTTTACAAGGTGCCTTATTAGACTCCAAATGACTCATCAACAACTATGAATAAATGACGTTATTATCTGTGATCTACGTAGATCGTTGTCCAATAAGGTTGCATGTGCAGCCTTTGGTAACTTTCTGTTTACCTGTTGTTCATCTGAGCCCGAGAACCGCCAAACACGGATAACTCTGACATCTTGATAGTTAGAACCATATGACTTGAACAAATACACATCATTATAACTTTGCTATTTATCGCTCGATTTCAGTGAAATTGTCACTCCATATATAAGATTCTTGTCATATTTTAATTGTTCAAGGATAAGTTAGAATTTTTTTAAAGTTGATATGTTGGTAAGTAAGAGAAGCATTGTCAGTCCTGGTGCAATATAATAGTGAGCAGGGTCTTGTTTGCAATTTTTCGCACAGACATCCTAAATTTCTCAGAATGTCAGATAGTATAAAGTATCCTTCCTTATATAATAGTTTGAAGGTTAAAATGTTTAATGAAACCTTTGTAATCATCATTTAATAGTTGATCGTTTATTTTTCTCCCACAAAACTAACTTTTGTTTGTTGAGTTAAAATGCGTCTCGTTTGTTTCCTTTTTAATACCACAGGTTTTGCATCTTTCGGTCTTAATTATTCATGCACTAGTTTTGCAGTCTAACCCACCGCGTCATAAAATACTTGAATACAGTCCATTTAATTGGCTTGAGTGGAAATATTTCAAGACTTGTTTAACTATTGTGATGTATTTAAGTAGAAATATTTAAATTTATAGTAAGATACTGTGATTTAATTATGTAAAAGATATTTTTAAATATACATTTAAAATTTTTGCATATGTCTTGGATGGACAGAGATTTTAAAACATATCTATAGTGTTTAAGTATCTTTGTGTAATGATAGCAAGAATAAAAAGTATATACGTCATCAGTACTCTGAAAAACTATACGAGTACAGATAATAAGTAGTAACTCCATTAACAAAATATTTGTCCGTTGTCATTAGGTGCTCACTCTAAATAGGTACCCATTATTAGGATGTGTTCACCCTAAAGATGTCCACGCTGTGGGCAGGTGTCACTGTTGCCATAACTCGTAAAGCATAATGATCCCTGAAAATCAATTAAATTAGTTTAAGTTTGCATTAGTATACTGGAAAATAATGCTTAACTTGCATTTGCCAAATGAAAATGGGACCAACGTTTCTCCACCTATACTATACACACTTGCTGTGTGTAAGAACAGCATTCTATATTTTGGTCGATTTTACAACAGGTATTGCTATGGTTTCCTAAACTATTGTTTGCCAAACAAAAAGCTGCCCAAAGATTTTTCCCCTATCTCGAACATCCTTATACCTTGTGTAAGAATCACATACAGTCGATCTGTGTAAGAATCACCACCAGTCGATTTTCCGATAAGTTCTGCTGTATAGGATAGTGGGAGGAAACTCTGTAGTGAAAATGATGCAAGCTGTATACCATATTTTGGATAAATTCTACCTTGGTGCGTATTTACTTACCTGACGTCATCATTGGCAAGCCAGCTATGTGGAAAATACATGTCCATACATTATATTTTACTTCATAACCTAAGATTCTCGTATAGATTGGCGACACAATATGCGCTATATGTTTGTTTATATTAATGAATGTATGATTAAAGAAACTATAATGGTAAGAAATCGCAAATGATAAAATTGACAGGATATACAGATATAGGTTATCATTAAAGGTGTGGTAGTGCAACATCGATTCAGAAATATACGCTTGAATTCTATACCATTGTGAACAAATACGATCTTATTTTGCTGATAAATAAATTATAAATAGTCTATTTGTTGGTACTTACAAATTTTTTTATATGTAAATATTTGTCTAGTCCTGGACAATCTTTGTAACTTGACTGTTGATTCGGGCTGATGTATATGGCGGTTTATTATTGATAGGAAAGTGTCTGATGCAGCATTCAAGATACAAATGTTATTTCCACAATGTGACCCAGTCCAGCTTATAATGCACATATTCCGATGCAGCGAGAAACCTATGAATGGATTTAACGTTGGTGTGTGTTGGTTGATTCTTCCATTTCGTTTTGGTTATTTCTTGATACTATAATTGTAGCAATTTAGTATCTGTATCGATTGTGGTAGTGCAATTTCAAATATACTACAGCCAATTTTCGGTTATTGTCCATCCAGGACTCCTTGCCGTCTGACTGGTCTAGTAATTTCAAATTAGGGTTCGATGATTGTTTTTATAGTCTGATTGGCACAGTATTTTAATTTTTTGTGAAATGATATGCTAGGATCGTGCTGGCCCAGTAATTGTTAAAATGTTCAAAACAACCCCAAATCCACCTATGGCGTTTGTCATTTTCTTCGTCTCCCAATACCTTACAGGGCACGTACAGCAAGGAGGCTAAACCGTCTCTCTCGTCTAGTGATTGTTATTGTTTTTCATGTTCTCGTGTCCCTCTATGAGGGATGTAAAACAAAATAATAATAAAAATCAAACACAACATTATGAGTGGCCCGGCTACTGCATATTGTTTTCACTATTCTGGGTCCGCTCCCCGTGGTTGGAATACTTGAGCGTTTTTCATAAGTTACTTGATCTAAAATAATAAAAAGATCGAGGCAAATCTGTCCGTAAAATATTTCGCGGTTAAAGACACTCATAAATGTTTGGATACAACTAAAACAAAATCACGATAAATTGTTCCTTTAAACTTGAGTTATATATACCTGAGTTTCAAGTGATTTTCATTTTTTAGTGAAAGAAAGTAAATTCAAAAGCAGTGATCTGTACAATTGGTGTGAGTATATATCAAACATATTTTTACGTCAACTCGATGAAGAAGATTTTTGATAATCTGTCACCAGAGGCAATATTATACTTTGTCAATTGGGGTTTATATTTTAAATATAGATAATCTTTTTGATAATCTGTCACCAGAGAAAATATTATACTTTTTCAATGATTGGGGTTTATATTATATATATAGTCTGTATTTTAAGCATTCTACCTTTTATACGTTTGTTTGTAACTTTATATAATTTTATAATCTTTTGTTTTTGGTTTTTGGATGAGTTTATCTTCCTAACAATTTTACCAATATAATTAGCCAGGATTCAGATGATGTGCCGTTAAACTACATACATGTGTATAGGGAAGCCGTGGTAAATCAGATGATGTGCCGTTAAACTACATACACGTATATAGGGAAGCCGTGGTAAATCAGATGATGTGCCGTTAAACTACATACACGTATATAGGGAAGCCGTGGTAAGTCAGATGATGTGCCGTTAAACTACATACACGTATATAGGGAAGCCGTGGTAAATCAGAAGTAGTAGAGTGGGGCGAAATAGGCACAGGGGGGCCTCTACAGACCCGTACGGGAGTTTAACATTGTGGGGCCTCTACAGGCCCAAAGTGAAAAGTTTATAGACCCAATGGGTCTCTACAGGCCCCAATGGGAATGGGGCCTCTACAGGCCCAAATAGGAATGGATCATAGAGGGAGTCTTACCGTAATGTAGTGACGAAGACAACGTCTTCTACCATCAAAACGGGGGGAGGGGTGGGGAGTGTTTTGATAGTAGAAGACGTTGTCTTCGTCACTACATTACGGGGGAAGGGGAATATAATTAATCTTTCTTGATAATGGGTGGTCCTGATAAGGACCATTGGAGGAATATTTTTATTTCCTCCAACATTTAGTAAAAAAGTTTAGGAAGGTGGTGGATCTTTTTTTCTTGGTTGGAAGTGTTGGTGGTAGCCAGTCAGGATGTTTCATCCGCCTGAATTTATCTTGGATTTTCATCCAATTTAAATTCAGGCGTTCAAACTCCATTTCTTTCCTGGCCTGTTCTTTCTTGGAGCGTTCAAGAGCCCACAAGATTTTAATTTGAGCTACTTCCTTTTCTAAAACTTTCTTTAACAATACCTTCACCATGTGAAGGTTCACCTCTTCTCGCCTGGCGTTACTGGCAGGTGGATACAACCATTCATCTTGTTGAACAAGGTGAAGGAAGTTCTCCACTTCATGCAATAAATCCAGACTTCTCTTGATGAACCCTACACGGCAAGGGGTTGAGGAAGTTTTTACTCTTTCCTCCACCAAAACATCATTCACCAACCTCCTCGCTGAAATAAGAGCCGCTAGTTGGCTGGTGACAAATGGTTTGGTGGTAGGATATCTCCACCAATACTCCAACCTATCCATCAACGACTCAACATCCACCATCCTATCCCAAGCTTCCTGCAACAATTCTACTGTATTCATTCTTCAGTGTGAAGTGTGAATGGCGCAACTGTTGTTGTTATTGCATTAAAGTCGCGTTCGCCCATTCGGGTTTGTGCGACTATATACCCCCACAGCGTGCGAAGCACGCATAGGGGGGTTGAGTGGTCAGGTGTGTTGACAGATTGCAACCACCTGACTCTATTTTCAGTGCTCCCCTCCAGCGCTGCACGATTCCCCACAATTAAGGGGGTTAAAATGATTGCGCGCTATTGGAGGATGAGTACTGTCTACACATCCCAGAGGGATGTGTAAATGATTTCAGAGTACACCTCCCCAGCGCAACATGGTTCCCCACAATTAAGGGGGTTAAATGAATGTGCGCTATATGAGAGTGTGTACCTTTATACCTGTACATAGGACTAGAACCACAATGTTTACAGGTATATGTGTGCGCGTTGTAGCGCACGTTGTAGATTGAATCGTGTCAAGTATGCAGTCAGGAGTGAAAAGGCGGCACGGACTAAGCAAGTGAAGGCGCGAAGCGTGTAGGAAGCCGAAACGCCAAGAACGTACATACATGATCAAATTCTGCCCAGTTATACTAAGTCGGGCTGTCCCTAATACCAATAAAGTGTAAGCCACTTGTTCAATTATGACAATACATCGAGTTTCGAGATTTTGTTTAATTAATTCCCAAATTTTTTTTGAATTTTGCGTACATAGTGTACATTTTGTCCAAAAATAATATCAATAAACGAGTACAAGTTACTCATATCATTTTTGTATCACGCACAGATAATTAATTAGAGAATGTGTTTTAGACGGTGGTTCAAAATTGATCAAATTTGAGTTTTGAAAGAGTATAATCGAAAGGGGTTTTCGAAAAAAGCCAAATTGAAAACCCCATTGATTCAGGCAATGAAATAGCCCTTAGCAGGACTGTTTAGCCCTTAGAAGGACTATTATTCAGCAGGTGGTCCCCGGTAGAGAAGCTCTGTCTATCTGCCATACTGGCTCTCTCCTTAACGCAGCGCCCCCTTGGTAGCTCGCTTTATTGCTGCTCCATGTGGTCGGCTGTTGGCGGGGGGATAGGTAGGCATACCAGACTCCATTGGCCAGCACAGCAGCTTGGCCCCATACCTCCAAACCAAGAGCGAGTCCTTGTAGTTGTAGTTGGGTGTCCATAGCTGCTGCAATGCTGCCAAGACTGCCTCCTTCCCTCCTCGTCCACTGCGTCTCCCTCTACCGGTTAGCACGTCTGCCACACGTCTGCTCTGCTCCGCTGCCTGAATGATGGCGCAACTGTGGAAGGCACCGCTTTATATGCGAGCAGCGCGGACGTGATGGAAAACATCCCCCCTTTTTTTCCAAAAAAACACACACCACATAAAAACATACATGGGGAGAAGGGTTTTTTTTTTATGAGAAGGGGTAGACTATAACAAAAAAAAAACATTACAAACATATAAAAAACACACACTTATATAGGCAATATTGGAAAAATTAATCTTTTCTTGAAAAATGGGTGGTCCTAAAAAGGACCGTTTTTTTGTTGTTGTTGTTTTTTTTAACAACATGAGCATCTCCTAGAGGGTTTTCTTTTTCTTCTTAAACTTCTTCGGACTTCGGGCCCATACAGCAAAACCCTCTTTAGACAGCCTTGTCTCTCCACATAAGTCTGTCTATACCATGTAGCTGTGTCTGTAATTTTTGTTTTAGCCCATGAAGCTTTTACATACATAAGGAATGCTGGATTAAACAGCATTCCTGAAACAATGTTGGAGGATTCCACACTAACCCACATGATTTGTTTTAGGAGTGATCTTGGAGAGAAAACCGGTGAAGCTTTTATGAAACCAGCGGTTGTATATATACCTTACGATCGGATTGAAATGGATCCAAATCAACTACCAATCCAAACACGCGTTACAAGTCGGTTGGGTTTTCTTCCAATGGGAAGAGAGCGGGGGGTGTGACGTCATCTCGGGTATAAAGGTATCGTAGCGTTCGTAGGGAGTTTATTACGTTTTTCGACAGCCTTCATGGGGACTGAAAAGACAAGTACTACATCAATGTATTGGAGTGATCCTGCAACGATAATGAATGCTGCGGCATTATTGAACTTCCGGCCGGAAGTCTTTGATTTAGATTTACTAAATCAAGAGTTTGACAATACTGCTACTACTACTACTACTACTACTACTACTACTACTACTGTGTCAATGGTGAATGATTTTAAAAGAAGACAAATGGAAGAGATGGAAAATTTTGTAAAAAAGCAACGGGAAGAGGAAGAAATGTTTCTTCTTCTTCAACAACAACAGAAAGAAGAAGAATAGAGAAGAAAACAAAGTGAAGAAGAAGAAATCAGACAGCAACAGCAGCAGCAGCAGCAGCAGCAGCAGTTACAAGAGGAGGAGAAGAAGGAAACAGGAAAGGAAAGCATCAGTTTTCAAGAAAGAACTGTAAGTGTGTTAGAAGAGATATTATATGAGTTAAAATGGATGACCAATGTCTATAAGTATTCTTTAACTCATCAACCACCTAAACGGAAAAGGCCATCACGGGCTAAACAACATTCTTCTTCTAAGCCTTCCAGTGTTAGTGAGATGCCACCACCACCACCACCAACATCACCAGTGACTACCACCATAATGAAAACACCATCAGTAGCAGCAGCATTAACAGGATATGGATTAGGCCATGGTAAAGGACTACGGCATTTGAAGTTAATTTGAAAGTTTTGTTTTGAAACCAAAAACAAAACAACCCAACGGTCCTTTTAAGGGCCCCCCAGATTTCTAGAAAAGAAATCAAATTGCCAAAAATCAAGTTAAAACTTTAAAAAAATCCCACCATAGTAAAAGTGTGAGTGCGTGCGTGCGTGCATTTCTACTCTAAAACAAAATAACACAAAACCACTTACTTTTTTTCTCTCCAGTCTGGTGTATTCATCCAATTTTTTTTTACAAAATAATTCAGCAATATAACATATAACACCAAAAAAAAAAACACACAAGAAAAACAAAGTTCACTTTCTGTAATGCTTGTCCTTCTTTAATCGAAACACTGGAGTTTCCTTCTCACTGTCTCTCTTGTGTTTCTTCTTCATAGGAATTCTGAGCGTCACAGGAATCATGTCTTCCATTTTTTCTTCTTCTTCTTCTTCTTCTTCTTCTTCTTCTTCTTCTTCATTCTCCTCACTGTCTTCCATTCTTCTTACTCTCTTCTTACTTTTCTTGATGATATGTTCTTCTTCTTCTTCTAGGTTTGTTGATTTTGAATCCACTTCCTCCCTCTCTTCTTCTTCTTCTTGTTCTTCTTTCTTCTGAGGGCATTCTGAAGACCAATGTCCTGGTCCTTTACAATGATAGGAGATATCTTTCCCTTTATCTCTCTTTTGCTGTTGACGTTTTGGGCAATCTGGAGCCCAATATCCTTTCTCTTGACAGATGTAACAAGTATCTTCACTTTTATCTCTTTTGACAGAGGAGGAGTAGTCTTTACTCTTACTGTACATAGTATACTTTCGAATTACTGTCTGTAAATCTCTCACCAAAAAGGCAATCTGTCTTTTTGACTCTTCCATCTTTTCAGCAGCAGTTTGAAAGTTCAATCACCAAAGACTGATTCTGAAGGTAAGAAGCTCTCTCTTTATATACTCTTCTCTCTCTATATAAAGGTACCTGGGTGAAAACTCAATCAGTTTCAAATCAGAGTTCAAGATGAAAAGATCACGTCCAAACCATGATAAATCAGAACCAGAACAAGAACAAGCCAAGAGGCCACGACGACGAAGGTATTCCGTGCCTCCTGAAACGCCGTTAGAGGAACTACTGGCTCAAGTCCATGCCAGTGACTTTGAAGACGAAATGAGTGAACAACCTGAAACCCAAATTTCCAAATCACCACCCAAAACCAAAACCAAGGCCACTACTACCAACACCAGAACCCCTGACCAAGAAAGTCCTACTACCGCTACCGTGGCTCCTGAAAATTACTATCGGATTCGAGAGACACAAAAAATCACTTCTCGAAAATTTAGGACCACGGCGTATACTCACACAGTACACTTCAAAGACTTCAAGTCCCAAGTACCTCCCGAGAAAGCGGCGCGGTTCATTAGCAATTTGTGGGAATCTGTCTTACAGAACTTGAAACGGCAATGTGGAGCCAAAGAAGAGGATCGCTTGAGACTAGCCATCCATCATGACCAATTGAAGAGTCCCGTTTGGATTGAATTTAGTACTCCGGCAGAATTAACGCCAGACAAAGTCATGTCCAAAATAGAACACGTACAACAATCCAATGACAAATTTACCATCACCGATGGAAAGGCCACCCTTTACATGACCCACGTTTCTCCACCTCGAGGAAGTGGAAAAAGAAGAAAATCGTTATTGGTGGACGATCTTCGTACTACCAAACACAGTGTCGTCCAAATTAACAATACTGAAGATTCAATGTGTTTAGCTCGAGCTATCGTGGTGGGTCGTACCTTTGCTAACAAGAACGAGATCAAAGAATGGAAAAAAGCCTGGAAAAACATTCGACGATCACAAAGACCCCAACAACGAAAAGAAGCAGAACTCTTGTTGAAACAAGCAGGGATCCCTAATGAGACCGTGTGTGGTATTTCTCAAATGCAGCAACTTCAAGATGTTTTGGCTCCTCATTATACGTTAAAAGTTCACCCTCAAGAAGTGCACGGAGCTCTATTGTTTCGAGGCCCTGATTTTCCTGAAGGAAAATACATTCATCTTTATCACCATCAAGAACATTTTGATACCATTACCAGTATTACTGGATTTTTGGGATACTCTTACTACTGTGAGAAATGTAACAAACGGTGTAATAGTCGGGAGCGACACATTACTTGTGGAGCAAGATGTCGGGGCTGTTTAGCTGACCCACCATGCCTTCCTGATTCACAACAACATCACATTTATTGTGAAACCTGTCGACGACGTTTTGTCAGTCCTACTTGCTACGAACAACATCGCAAGACTCAAGGACACCAACAAAAATCTGCTTGTGAGTTATTGCAATCGTGTTCTACGTGTGGACAACTGATTCGAACCAACAACTCCAAGAAACACGTTTGTGCTGGCAAGAAAAAATGTTCTATTTGTCATCAGATCGTCGATTTTGATCATCGATGTTTTATTCAAAAGCATGACAAGATAGAGAAGAAAGAAATAAAGAAGAAGAAGAACAAGAAACAAGTAGATTTCATCTTTTTTGATTTTGAATGCATGCAAGAAACAGGCACTCACATTCCCAATTTTTGTGTAGCACATCGAGCTTGTGATCAGTGCATTCAAGAATCGATTCATTTTCACTGTTCTCATTGTAGTCGTATTCCAGGAGGACGTGAAAAAATCTTTCGTGGAGTGAATACTTTGTCTGAGTTTGCTGAATGGGTTTTAGACCCTACCACCCACGACACTTGGAGCGAAGAAGACATTCATTGTTACGGAGATTGTCATCGGTATGCTACCGTCATAGCTCACAATTTTTCGGGATACGATGGACAGTTTTTACTTAATTATTATTTGAACCATGGAACCGAACGTCCTGAAGTCACCATGAACGGATAAAAGCTCATCTACATGAAAGTAGGACAAGTTCAATTCAAAGATTCGATGAGTTATTTGGCCATGCCTTTGAGTCGCATGCCAAAAACGTTCGGCATGACAGAAATGGCAAAAGGTTACTTTCCTCACTTCTTTAACACGGAAGCTAATCAACAGGCCGTCCTACCTCATTTACCTGACCTTCATGATTACGACCCCGACGGAATGCGACCCGAACAGCGAGAAGCTTTTCGCGCTTGGTATCGTGCTCACCAGAACGATCCCTTTGACTTTCAAGAAGAGATGCTCAAATATTGTCGATCCGATGTAGATATTTTAAGGCGTTGTTGTGGAAAATTTCGAGAGTTATTTCTCGATAGTGCAGAGGTCGATCCTTTGAAAGATGCAGCCACCTTACCTAAAGCCTGTTCCTTAGTCTACAGACAAAATTTCATGCCCGAGAACCAACTGGCCATCATCGACTCCAACACGGGGGTTTTTGCTAGTCGTCAATATTCGGTCAAAGCTTTACGTTGGCTTCATTACTTATGTCAAAAAGAAGACAAATGGATACAACATGCTAGAAACGGAGGAGGAGAAAAAAAGATTGGAGGTTATTCCGTGGATGGTTGGGATTTAGAAAACCCGCACATAGTGTACGAGTTTCAGGGATGTTTGTTTCACGGATGCCCTACTTGTTATCCTAACCGAGACATGAAAACCCCTTATTCAGATTCTACCATGGATCAGTTATATGAACAGACTTGTCAACGACGACTCCAGTTAGAAAGTCAAGGTTACGAAGTGATAGAAATGTGGGAACACGAATACGATCGACGTTTGAAAACCGATCCTGAATTTAAAACCATCACTCAAAGTTACGACGCAGCCGACATCGAACCTTTAGATCCACGCCACAGTTTATTTGGAGGACGAACCAATGCCACTCGTTTATTGTACGACGTGAATGAATCCCAAGGAGAAGAAATCAAATACATTGGCGTGTGTTCTTTGTATCCTGGGTGTGTAAATATTCTCGTTTTCCCACTGGACACCCTGAAATTTTAACAGAGCACATTGACGTGGAAAACATTCGTCAATACGAAGGATTGATCAAATGTAAAGTTTTACCTCCCACAAACTTGTTTCATCCCATCTTACCTTGCCATTGTCAAGGAAAATTGATGTTTCCTTTATGTCAGACGTGTGCCGAAACGTGTAACCAAGATCATCCCTGTCGCCACACGGAGGAAGAACGGTCAATGATAGGAACGTGGGTCAGTGCCGAATTGTTTCGGGCTCTGGATCGTGGATACCGTTTATTGAACGTGTATGAAATCTGGCACTTTCCAACCACCGCCCAATACCAAAAGGACGACGCTACTAATCATCCAGGCATTTTTTCGGGGTACGTGAACCAATTTCTCAAACTGAAACAAGAAGCTAGTGGTTATCCTTCGTGGTGTCAAACTCCCGAAGACCAAGTCCGATTTAAAGAAGAATACCGTGACATCGAAGGCATCACTTTAGAAGACGTAGAAAAAAATGAAGGAAAAAGATCGTTTGCCAAAGTGATGTTGAATTGTTTGTGGGGAAAAATGGCTCAACGTACGATCTTACCCAAAACGGAATACGTGGACGATCCTTATCGTTACTTTAAACTGGTGGACGACAAAAGTATTCTAGTCAAGCACGTCGAAATCGTCCGTGAGGATTTGATCATTGTTAATTTCGAAGATGAACCCAAGTTTGTTAAACCTGACAAGTTTAGTAACGTAGTCATTGCCGCCTACGTGACTGCTCATGCTCGTTTGAAATTGTATGACTAAGCGTTAGAAGTCTTGGGAGATCGTGTTCTGTATTTTGATACTGACAGTTGCATTTACATTCATCGCCCCGGTTGCCCCCACCCTACTATTCAAGGAGATCGTTTAGGAGCCTGGACAGACGAGCACCCTCAAGATACCATCCTGAGTTTTGCTAGCGGTGGCCCTAAAAATTATGGGTACCGATACCGGGACCCTCAAGGTCAACTTCACACCTCCTGTAAAGTCAAAGGATTGACTCTGAACTATCGAACTAACCAAGTCGTGAACTTTGAGGTTTTAAAAAATGCTCTGCTGTCTGGACAAGTGAAAGATTTTCAAGTAGCCACGTTAGAACCTCACAAGATTGTTCGCCTACCAAATCATCAAATCGTGACTCGACCTGTTCAAAAAGTGTATCGTATCGTGTACCAAAAAAAGAGTGAGACTTCCAGATCACACCACTTTACCTTACGGACACGGCGATTTGGAGAAGTATAAAAAAAGGAAACCCTCTTGAAAAAAAAAAAAAAAGAAAAGATGACTTCAACATGGGCTTTGCCTGACTATGCTGATTGTACCAGTCGATTGAAGACGTTTAAAAAATGGCCTAAAGGGGATCGATTACCCACAGCCATCTCTTTAGCCAGAGCAGGATTTGTCTACTTTGAACAGGGAAGTTTAGTGAAATGTTTTAGTTGTGGTGCAAGCATTCGCATGAGTCCTAAAGATTCAGCTATTGTGGAACATACCAGATGGTCACCAAACTGTGCTTATCTTTCTTTAACGTTTCCACGGATCACATTACAATAAGACAACACCAAAAGAGATGACTTCAACAACAACAACATGGGATTTGCCTGACTATGGTGAGTGTGGCAGTCGCTTGAAAACGTTCAAACATTGGCCTAAACACATGCCTGACTATTGTTATTGTCCTCATCGATGGAGCACCAAAAAACTTAGGAACAATGGATTACCTACTTCCTACGCTTTAGCCAGAGCAGGCTTTGTTTACTTTGGACAGGGAACACAAGTTCAGTGTTTTAGTTGTGGTGTCACTATTCGTATGGATTGTAAGAAATCAGCTCTCCTGGAACATACCAGATGGTCACCAAACTGTGCTTACCTTTCTTTGGCGTTTCCACCGATCACATTACAATACTTTTCGGATGGTACAGTCGACAGGAATAAAAAAGGAACCCCTTCCAAGCCTAACCTTCATTCTGACTTTTCACGTGAACCGAGCAAGAAGAAAAAAAAAATAGATGAGTATTTTTTCCAGTTTTGAGGAATTTGAGTGCGATGCGGAACCATGCCATGACGAGACCGATGCCGTACGTTGCGACATCGTGGATTCAGTCACTCACCGGCGATCCAACTCAAAAGATGCAGGACGCCCTTTATGTTTACTAATCGTACACATAACGGTACTCCCTGCAGGCCTAATGAATTGATGATACCCTTGGCTGTGTCTTACTATTCCAAGTATGAAAATCGTCTCGAGTCGTTCCAAGACAGGTGGCCAAAATTTCTACAAGGACCTAAACCCGAAGCTTTAGCCAGATCTGGATTTTTTTACGTGGGAGTTGGAGATCAAGTGAAGTGTTTCAGTTGCGGTGTAAGACTTCGCCATTGGGAGCCTTACGACTTAGCTGACATGGAACATGCTCGATGGTCTCCGCATTGTCAGTTCTTACCTTTAGTGGCTCGAGAAGAATACGGATACGATGAACCAGATACCAAGAAGTAATACAATGGAGGAGGCGTATACTTCTTCTTTAGAAGAACTTATTTGTGGTTTACCTTTAGAGTTACAAGATCTCATTTTTCAGTATATTCCTCCTACTTTAGAAGATCGTATTGGTAAATTACCTTTGGAGATACGAGAACGGATTTACCAAGAATTTGTTCAGATTCAACTGAAACGTAAAGAACAGTTACATCCTTTACGACAGACCTGTTGTAACCAATGGTATTTGAAGGCAATAAGAAAATTGATTGCTAATAAGATATTCAAATGGTCAGACATTGATAAAGATTTACATCACCAATTTAAGAAATTGGTGGGGGCTACCTACAATGTAGCAGTGGAATATAGAATTCGATGGAAGGATGTGAAGGAAAAAAATGTGACTAACATAGACGAATACCAAAAACTGTTAGAAGAACTGTCCCCTCAAGCCGAATCGCCTTTTCATTTTTTGAAATTAGATAGGATAATCACTGAAACTTGTGTTGGATCATATTCATATCCTTTACCTGCCGATTCCGTTTGGTTGGTGTGTGAGTATTTTGTCACCAAGAAACCTACTCTACAAGATCGAATTCGTGACTTGCCTTCAAAGTTGCAAAAACGGATTTACGATGAGTTGGTTCAGATTCAAGTGAAACGTAAACTTCAAGTGATTCCTCGATTTCAAGGCTATGGCTACTTTCGTCGCATCAGAAATTTGATTCTGAACAACGACTATCACCAGTATCGTGAAGAATACAAAAGAGAGGTATTTCTTTCCAAATCGGAAACTTTACCCAAGTACATTAGTGGCATGCCTTTGAATGTGCGCGAAAAGATTTACCAAGAGTTTGTGAAATTACAAGTGAAACGTAAACTCAAAGTCATTTCTCGAGCTATGAACTATGCTATCTTCCAAAGTCGTAGAAGACTGATTCTGGCAAACTTATATTGCAATAACTACGTTTACGGAGACTGTCTCAAAAGGTACCAACCTTGGGAGCCTGGCTATAAAAACATGCCACCCAAGATACCAACCTTAGCCATCGACCCCTATAAAGAGGCGGCACGACTGTACTGTTCACGTCACTCGTGAAACGGATTCCGTGGAAGGAAAGTCAAACATGAGCCGCCTTCATGCTTTATCGGTACACGAAAGAGAAATTATACTCAAAGTGTTGAGAGTGGTGATGAACATTCCAAGTGAGGAAGAAGACATTAGAACAAATTTATCTTGCTTTGACACGTTTGAAGACGTGTGCCTTGTTAGTTGGATGCACAAAGAACTTAGAGGTTGGAAAGATGTACGTAACTGGAAAAGTGTTGGCTTCGATGCTTGGCTACAAGAAGTACCACAGTTTGCCAAAGATCTAGCCCGTCACCACTAAGTGTCTAGTATTGTTTGACACAGCCTGGCTATAAAAAGAGAGGGTATGCCTGAACTCTACACGCCAGTTGTGAAACGGATTCCGAGGAAGAAATCATAGATAAAATTCAGACCTTAGAGGATTATAAACAAGTAATACAAGAACTTTGTCCATTGAATTTTGGACGTTATGTGGTATGTGTCATAGTGACTTCTTATCTTGGATTTCGTTTTCCGGGACATTCCTTGTGGACTATTTTTGAGGACAAGTGTTTGCCTTGGATTCTTTTGAAGGATCCGTGGTTGTTTTGGACTCAATTGTTGAGTTCCAAAAAACAATATGACCGTGTGTTCTTCTTCGGACTTAGTAGAAGAAGAAGACTATAAAAACTTGATTTTATCAGTTCACGAAAGAAACATTGTACGTAAAGCGTTGAGAGTGGTGATGAAAATTAGTGACGAACTTCCATGTGAAGAAGACATTCGTCACACTTTATCTGTGTATAAAACATTTCAAGAAGTGTGTTTTGCTAGTGAGTTACACCAACGCATTTTCCATTGGAAAGATGTACGACCCTGGAGAAACCTTGGTTTCCAGTATTGGTTACAAGAAGTGGCCCAGTTCAGCAAAGATTTGGCCACTTGTTCATAAGGTTCTAAAAGTGAAAAAATGGGAACCTCGATGGGAAACCCTAAAAGAAGAAGAAAAAGAAGAAAAAGAAGAAGTACCTGGCACCACCACTGTGGTTCCAATTCCTCTTGAGGAACACAACCACCACCCTTCTTTACCACCACCACCACCGCTAACGTCAGAAGATTAAAAAAAAAACAAAAGACGAGCAGAAGAATGTTACCACAAACAGTGTCTTTCATGACTAGGACACGAAACAATTGTTGTACATTGACGTGTTTATATGACAGTTTGATGGTTTTAGTAGGAGCCTTCATTGTGTACCTGATGATTTTATTTGCCTATTTTCTCACTCGTACTGTAAAAGATTGAATAACTTGTTAAAAAAAAATATGTTATTTGTTGTTGGTTGGTTGGTTACTTTTTTTTTTTTCTAAAAAAATAAACGTGTATGAAAACGTATAAAATGCTTTGGGTTTTTTGTCTTCTTCTCAAAAATCTTCTTACCTCAATCATGGCTACATCCTCCTCCTCCTCTTCTACTACCTCGTCTGCTTCCTCCTCCTCTTCTGTGGTGAAAGTGATTGACGAAAAGTTAGATCGTCAAAGTTGAAATGCTTTGTATCTGCGCCATCCATTTAACATGTTGATTGCTGGACCCAGTGGTTCAGGCAAAACCGAATTTGTCAAACGATTGATCGAACACAAAACTGATTTGTTTGATCGTCCACCTCAACGTATAGTGTGGTGTTACAAAGAGTGGCAACCGTCTTACACGTTATTGAAAGAAAGTCAAGGAGAAACCATTTCCTTTGTGGATGGTATTCCTCACGAAGACGATGGAATCGTGTCTGACGTGAGTCAAACTCATTTAGTTATTTTTGATGACATGTTAGGAGAAGACGAAGAAGAAATTAAACTTTGGTTTACACGAAAAGGACACCATCGTAATGCTAGTATTGTCTACATTACACAAAATTTATTTCAACAAAGTAAAGAAAATCGAACCATCAGTTTGAATGCTCATTACGTGGTCTTGTTTAAAAGCCCCAGAGACAAATCTCAAGTACAAGTGTTAGCCAAACAGTTAGGGGCTCCTTGGCTCAATTATGCGTACAACGATGCCACTCAAACCCCTCACGAGTATTTACTCATTGACTTAAAACCGACCACTCCTGACTATTTGAGATTTCGTGCCAGTATCTTTCACTCTTGGGGTCAAGAAGGAGGGCCTGTCATTTACACGTCCCCTTCAGCTCATTTTTAAAAAAAACTATAAAAACAACCTACGACGTCATTTCTGTCTCACACTCTTTTTGAGAGAAGATGACTTCCTTTCAACCTCATCCTTCGGCTAAATTGATTCGTGCCTTGTATGGCATCAGTCGTGAAAAAAATGCACAAGTCCGTGCTCATTTGTTAGAAGCGAGTCTTAAAGAAGTGTTACGATGGTTTACTTTGACAGCACGTCAATTACTACAAGGTATCATTCACATCCCTCATCAAACTCAACGTTTTTTTCAAAGACATAAAGTAGCATTGTCACAACTGGCTGATCCAAGAATCGATTCACGGACTAAAAAACAAATCATTTTAACTCCTGGTGGAAGTGGTTCTTTAGGAGGAGTTATGATTCGTTCCCTTTTGAAATGGGATCCTAATGCCCAAGCCAAAGTAAAAAAACCCAAATCACCTAAAAAGAAGAAGAAGAAAAGTCCAAAGAAGAAGAAGAAAACCAGCCCAAAGAAAAAGAAAAGTCGTACCCAGAAGAAGAAGAAGAAAAAAACCACACCTACCACTAACACCCGACGTAAAAGAGGTACTGCAGCCAGGACGCAAACGTACACCCGCAAAACACCACCACTACCCTTGCCATCATCATCACCACCATCACAGTCCCCCATGATGGCGAGGTCTCCTTTTGCGTCCACCTCTTCCTCTTTATCTTCTTCACCATCCTCTTTTACCATGATGCCTGTCAAACCAGACTTAAGATCCGTGTTTCCTAATTTGATGCAAAAATGGAAACCAATTTCGAAAGTCACCCCGTCGGGACCGTCGACTTCAGCTGATTTAGCCATGGCAGCAGCCACCCACAAAGTACCATCCCCTAAAACCAAAGTCCAAGAAAGAACTGGTATCTTACAAAGTTTAGTGGATTTATCCAAACAAGAATTGAGACGATTTAGTCCCTTGAAAACACCTCAACGTCGAGTCAGACCTGTCGTGAAGTTGGTACGTCGTGCAGACAATCAGTGGAGACGTATTCCAGTATAAAATAGAAGGTTACCCTGCTAAAAGACTTCAGACTTGTTTTCTACCGACTAAAAAAGATGGCTCCCAAACGTGTACACCACCACCACCACCACCAAAAAAAGAAGAAGAAAACCACCACCAAAAAAGGACGACGACGACTTCCCCCTCGTCTGGCAAAACATTGGGATGTCTTGTCTGTCTTGACCAAATCCAATCCTCCCATGCGAAAACAACTCATTCAAACAGCTCCTAAAGAAATCATTGATACCGTGTGTGAATGTTGTTTGAACGTGTTGAAAGGAACGGTACCTTTGTCCAAGATACAGAAACAAAAATTAGGGAAACATCGGAACGTTCTTCGTCAAATGGTGAAAAAAAAATACCTCTTCAACAAAAGAAAAAAATGTTGGTACAACGAGGAGGATTTCTACCTATGTTGATAGGACCGTTGTTAAAAATAGCCGCTCCTTTGTTAGGAACGATTGCTGGACCACTTTTAGGAGGGGTCATGCGATAACCCCCCCCCCAAAAAAAAAAAAAGAAGATAAAAAGGACCACCCTTCTCTGAAATGACCACACCTTTTTGGTACCTTTGAAAACTGACTTTAGTACCTTACAAACGATGGATGGAATTTCATCGTTGGAACGAACAACGGATACCTCATTTACCACCCAATCCTAATCTTAACGAAATGTCTCAGTTACAACAAGAAATACAATCCCTGATGGAACGTAACGATGTGTCTGAAACAGAAAAATCGCAACGGTACGGTCAACTTTTACAACGTCTACAACTCTTTCGCCAAAAAGCAGTCGACGAAACAGCTCCACCCACTCTGAGAGATTTTAAGGCTCTGATGAAAAGCGAACCTAAAGTGACCATCAAAAAAGAAAAAGAAGAAGAAGAAGAAGCAGAAGAGTTTTTACTAACTCCACCTCTTAAAAAAATAAAAAAGTTAGCCACACCGGATTGGATGAAAAAGAAGAGGTCTACCCCTTTACCCTCAGAAGAGAAAAAGAAAGAAGTGAAGAAAGAAGTCAAAACAGAACCGATGACCCCTGATCAAACTCCCTTTACCCCAGTAGCACGTCGGACACGTAAACAGCAATCCAAAAAGATACCTCACGAAGAAAAGAGTATTGGAACTTGGTTAACTTATTGAGAAAAAAAAATCATGGAGAAACTGTTAGCCACCATTTATTACAATCCTGGCCATGCTGCTGGTTACGGAGGAGTTCACTTTCTCACGTGAAGCCTAATTACAACAGCAATTTCCTAGCAAAAAATAAACAGGGCATTTAATTTAATGTGATGGAAAATCTCTCTCTCTTTCTCTCACGGTTTTATAAAAAAAAAAAAACCACTTAGAAACAAATCGAGGTTCTTTTAGCTGGCGGAGAGAATGCAAAGGAGTTTTTAAAATTGCTTTAGAGATACGCTATGAATACGGCCTCCAATATTTCCTCCAATCATATATTTAGCCCCCTATTTCTCTAAACTCTTGCTTCTGTTGGAACAGATTCCAAACTAGGAAATGTCAAACAGGAGATGAAATCAAAATTATCTACATAGAGTCCACGCATTGCGAACTTTGGATATAATCGGTCCACACTGCACCGGTTTAATATTGCCGGTATCTATAAAGACGTGTTAAAAGGGTCGCAAAAAATAGCTATAGAGATAAAGACTCAAAGAAAGGTCCATGGCAAATTTGCTTGAGGAGGAGATGTTAGGGCCCATATGTGGATGTAAGATGTGATCCTCTTACAACATGTGTTATACCCAACCACCTCCCACCCTATATATTGATTCCCTATATTTCAAAATCGGCTTGACAAATCTTCCCTATAGTTATGCTGATTTTGGAACAGATCCCTAACAAGAAACTGTCAAACAGATGCTGAAATCAATATTGTTTTGGCTGGGGTTCAGGTATTGCAAAATTTTGATATATTGGTACAATTATCCCACCTAATCAAGGTCTTTATTGTTCTCTCTACTAAAGATGTCAAGCGAATACGATCAATACATGGAGGTCATTCAGCTATTGAACAAGAGTTTGAGATTGAAATTGTGTTCAACCAATCAGAGATGGCGTTACTTTTGAAAACTCTTTTCTGATTGGATGATAAGGGTACTTATGGATACCGGCAATATAAAACTGATCCAAACTAGGAAATGTCAAACAGAAGATGAAATAAAAAGTATCTACATAGGGTCCACGCATTGCGAACTTTGAATATAATCGGTCCCCACTGTATCAGTTTTATATTTGCGGGTATCTATAAGTACCCTCCTATTTCTCTGATTACTCCTGAAGAACTTCGTCAATACTTCTTTTGGGAGTCGAACATATCCCTAAATACTAAATCTCAAAGAAGGATACATGTCGAAATGATTTGAGGAGGGGATGATTGGTTTCAATCGTGGACTTAAAGTTTGATTCCCCTTAAGGGTTCCGTATATGTACCCCTACCCCAATTTCTCAAAATCGGCTAGACGAATATTTTCTATACTTTTCCTACTGTTAGAGCAGACTACTAGCAACTCTCAAAGTGTGGCTGTGATCAGAATCCTCTAAGAAGGGGGTTCAATTGGTGCAAAATGTTTATATAATCGGTTCGCTATGTACCTCCTTTGTATAACCGGCACCTGTACGGACCGTCGTATTTCTCTGATTCTTCTCTTCGAATTCCGTCAAGACCTATTTTGTGGCTCAAATATTACCCTAGAGATAAAATCACAAAGATGGGTTCATGTCAAAATCATTTAAGGAGTGAATGTTCCATACGTGGACTTAAGAGCTACTCTCCTTGTGCACTTTCTTATAACACCCGTATATGTATATAGCTATATCTCGCTATCGGCTCTTCAATTTTATTCTTACTTTCTCCATCTATTGGAACATGTCTCAAACTAGAAACTAAAAGAGGGGTTCAGATAAAAATACCTTAAAGAAAGGTTCACGTCATTTAAAATTTTAATATAATCTGTCATCTCTCTACATCCGGCTTAATATAGCTGGTTCCAATGAGATAACTCGTATTTTTCCGATTGGGCTTGACTAATTGTTTCGTCTCAATATATTAAAGGGGTCTACATGGACCACTAGCTATGAATCCACTGAAGCGTGTTCAAATATTTGTAGCATTTTTTGAATCGGCAAAAAGTAAGTGGTAACCTATTCCTTATTGAATCGGAAATAAGGAATAAGTAACTAAGTCGACGTCCATTTTTTTAAATCGGGAATAAGTAACTGGTTAGTTATTAATTATTTAATATGTAACTGGTGTTTGAATCGGGAATAAGTCACTGGTTACTTATTCCTTATTGAATCGGTATCTAGTTACTTATTCCTTATTGAATCGGGAATAAGGAATAAGTAACCAACTTGATTGCACTGACTTTATCACCAATTTGACCTGAAAAACTAATAATATCAAAATTAATGACAAAACTTGTATCACTTTCTCACGTGAAGCCTAATTACAACAGCAATTTCCTAGCAAAAAATAAACAGGGCATTTAATTTAATGTGATGAAAAATCTCTCTCTCTTTCTCTCACGGTTTTATAAAAAAAAAAAAAAAAAAAAACACTTAGAAACAAATCTAGGTTCTTTTAGCTGGCGGAGAGAATGCAAAGGAGTTTTTAAAATTGCTTTAGAGATACGCTTTGAATACGGCCTCCAATATTTCCTCTGAAGAATTTTCAACTTTTATCAGATCTCTTAATATACTGTATGATCCATTTTTTTTCAATGATGAAGAAAATTTAAATTTTTTTTGTTAAAGATTTGCTTCGATCTATTTATATATATCTATATTCAAAAGATAAACTACATAACGTTATTATTCAATTTAAGTCAGGAAAGAGTAGCGGTTCCATAAAATGTTGAATTTATTTTTATCCATAACTTTTTAAAGATATTTGGTTAATAGAATATGCAGTTTCAATACATTAAGATGGTTTGGTGATCAAGTTTGAACATTATAGACGTATAACTTTTCTGAGTTGTAAGAACATTTTTCACTTAAATACTTAATAGCAAAGCTATTGATTTGACAGAATCAGATAAAATGTACGTTGAACCTCAAGCAATATTTAAGGAGAATATGTGAACTCTTAATAACATCTTTACTCTTAATGGTTTTTTAGCACATTTTATTAACAACGGAAACAAATTGTTTTGTACTTTTATCGACTTAACAGAACTTTTTATTATGTTGTCACGACTTGCCTCGGTTCAAATTATTAAACATGAAAGGAAAATGTAATATTTTCAATGTCATATTAATATTACAACAACACTAAAAGCAAGTTTAAACATAATGGTAAAGTTTCTGAAGAAATTTCCTGCTAAACTGGAATCCGTCATTTGGAATGTTTAATCCAATTTTTATTACTATTTGTAAATGATATTGAAAACGTATTTATGCTTAAGAGTATTGAAGGTATTGTTGTTGATTTATTGAAATTAGTTATATTATTAAATGGTAATGATATTGTTATCTTAGCAAGCACTGAAGTTGGCCTGTAGAAAGGATTGGAATCTTTAAGTGAATATTTTGACAAATGGCGTTCAAACAATAATGTTGTTATCAAACCAAAGATAATCATTTGTTTAGAACGTGTATTTATTATATTCCTATTTAATCTTACATGGCTGATCTGGCGTTCGATACGGAAGTTGTTTCTGTATCGCACCCTAACATGTCGGTATCGTACACTCAGCATGGAACTACTTTTGACACTTCAATTATTCACTAACAGTCTAATTAAAATATAGGGAATTAGTTATTGCTATAAATTTAAAATGATTGTGTGTAATTTCAAAGATGCCCCGAGTTATTAATTGTAAAACAACTAACGATTTCAATTTCAGACTTTCAGAACATTGTCTCCTGAATGTTTTATGGAGCAAATATAAGTGGAAGAACTTTCAATTTGTCTATTAATGTTACTGTCGATTCGAATTCATGGAGTAAATCTGACGATTAAACTTATAAACACTTGCAACATAAACGTAGACGTATCACAAAGAACAGTAGCTCCAAAGACTCTTATTGAATTTCAGAAGATATACAGTTGTAGTAAAATACGAATCTGGGGCACCCTCACTTCTTGAAGTGGTCCCAGCCCAGAGGGACTTAAAGTGTTGCCTTGCACCAGACAACAGCACATAGGCTGATCCAGCACACTTTTTGCCCAGTCGACCATTCCCATACACGAAACTGGTCCAAACCGGGGATTCTGATCCTTTTCAGCATAAATCAGCATACATCCTAATATATACAATGATCATATTGAGTATACATTACTCAGGTGTTGTTTTAAAACCAGTCAGTCTACCGCATTCCAAAAGTATGGATCGATAAAGGCAAGCCAGTTAACTACAAATAGCGACTTGCTTGACTAGGTGCATGCAGTTTTAATATTGCAGTCCTATGACAAAGGTAATTTTGTCGACTTAAACTGAGCAAGCTGATTCAGGTTTTGTTATCATCACCCTGTAAAATAAATTAGCCAGTACTGTTAATCTAATCATTGTTCTCTACCAGTTATGTAATAAGATACCTCCAATGTTAGGGCTGGAGATTCATAGCATAATTGTTTTGGTCATTCACATTTTCAGTGTATTGATAGTAACAAAAATATAAATATATGTATATATACATACACCATATATACTTTTTTCGTTTTTTCGTTTTCAAACTGACGCCGGAAGACGAAGAAGCATAAGTTTACACAAGGTAATTATTTTTCTTATTATATTTCATTGTAATACTTAAAAACATTTGTTTACATAATTATTACTTTGTTGTTTTCTTTCTGCATTCTTTGATTGTATGTGTATAACTGCATATCACCTAACACTTCCTATGTTCTTTGTTTCCATATATATCATAGTAAAGTGTCCTAAATTTAAAATGAATCTGTCAGAATAATTTAAAATTATTAAATATAATTTACGTAGAGTGTACTTTTGCAACACCCCTCTTGGTAGGCATAGTAAAGTCAAACTGAATCTGATACTTTTATTAACCATAATAATATTCGCACACTGGTAGGTATCTATGTTTTTATCACTCTCTGTCTTCAATTTATATATCTACGTGTAACTTAGAAAATGTATTAAAATTCATCCGATATCATGTGAGATGAAGGTCTGAAATTTACAGAAGTACAATAAATGATGTTTTTTGACATTATCAAATAAAAATCGTGGAATGTTTATATAAATCGAAAGTTTTTGTTGTTGTTGTTGTTGTTTTAAAGAAATTGGAATGTGTTGAGAGAACAAACATGCCGATGCCAATATGGTAAAATTGAAACAAAAATTAAAGATGTAACGTTAAATTCTTAGGTCAGTTGAGGACCATAATCCAGAATTTTCAAGGAAACAAAAGGTGAACATTTAACTTGACATAGATCATGTAAGTCTATAATCATAATACAATTTTGTGCCAAAGTAAAATTTGTGATGCAAAGATAATCTTCTAAGTCAACAAGCCATTTCTTATTCCCATTTTCACATAAATTTTAAAATAAAACTTTATCTAGTTCTCCTTGATGCAAAGGACCAGGTTCACTTTACCTTTAAAACGGCCCTAAAATCTGGTAAAAAGTACATTTTCATCCGTAGTCGTATCTCTATCATAAAATACTTCAACTTGTTACCCCTATAACGTCATAGGCACGCGCTGACGTCATGACGCCAAGTGAAGAAATGTTAACAGAACGCTGACAAACGCATTTTGAGCCAGAAATATATCCTTTTGGACAATATTTAATACTGAGAGCATGCATCGCACACAGCGATATTTTGACAAGTGGTAGTGAAGGCTAATCATGACATAATGTGAAAGAACTAATCTGGGCAGTAAATGCGTTCCATATTAAAATTAAAGATAATTGTTTATTTTTCTTTAAAAGACCATCATAGGATCACATAAACAACATATATTTATAAATTTATAAAACATAATTGGGAAAAATATTACTATTTAAATATAATAGGTTAAGAAATATTAATATAATACGTTTTTTGCGCTATTTTCATTCATACGGTATCCCAGCGGAGATTTACGAAGTTTATATCAAACTTAAGAGATATATGAAAGTAAAAGTTTTGAGTTAGTATAACAACTGTAAACACAACTTTATTTTCTTATTTTATAGACAACCTAGTGATATTTAAATTATTAAGGCTGCAACCTTTACAAACATTTAGGAAATTGTCTACCATACAATAACCAAAATGATGCCGTTGAATCGAAGCTATTCGAAACTCAGCCTTTCCTCCGATCTACACGTTCGGCTTACAGCTGACAGCTATATACATGTATATGAAAGTCATTGACCGATCTATATAACTTTGAAGAAATGTATCTATCCAGTTTTCCACGTCAAATTAACTCGGCAAACACATTTAACTGCAAGTGAAAGAGAGAAAGAGCAATTCGTCTATACTATAAACTGCTGAAACATTCGTATGGCATTAATGAATATCCGAATATATATATATATATATATATATATATATATATATATATATATATATATATATATATATATATATATATACACACACACACACACACACACACACACATATATATATATATATATATATATATATATATATATATATATATTCGGATATTCATTAATGCCATACGAATGTTTCAGCAGTATATATATACACACACACACACACACACACACACACATATATATATATATATATATATATATATATATATATATATATATATATATATATATTCACCCTCCAAAGAGTCGATCAATAATGAATTTTTGTTTGAAAGAAAACGAGAACATAGTTTGCCACTTACAAAATGTTTACAATATATAAGCATTCAATGAGGACATTTTCCTTTACATATCATAACCAATCACTTGTTCCGATCTCCGAGGAGGCCAGTGCTTATTCAGAAATGTATTTGCCTTTGCGTGTGAAAATGATTAAAAATTTGCGCGACAGATCACCACACATTATCAATTACCGCATCAGTACAAATAGCCTTTCAAAAAGCACAGAATTAACTTTCAACTTTTTTTTATCAAGGGAACAATTAAATTGCATTGATAATTCGGACACGTACCATAAACTACAGTATAAAAGCGAAATATTCTAAAAGAGCGAGATGTTGAACAAACAGTCTATTGATTTAGATCCATGAGTTAACAATATTTGATAAAATATCTACGCGTGTCTCTCACAAGTCCTTTCATAGACTTAATTGATAAATTATACAGGTTTGCGGTCTTTTCTAATCGATACACCACCACCATTATATAATTTGTATTTGTACTGGATCTGTTATGTTAATTGTTAGACATGAGTTGGGAATCAAGTTCAACCTACCTCTGCGTCGTTACAAGTGCTCTGTTGTGTCTGTAATTTAACTGTGTAACTGATGTAAGGTTGTGTAAAGGGTACTATGTTAGTAAGAATTCATCGTTTAATATATGTGAGAAAGAGAGGGAGAGAAAGACAGAGAAATCCTGATCAAGTGTACATGAACGTAACTTGTGTGCTCATTCTTCTGTATGTATTTTCACCAAATATATTTGAATATAGCCATTGTATTTTGATATTACGTTTAATTGGACTGAATAATTAATTATGATCAAGCGTATAACGATAATGTATTTCTGCTTGCATTAATCGCTTTTGACACAAACACAAAAAAAGAACGGCATTAGTAACGACTACATCAATAATGCAAAACTAATAAAGTTTTTAAAGTAGAAAGGAGAAATCCCTTGGGGAGGAGGGAGGAGAGGGGTGGGGATATAGAAGGGAAGAGCGAGGGGGAGAAAGAATGGGCGTTTAAAACAAAGAGGCGACTAAACACTAAAACATGGTAAAGTTGGAAATATTACATCGAATGAGCATTGGAAATGTGTTTCTGGTATAATGTGCTCATAAACCAACTTCTTACAAAACTCATTTGTTGGGCGTATCAGGTTTCCCCTATTTCGAAACGAACGAATGGGCGCAGAATTAGTCACACCCTATTCTATATACTCGAGTGCTTGTTGTCTGATAGACGTCTTAATCGGTCTCTCACTTGTCTGAATGAATACTATACAATTATTGGAAATTCCGTCTGTGCTTCCGTTCAATTATTCATTCGACAACATCATTATCTGTCCACAACTCCGCTCACTCGTCTATGCGTTTCGGAGTCCGTTTTCCGTCTCAATCTGACAGTCTGTTTGTCCGTGTATGGGCCATTTAGATTATATGTTCACCCTACAATCGGCACGTCCTCCCATCCTTGTATTCGTCTATAAGTTTGTCTGTCTATAGGTTTCTTCAGCTATCCTATCGCCAATTGTCCACCTGTCGATTCGAATATGGCCTCTATGGCAGTTATATTCAAACGGCGACATTTTCTTTTTATGAATATTCATTTTAAAGTGCTTGGATTAAAGAACCGATGAACATCCCAGAAATTATCACCTAAAGGTTTAAATGGTAATAAATATAATGACCTGCTGGTAAAAAGTCTGTTTTTGCCACTGCTAGAGAATGACAAATTGTGTTTGCAGTGAGATTCATCGTCTTTTGTTATTTTAGTTGATCTCTATAAATATTGTTAAATATTGTTCAAAAGGATATATTTATGGCTCAAAATGCGTTTTTCAGCGTTCTATTAACATTTCTTCACTGATTCATAGGCAGGTTAACTGAGAAATTAAATTGAAACTAGGCCAAAGTTTTTGGAATATCCATTATCTACTTGTTGCACAACGCGACTTTACTGTTGTGAAATCCTTTACCCATAGACATGTTCATCTATTTGCGAGTGGATCTACATGTAGGTCTTGTGCTTTCACGACATCAATGTACAGGAGATAAATGTAAACAGTCAGTCTATTTTTAACTTAAGATGTATCCAAGTAAACTTACTCTGAATGGTGTTCCTACTTGTGTGTATCTGTAAGATGATTCGAATGATTTTCTAGAGCAGCACAGAACCTGCTATCGTATGGGGTGTTAAAGACCTGATTCAAAACCAAAAGAAAACGCTGACAGTGTGCATTATGGAGAAATCTGACTGTAAATTACCTGTGAACGAATAGTACAAAGTGCAGTTCAGAACTCACAATTTAATTGGGGGAAAGGGAGGGGCTTGGATTTCATTTCGTTTGCTTTTATCTCAAGATCATGTTGTTGTTTTTTTGGTGGTGGAGTGTGGACCGGTTGAAGTAATATAATGGATATAATCAGTTATTTCTTTCCACAAACTGAGCAAGAATTTGTTAAGTTGTTTGGAGACTGGAAATTTTATTTAAAAAAGATCCCAAAGCTTGTTTCCTTCCCCCTCGTTACATTATTAAATGGTCGGTCCCATATTTATGCCACTATACAACGACAACAGATAAGCAGAGATGCAAGTTATGCTTGTTGGTCGATTAATTATTTATGATTCTAAAATATTTTACAATATACTTAAATAGCTCTGACGTTTTCCGAGTTCTGAACGTTTTGGATAAAAATACAAGCCTGCAGCTTTTCAGTGAGATGCAGTTTAAATTGTTCAGTAATCATTCCTTCTTTAGAACCAAAGATAATCACAGCCAAAGAGTATCCATAGCTTCAAATGGCATCGCGACTTTTAACCTGCACTGCATCTAAAGATGTATTTCTGTAAATGTCTTGAAAA
Source organism: Margaritifera margaritifera (assembly GCA_029931535.1). Taxonomy (NCBI): domain Eukaryota; kingdom Metazoa; phylum Mollusca; class Bivalvia; order Unionida; family Margaritiferidae; genus Margaritifera; species Margaritifera margaritifera. Next base: position 271,248 of record JAQPZY010000993.1, on the reverse strand, counting down.
CAATTTTATACCGTTCATTACTCGTTAACGCGAACACTGTGCATTCCATTACTCATCGAAAATTATGGCCTTCGTAATGTACATTTGCGGCACCTTTGAAGAGTAGCTAAAAGTTGACATAACGCTGAAGCGTTGACCTTCTTTCAATAATCACGTGCTACTGTCGTCTGTGTCGTAACGTACAATCATAATTGTTTATTTTGTCAGAAAAAATAAAAGATTTTTCAGGAGAAAAGAAACCTTTTTCTAAAACCGAAGTAAATGTTCAAGACAAATTACTGTAATTGTTATTGTTATAAAAGAAATCCTAACTACCAGTGGACCGTATCTTCGGAAACATTCATATACATGTATACAGAGACGTGCATACATACGTACTAATTTACTTACCTATGTCTCCTGAATTTAGTCTTCTTTTTCGACTAAAGAATGGCATAGATTGCCATTTCGTCTCCCTCAGAACATGATATTTATTTTCGCGCAAGAATTTAAACCAAAATTGCTTTGAAAAGCATAAAGTAACAGAGAAGACCCGTTCTTTTTTCCTTTTACTTTGAAACTGAGGGATTTAGGATACATACACCCTCGAGCACGTGCAAGTTGTACGCCGTGGCTGCATCAGCAACCGATTTGTAAAATGCACGTGCTCGGGAGTTTATCCAGTTTTAAACATGAGGTTGATGGGTGTAACATATTTACATTTACACATTTGACTGGATAATAGTTTTAATGATCTAAAGAACTATTTTCTTTATAAATAATTGTCCCGTACAAGTTTGTATAGTCCTGTTCAAAAAGTGATTATATTGTGTTGCTTCATTCATCCAATCCTCCTGTCAATAACACAAAAAGGACCTAAATTAAAACTCACCTACTGAGTTGGATCGATTTCAATTGATTGAAGGTGCTTGTGCAGTGCATAAACATAGAATCGGTCAGTCTATCAGTAGAGCATAGACTACGATGTATTTAGACAGGTACTCAACGAACGAAATTTTGAAGTTAGCTATTGACAACGCTGAGAAATAGCACCTTGATGAAATCTTCTAACGCAAACTTCATTTTTCCTGCTCTCACCCTCTAACTGATGATGTAAAAGATTGTCATTTTACTATTATCTTTTACAAATCAATAATATTTAGACGAATATATAGAAAGTTCACTTCCTCCGGTATAGGATAAATGTTTTTTGATAGTATTTTGGAAATATTCTGATTCAAATGTGTAGATAAATTATAAGATTTTCAAAATGATTTTAGCCTAAATTTGCAAACAATACAACTGTTTAGATAATAAGATTTGTCACATATAGACGAAAATGTGCATATAATGGGCATAAGTGTTAACCTTACTCGTGGTGATTAGATATTGTGAATGTTTATTGTATCTACTTTATTCCTTCCTTCAAGATTAGCAAATGTATGAAAATCATTACGATAGTACTTTTATTACATGTACCTACTATAGTTAGTAAAGAAATATATGACTTCTTGCCCACTTTTTCATTCTACTACCACTTTTGCACCTGACTAGGTGTTCAAGTATGTCAACCAGGTACATTGAATTTTAACTCTTGAGTTCGAGCAAATGTCTTTTCGGATAGAATGTTTCAAATGTTTTGAAGAGCTCTCAAATAAATAATGAGCCATTGTGCAAGACATGATGACCATTAGAGTCATGGTCAAATAGCTTCGCAATGGATGGACATGGAAAATGTTTTAAATAGGTAAACCTAAGTAGGAATCCTATTTTCCGATAGAGTTTTAAAAATAGCGTTATCAAGAAAGGGGGTAAGTTTATAGAATTTCACTGAGCTCTGTCCACAGATGTTTTGACATTCACGTTTACATGTATATGTGCACATATATGTATGTATATTTTAATTTCCTACAAGAATTAGAGTCGTCTCAAGCGATCGATGCGTTAAATATTTCCACTAAAAGACGGACCATTTAACTTTGGTGGGGTGGGTGGGTTGGTGAGAGCCTAAGATCTTCTTTAGAACCATAATATTGTTTTTTCTTTAACCACAAGATAGATTTTTCCACTAATATAATGGATATAATAAGTTCTTTTTTTTACACATCATAGGTAGAATATTTTTTCAAGCTATTTGAGGGCCGGAAATATTTGTCTCCAAATAAATCACAGGTCATTTCCCAAAAATGAAATGGCCGGTCCCTAAATGAACTAAAACTGTCAAGGCAGACTCAAATGGCGGTCCAACTAGTATTACTTGCATCAGATTGCATCAGATAAGTTTGCTTTGTAAACAGCCAGCTGCGCATTTATACGTGTCTTTGTCTCTAGGTCGAACAAAAGTATACTAAAGGCTATAGTATAAACTGTCAATTGTTCTTGTTTTTCGTGAACATACAAATAAGATTCATAGGCAGGTTAACTGAGAAATTAAATTGAAACTAGGCCAAAGTTTTTGGAATATCCATGGTCTAATTAAAGGACAACGCGACTTTACCGTTGTGAAATCCTTTACCCATAAACATGTTCATGTAATTGAGAGTGGATCTACATGTAGGTCTTGTGCTTTCACGATATCAATGCACAGGAGATAAATGTAAACAGTCAGTCTATTTTTAACTTAAGATGTATCCAAGTAAATTTACTTTGAATGGTGTTTCTAAATTTAGCCTAAAATCATTTTGAAAATCTTATAATTTATGTACACATTTGAATCAGGATATTTCAAAAATACTATCATAAAACATTCAATTCTCTTTTCTGATAGAGTTTTAAAAATAGCGTTATAAATAAAGGGGGTAAGTTTATAGAATTTCACTGAGCTCTGTCAACAGATGTTTTGACATTCACGTTTACATGTATGTATTTTTTAATTCCCTACAAGCATACTCACTTATGTTGCGGTTTAAACATGTAATCCGTTTAGTAGTTTTATATATATATATATATATATATATATATATATATATATATATATATATATATATATATATATGTTTGTGTGTGTGTATGTGTGTCTGTGTGTGTTAAAAGAATTAGAGTCGTCTCTGGCGATTGATGCGTTAAATATTTCCACTAAAAGCCCGACCATTTAACTTTGTGGGGTGTGTGGGTGGGTGGTTGACAGCCTAGGATCTTCTTTCGAACCATAATATTGTTTTTCCTTTCACCACAAGATAGATTTTTTCCACTAATATAATGGATATAATAAGTTGTTTTTTCTACACATCATAGGTAGAATATTTTTCCAAGCTATTTGAGGGCCGGAAATATCCCCCCCCCAAAAGAAAAAATCACAGGACCATTCCCGAAAATTAAATGCCGGTCCCTAAATGAACTAAAGCTGTCAAGTCAGACTATATATATACATATATATATATATATATATATATATATATATATATATATATATGTGTGTGTGTGTATGTGTGTGTGTGTGTGTGTTAAAAGAATTAAAGTCGTCTCTAGCCATCGATGCGTTAAATATTTCCACTAAAAGCCCGACCATTTAACTTTGGTGGGGTGGGTGGGTGAGAGCCTAGGATCTTCTTTCGAACCATAATATTGTTTTTCCTTTAACCACAAGATAGATTTTCCCACTAATATAATAGATATAATAAGTTCTTTTTTCTACACATCATAGGTAGAATATTTTTCCAAGCTATTTGAGGGCCGGAGATATTTTTCCCCCCAAAATCACAGGCCATTTCCCGAAAATTAAATGGTATCTAAATGAACTAAAACTCTCAAGGCAGACTCAAATGGCGGTCCAACTAGTATTACTTGCATCAGATTGCATCAGATAAGTTTGCTTTGTAAACAGCCAGCTACGCATTTATATGTGTCTTTGTCTCTATGTCATACAAAAATATACTAAAGGCTATAGTATAAACAGTCATTTGTTCTTGTTTTTCGTGAAAATACAAATAAGATTCATTGGCAGGTTAACTGAGAAATTAATTGAAACTAGGCCAAAGTTTTTGAAATATCCATGATCTAATTATAGGACAACGCGACTTTACCGTTGTGAAATCCTTTACCCATAGACATGTTCATGTAGTTGAAAGCTGATCTACATGTAGGTCTTATGCTTTCACGATATCAATGCACAGGAGATAAATGTAAACAGTCAGTCTATTTTTAACTTAAGATGTTTCCAAGTAAATACTCTGAATGGTGTTCCTAAATTTAGCCTAAAATCATTTTGAAAATCTTATAATTTATGTACACATTTGAATCAGGATATTTCAAAAATACTATCATAAAATATTCAATCCTCTTTTCTGATAGAGTTTTAAAAACAGCGTTATAAATAAAGGGGGTAAGTTTATAGAATTTCACTGAGCTCTGTCCACAGATGTTTGGACAGTAACGTTTACATGTATGTATTTTTTAATTCCCAACAAGCATACTCACTTATGTTGCGGTTTAAACATGTAATCCGTTTAGTAGTTATATATATATATATATATATATATATATATATATATATATATATATATATATATATATATATATATATATATATATATATATATATATACATAGATGTGTGTGTGTGTGTGTGTTAAAAGAATTAGATTCGTCTCTGGCGATCGATTCATTAAATATTTCCACTAAAATACCGACCATTTAACTTTGCTGGGGTAGGTGTGTGGATGATTTAGGGCCTAGGATCTTCTTTCGAACCATAATATTGTTTTTCCTTTAACCACAAGATAGATCTTTCTACTAATATAATGGATATAATAAGTTCTTTTTCCTACAAATCATAGGTAGAATATTTTTTTGAAGCTATTTGTGGACCGGAAGTAATTTTCCCTAAAAAAATCACTGGCCCCTTCCCGAAAATTAAATGGCCGGTCCATAAATGAACTGAGACTGTCAAGGCATACTAAAATGGCGGACCAACTAGTATTACTTGCATCAGATAAGTTGGCTTTGTTAACAGCGAGCTGTGCATTTATACATGTCTTTGTTTCTATGTCATACAAAAATATACTAAATTCTATAGTATAAACATACATTTGTTCTTGTTTTTCGTGGAAATACAAGTAAGATTCATTGGCAGGTCAACTGAGAAATTAAATTGAAACTAGGCCAAAATTTTTGGAATATCCATGATCTAATTGTAGGACAGCGCGACTTTACCGTTGTGAAATCCTTTACCCATAGACATGTTCATCTATTTGCGAGTGGATCTACTTGTAGGTCTTGTGCTTTCACGACATCAATGCACAGGAGATAAATGTAAACAGTCAGTCTATTTTTGACTTAAGATGTATCCAAGTAAACTTACTCTGAATGGTCTATACTCTGCTATCGTATGGGGTGTTAAAGACCTGATTCAAAACAAAAAGAAAACACTGACTGTGTGCATCATACAGAAATCTGACTGTAAATTACCTGTGAAGGAATAGTACAAAGTGCAATTTAGAAAACACGATTTAATTGAGGGTGGGGTGGGTTGAAGTAATATAATGGATATAATCAGTTATTTCTTTCCACAAACTGAGGAAGAATTTGTTAAGTGATTTGGAGACTGGTAATTTTATTTAAAACAAAATCCCAAAGCTTGTCCCCCCCCCCCCTCTTCACATTATTAAATGGTCGGTCCCATATTTAAGCCACTTTACAACGACAACAGATAAGCAGAGATGGAAGTTATGCTTGTTGATCGATTACTTATTTATAATTCCAAAATATTTTACAATATATATAAATAGCTTTGACGTTTTCCGAATTCTGAAAGTTTTGAGGTGAAAATACAAGCCTGTAGCTTTTTATTAATACAGTTTAAATAGTTCAGTAATCATTCGTTCTTTAAGACGAAAGATAATCACAGCCAAAGAGTATCTATAGCTTCAAATGGCATCGCGAATTTTAAAGATGTATTTCTGTAACTGTCTTGAAAAATGGATAAAGAGTTCTTTTCACACGAGCTTCAATAATTGTATACTGTTCGTTTCCTCGTTAAAACGCAGACACTGTATTCCATTAACTGTCGAAATCTCAAGGCTTTCGGAATGTAAATTTGCGGCACCCGAGAACAGTGACGAGAAGTTTGTGTAACCCTGATATGTTGATCTCTTTTGAATAATCACGTGCCACTGTTGTCTTTGTGGTAATGTGCAATCCTAATTGTCTTCTGTGAAATATATTAAAGATCCTTGTGGAGAAAAGAAAACTTTATAAAACGTAAGAAAATGTTTAGGAAATAACTGAAATTGTTATTGACCGGAAATCAGCTACATAAAATCGACCCGCATAAAATTAGTAAGTCTGGAACAATCTCTTCAGAATTTATTTTTCTTCCGATTAATATTTATCCTTATAGAATCATTGTTTTGACTACAATAGGTAACATTTATTCACCAAGAAAAATAAGATGACGGGAGCGCTAGCAGATTATTCACAACAACTACCGAGAAGCTGGGTTTTATTCGATACGAATGACCACTACCCGGAGCTGAAAAAAATCGACCAGATGCAATCGTTGGCACGCTCGATCCGAAGCTCGCGAAAGCCTTATTATCTCGGTTGGAATGTTTTGTCCCTTTGTATGTCGTGGTGGACTCCGAAATCTATCAAATCTATGTTTGGGAATAGGCGTAACTTTGGGAAATCCGTTCTTCTAGCAGTTAGTCTATCTTTCCATTTTTGACAGCTGTACGAAAGTCTCCTATACGGCAAAGCAATGTGATTCGATGGGCGCTGCGTTTGCCAACTGCGCGCCGATTAGCTGCGCTGGTACGTCTTGGCATCTTGCAGAGTTGTGGTCGAAAAACTTCACCCCTTCACCCAGCCCACTATATAGAAAAACTTGCAATTGAACAAATCCTAAACCTAGAATACGCCAAAATGGAACCGCTTGAACTATACCACGGAATTGTCACATTGCTTTCGCCTGTGATTTGCCGCTATGGTAGACTACAAGAGACGGAGGGTGGTGCTCATTGCAAGCGTTGACTTTGCGCATGTTTGGGACGGAGACGGTGAAAAAACGGGAACCCTAGCTCGCCTGTAAAAGACGTTAGCCAAGCAGTGGGAGCGGTCAAATATCTGCTGGTTGTATATTGTGCGTCCGTCCCCCGGGAAGTCAGTGGATCTGTGCATCGCATATGGGGATGTCCTTCCGTGGTCCAAGGGAGGCTCCCCGGAGTTTGTCTTTGTTCCGTCCAGCCACCGCTTCCTTCCCTCAGAGCATTCCTATGGCTGTTTGGAAAAAGGAACAAGGACGCAGGTGTCTCAGGCTGGTCTGCGAAACTTCTTGCCAAGACCCCGGAAGAGCTGCTAGCCTGTATGCGGCTGCCGCATGTGGCATGCCACCACGGTATCGCTAGATGTGTTTGCCCTGCTATGGCTGCCTCTTTCATTGACTGGCTGGAACGCCTTGGCTCTGTATTCTTTGTGTATGTTGGAGGATACGTCCGACCAGACCTGTGCTCGCAGCACGGACACGTCCAGACATTTCCGGCAAATATGCGCCGGAGCCAGTGGGGGTCTATTTCTGCGGCTCTGGGCTGCTGGCCTAAGACGCCGCCATTGCTGACGCCCTGTCTTTCTGCTTTCTCGGTGCTCTGTGTTCTAGGTACCCCGCCATGTGCCCCAGCCGCTAAACTTCGTTGTCCATGAAATGGAAGCCAAACACCGGAACCTCTTTGTTGTTTGTTGTCTCTACCTCGCCTGTGCATGGCTGTAGAAGCAGAACGGTGCTGGGAGTCCCTCAAAATGTTGTTTTTACGTACCTGTGGCATATTACTCCCCCTTCTCGAAGTCCGTCGCCTTGTAGCAGCTTTTGTTTGGTGGCGCTTCTACTTCCCGCATTCGGGCCTCCAGGCATCCTCTACCTTGTCATTCCCGTCAATAGACTGCGCAGCCGTTCATTTGGGCGCGCACTGCGTCTTCGTCAAACCTGTATATGGTCTCCCTTTCTCGTTCGTTCGGGGCCTCCAGAACGTGTATCTTGTTTCTGCATATTTCCCTACCTTCCTTGCTGCAAAATGTCCGAGGGTGTTCTATCTCCAACGAGATGATCCAGGTGGATGGCGACGGGACCATGCAGAACAGTGAAGATATGTGCGTTCTGTCCTGTTCTTCCACGAAATACTTCCTCCGCGAAGCTAGGATGGATTATAGGCCTTTCGTGGCCCAGATCGCGTGTATCTCTCCGCCCATTTTGAAAACAGCACGTTCATTTTCCTGTTGCGCTGAAACACCAGTAATTGCACCCTCCTGGTCTTTAGGCACAGGTCAAAATTTTTTCTGTCTACTTGCGGGACAAGATTTGGCGGTCTGCCGTGCAGGCGCCTGCGGACAGCTTGTATGGCTTGTGCACCGCCAGGATCTGCTCCAAATCTTCAATCTCCTACTGTCCGTGCAGGTGAGATTCCGCAATGCTTTTCTCTGCCTCTAACCGCCAAACTCCGCCAACCTGGCGTTCGCCATTTCCAGCAGCCTTTTCCCTCTGTCCTGCGTGGGCAGCAGCGAGATCGTCCAGTAGGTCTGCAGCTCCACTCCAGCTGTTCCGCCCAGATTGCGTGGTTTTTCTACTCCGCCAGGCCAGGCCCAGGCAACGTGTGTGGCGTCCTGATGTACCACGGACGGGTGAGGGGTGTCGTGCACCTGCATCGGGCATTTGTTGGCCGCCTGCGTTCTGTTTGTAGAAGCGTCCTTTTTGTAGCAGCGTTGCGGCGCCAGCGATATACTGTCGTCATCCCCAGGGAAGATGTCCGTCCAAAATATGGGGCAAGTCCGGAAACCAAATTCGACGCTGCCCAGACCACGGCTCGATCCCACCTGCCACCGTTCTTGACGTTCGCCAGTATTGGTTGCATTCGCACCCCAGCAACCCGCCCGGTTTTCGTCTGCACGTACCGTGCTACGTAGATGGTACTGCCTAGGCGGTTGGCAATAACAATGCAGCAATCCAGCCCTGCAGACCTACAAGGAGACATCGATCTTGGTGCACCCCTATGCCTGGATGCTGGGATGTAGGAAATTGTTTCGCGGGTGTTGGTTCGAGCACTCGGCGTAGTCCGCTATGTGCCCCCCCCCCCAAAAAAAAAAAAAAAAAAAAAATCCCTCTTTGCGCACCTCTTCAGTCTCGATGTTCGAACGAGTCTTGCTGTACAGCTTGCATTGTACGGCTTTTTCTGCAGGTACAAAGAACGTGCGCCCCGACGCTGTCTGTGTTTTCAAGCATATTGGCCACTGTGTCGCAGGCGGGATTGAAGTTCCGTTGCTTCCGGAGTTCCTCGGATTCCAAGTAGCGCACCAGGCGTTCGCGGTCAAGGACGCCAGAGAAATTGCTAGTGGAAGTTTATCAAATAGAAGCCGTACCCGTAGGCAAGAAGCCTTACGTTGAAGGCCTGCATAGGAAGCCGAGAGAGTGCCGTGCTAGTCCCGAAACATTTTTTGTGGCCTGCATATCGGTAGCTGTTGTGGTGCCGTGCGATAACAGAGGTACCCTTCACAAACGCTTGTCTCAAAACGTTTTATGTGGCCTGCATCGATAGCCATGCAGAAATGCTAGTCGCCAAACGTTTTCGGTGGCCTATACGGACAAATATGGTAGCCCCAAATCGTGTTAACCCCGGCAAAAACTGTGCCTTTATAGTTGGTTGTGCGAGGCCCACCTGGCGAGGCATGTTAGCCACCACAGTCGTCGTGGCCGATATCGATGCTAGTCGCCAAAAGTTTTTGGCAGCCTGTGCTGAAAATGGTAGCCCCAAATCGTGGTAATCTCGACATCAACTGCGCTCGAGGCTAGTCACCAAAAGATTTCTACGACTAGTGTCGAGTTAGTCGCAAAAAGCTTTCAAAGGGTGATCCAAAATCGCTATTGCTTTTGGAGCTACCCTATTACAAAATCTCAATGGGTGATCCAAAACTGTTGTTTCACTACTATTCACATTGTATTTACAAATATACGTTGGAAATAAGTTGGTGTTAGGTAAACAAGAGCTGCACTATTATTGTTTCTAGTTTTTCTAGTTATAGTTCCCCTGAGAAAATAATTTATGGTTTATGCAGAAACTTTTCACACTTTTCATCTCTAAAATATACAGGTATTCCTCTATTTATTATCATATCCCCTCCATGCCAAGTTACGAAATAGACAGATATGTGTGTTGAATACGTGATCGACATAATGCCACTTGATCTCTGCGATTTGTTCCATATGAGGGATGCCACTCTCCAATATTGCTTTTGATGCTCTTAAGTTGGTGGAGTTCTTATTCCACATATTTTTCCAAGTATGACGAATATGCTGATTGATGCAATATTTGAAGTCAGCATACGGAACCTTCCATTTGAAAACAGTTGTCTGCATGGCAGCTTTGCCCTTTCGTTATTCTTATAGAAATGTGACTAGGCAGCCAACAGAAGAAACCACTTTTCCCAGACTGTATGATGACATCATGTTTCTGTAATGTCTGGGATAGTAAGGTGCTGTCAGATTTAAGATTTTGCAAAGCTTTCCATATGGAGAGGGAATCTCATCAGATGAAATTTATTATGAGAATTCATGCTTCTGAGTATGGCTGTCATTTCTGCGATAACAATTTAGTTTTTATCCGGTAACCGGCTCAATGTAGTGCCAAGGGGTGTTGCATGGCAGCTACAACGTTGTCTTCATCTTTCAAACCGTCTGTATACAGGGGCGCACGGCAACGGTAAGAGACTCTGATTTCGTTGAATTTACTTTGAGAAAGGAGAGGATTTGTATTCGACTGTTGAATTAGCAGGTCAAATATTATCTCTTGAGGTGTTGATAACCACCATGGGGACTTGGGAGTGCATACTTTTGCAATATTTGCAAAACTGATTTTCGCTGCTTCTATGTGAGGGCAAATTTGTGTGCCACAATTGTGGAATGTAAACTGGTTTCTTAGTGTAGAAGGTTTGGAATTTGGGCTTAAAGACTACAATCTTTACAAAAATAGGCCCTCATATAGGTTGAAAATCATATTCTGTCTCGAATTTAAAGGGAAAAATATATTATATCCATTATAATAGTTAATAAAAAAGAAAATAAAAAGAAACTTGAGGCGAAAGAAATACAATTCTGGCTAAGAAGTAAGTCCCAGGCAAGACCCCCCCCCCTTCACCAACACAAAAATTAAATGGTTTGTCCATTACTGCAAAATGACAACTTTAGTTTTGACGCATTTCATAACAAGCATGTATAGAATTATTCGCATTACCTCAAAGATAAAGTCTTTACATCAATAACTATCACTTATATGGATGACAAAACGAATCTGGAAAGTAAATATGACGTAAATTATTAATTTAATCGCAGGATTAAAGCAACTGTGCAGGTCTATCTACACTCATTTATTTGAGGGAGCCGCGGGATCATACCCAATAGCCATCTAGTGTCCGCAACAAATTTCCAACCATAAAAAAAATTATATTTGTGCAAGACGAAAGCTCATAAGGGATGCTATATTATTGATTTAACAGATGAATTCTGTGCAAATCAGATAATCAAAACAAGACAGAGAAAGAGAGAGGGGGTTATATTAATAAAAACCCATTATATCAAAAACAGAAGTGATTGCTTACGTCCTGTTAATGAAAATTGTTCCATGGTCAATTTAAAATAATGAGTAGCGTTTAATTGATTTATTTTAGTCAGAAAGATTTATTGTTTCAATTTTGTTCTCCTTCCCACCGCATTCATATTTTAACCACTGACTGACTTCTTTGCAACTCATATGACCTAGTATACAACAATTTATATTTGTCGTTTATGCTTTCCAACACATCTTCCTACTGTTCATGTCTAATCTGTACTCGCATTTTAAAAAATAACGGGTCGGTTGTGTTCTCTTCTGCAACTGATTCTAAGAGCCAGAAATAATCAAAATACTTAAAATACTGAAATGGCTTACGATCTTCTCTGTGTTCTTTCTTTGTCTCTGCACTGCTTTAAATAAACTAGAGTAGTAATACATCAAGAGTGAATTAATGTATCGTTTGTTCACTTTTTCCTGTCTTTATAGCTGAATCGTTTAATTCAATTGATTTTCTAAAACTTTTGAAACCTTGTGGTTAGTTTCAGGGATTAGTGAATTAATAGGACGAATGAATTAGCTTACTGTCTCAATTTTTCTACTTTAAATTTTCATAATTCATGAGAAATCTGCAAAACAGTTTATTTCAACCACCTCGATATTTATCCATGGCTTTGTAGAGTATGGGAAGTCGACCCGTTTCGGTGTCAAGAACTCTAATCTTACCCTCGATACCTTCAAATTACCTATCTATATTATTTTATATTCATTACCTAATTCTGACGAACAAGTACACCAGAGCGTATTTCAATGACATATATTATAATCAAAAACTTAACATCAACTGGCTAAGCAAATAAGTCAGTATTTCTGGTAAAGCAATTATGTATCACAACTTTGATCTGGATTCAAGACACCCTAATATGACCCACCACTAAGTGTTGGTATATTCCTCCGGCTCATGGATATTCGTGTCCAATAACCAGTTGATTCTGTTGACTTTGATGATAGTAACATGTAAATATATAAGTTATGTACATCCTACCAGGCTAAAGATCACTTTGAAGTGGTTCAAGGCGATATAACCGGGCAGATAGATGACATTCCAACACTTCCATCAACCAATGGGGTAATCTGTGACTCATTCTATCTACGAATTGTAATAAGAGTAGGAAGCGACGTGATTCAAAGTTTGGATAATCAAAATGAGAGATATAGAGAGGACGATAGAGAAAGACGATGATTTAAATTCAAAAGCATCGATCTTTTTTTCTTTATTTCTTTTCATTAGGTATGTACTAATCTAAACAATTATTTATTTATACATGTTTCCTGCTTTCCATGTTTGTTATGTTTTGTTGTCTACTTTGTAAGGGTCTTCTCCTTTTAATGCAGTGAGAACTTGCACCCAGACACCATTTGTTGATGTAGACAAATTAAATATGTTTAAACTTTTAACAAAGCAAGCCTAAGCTGATTTCTAAATCGGTGTTTACTTTTATCTTCAATGTTCTGTAAGGAGTGAATACAATTTTGGGCTCTTGCCATTTTTAGAGGAAACAATATAAACGTGCAAAATAAATTAAGTAACATGAAATGTACCAATCTTTGTATATTTTCTGAAGAGTTATGCTCTTTTTGTTGACTTTGGAGTAGTTTAAACAACAAAGCCTGTATTACAGTACCACATGAATTCAGGGGCTTCCCATAGGTTGTCTCTTAAAACATATTCCACTTATTTTTGTGTAATCATATATACAGGATCAACATAAAATGCTGGATCATTTTGAGTGGTGAATGATACGAGTAATATGAGGATGGATAGGTGGTTATGTGAGTTAAACTAACGTTTCAATGTTTTTGTTCATGTAATTCGTTTTCTTTAGCTACCGAGAACTATAAGTATGGACACATTCAAATATTACAGTGTACCGTACTTCTTTTGTGGATCTTTTCATCATTGGATAGATGGAAGTAAGAAAGCTGGATCCGCCTCTCCGTTTTGGCCTGGCAATTTTGAGCTAGGATAACATATGGTAATTTTAGATAATGGTAAGTCCAGTCTGATTTGACTTTGCTATAATATCCACCCCTATATCTAAACTTACAACTTACATAAATTATGCTCGGAATAATACATCCCTCTGCGAAGCTGCGGTGGCTCAGTGGTTAAGGCATTGTACTCGTGGCCAGAAATGATCGAACGTGATGTGTCCTTGTACAAGGCACTCTATAGTTTCATGCTTCGGCACGATATAATAACAATTAAACTGTTGCTATGTCATAAAACATCGAATCAAATCATATATGTGTTTCTTATCACACTACCGAAATTACAGAGCTCTTTCTACAGTTTCAACCCTCCACACCACCCTCTCTTCTCGGTAATTTTTTCAGGAGCGATCTATTCATTTATTTGTTGTTAATTTACAAAATGACCACAATTCCCTATGATTAAAAGTTTGTAGGAAACTGTAACCCTATTAATTGTGAAATTTTCAGCACTTACTAAAACGTATCCTGTCAATTACTGTGAATCTTTTCAGACAGAAAAGCGATGAGTTTAAATAATAGCTATTTTCATTAGTGCCTTGGCATTCTCAAATCTGGATTCTGATACATTTGTATAAATAGAGTCCGGAAAAAGGATGCTTTACAGTCAAGTATGAAAGTCATCATAAATCCACAGAGCAAATTGTGGATTTGTAAGTGATTTATTTACTCGAGAAATGTCTCCCAATTAGTGTCCAATGGACTCAACCGCTGAAGACCGTTATCTCCTCCTACCTCAATATCATGTTTATTTTTTATATTTGTTAAAATTTGCTGGTGAAATTTTCAAGTATGATCCTGCTGATGACATTGAGTGTAAGAGATAAATTTAATAAAATTCGGCTCCTCATTTTTTAGATACTGATATTCAAATTAGTATTTAATTCGACTAAACACACACACACACACACACACACACACACACACACACATGAAATAGTGCTATTTAGTCAGTCCTAAAACTTTGAAACTTTGTTTCTTCCTCAAGAACTGTGTAGGCTATGCAAGGATGCATTCAAGTACTAACGACTTTGCATCACTGTGTGGGTAAAATAAGAGGTATTTCTTGAGACTTGTCATGTCAGCATGAATTTACAAGTTTTTGCACGTATTACTAAAAGTGCAATCTAGCTTCAAATAAAACTGCAAATAATTACACCGCTATGTATGAATATATAATTTAACTGAAAATATAAAATGACAAGCTCTCGCCCTTGAAAATCTTACTTGGGAAATTAAGATATGTATTCACGGAAATATAAACTTGTGTATGTATATATGTATGTATGTATGTGTGTGTGTGTCAATCCATTTATTGACCAATGTATCTGTTATGGTTAACATTGATAATACTTTGCTTTAAGTGGTAAAGAATGTAAGGGTTGTGAATCCAAATATGTAGTTTCACATATAAACTCAGATACACAGGACTTAACACGATCTTAACTCGTATAAACATAAGCCCTCGTTTTAAATTAAAATATGTAAGTTGTTTGTGTCTTTTGCGTAAAAACAAATGTATATTGTTTGTAAAGAAAAGAAACATATGTTTTTGGTAGCAATAACAGAAATATGAATTCCATGCCTGCATATGTTTATTTTAAATTCAGATATGTCAGTTTCAATCATGGCGTTATATATATATATATATATATATATATATATATATATATATATATATATATATATATATATATATATATCGAGTAATCTGCTCATGTTTTAAATATATGGCTTTATTATAAACATATATATAATAAAGCCATATATACATATATATATAACAAAGCCATATATTTAAAACATGAGCAGATTACTCGAGGGTAAACAAATGAATAGAGTGTATGAATTACTTGCGTAGGTTTGATTGATGCATATTTGATTTGTTAATAATCGGAAACTTCATATGACGGTTGCAATAAATATGTCCAATCGGATCTAAACAAGGGTTGATCCTAACCAATGTTTAAATGAGTCAAGCCGTATTAAGACGCAGAAAGGAAAACATCAGTATGTTCATTGTAAAACAAAGTATTTATTGTATTCTTATTTCGACAAATTTTCATGTACAAAATTTGTTTGTGCAACAAAACTGGCAAATATTGAAAACCAAACAGTTTCGAAATTGAGCAGTAAACACTCTACCGCAAAATCTAATGTGAAACAAACAAATTATGAGAAACATTCATCCTGACAGGAATGCAAAATATGCAAAGATGCAGTAATTTATTTTTATGCACAATAAGATTTCTTGATCGTGAAAATATATGTAATGTCACGAGAATCAGTGATGTCTGAAGAAAACATTAGAGTATAATTAACCATTGCCATATGTATGCAACAGAAACACATTTTTTAAAGGAAAGAGAAAGACAAAAAGAACAGAAAATTATTTTTTTTTAAAAATCATCAAATATTAGTCAAACATTAACACCATATGCAGACAAATAGGACATTTTGTTGTTGAAATTACTTTGTTGTGACTAATTTTGCAGAGAGTTGTCACATGTTCGCGAAAACAAAAAGAAACTAAACAATTTCTTTTTATATCGAAGCAAAGTTCAGTGATATAATTTGTGTATAAATTTGATAACAGAAACTACAGAACGCTCGCTATAGGAAGCCATTTTCTGGTCCGTGACAATGAAAAGGAACTTTTTTAAAGAAATTGTCAAAGTTATAGCTTCGTTATATCAAGTTATCAGATAACAGAATATCAAGATAATAGTATGCAACGTAATTATCGCGAAATACATTTTGAAAGATACACATGTCCATAAAATATTGTACAACTCACATTCCTCATCATATTCTACTTGTAGGTTTCTCTTTGCATAGTCAACATTGCTCAGGCCACGTGCGGACAGGTTCAATCACCTTGTATTTCTTCCTGTACGGGCGCAACATTGTAAGGTGTGTTCCACGACCCACATTGGTATTTCCTGTTGATGACCAACTTGAGGCATATAAAGCAGAACGGCTGACAACATACACAATGCATGTGCTTGGTCCTGTCTTGGTGTTCAATCAGGATGCCGCATTTTGGACAAGCTCGGACAGCTGGACAGTTCCTTACTCCTGATATTTCCTTAGTAAAAGGTCCTTTCAGTATCTTCAATCGTTGGTCAAATCCGACACAATCTGCATTGAGGCACTTTTGATAGTTCGATGATGACCAGGTCTTCAAACAATACCAGCAAAACTCATATGTTTTCTCTTTTTTATTGGTACAAATGGGGCAAACGACGCAAGTCGCCTTCTTGTCCCGCCTCTCGCTGAAGGAACCGCATTCGGGACATTCTTGCATTCCAATCGATCGGCGGATGAAGATCTCAGATAGCTTTGTTTCAAAGACTCTTTCCTCATTCTCAGAAAGAAGAACTATTTTTCTGATGTCGGTGTATTCCCAGTGCTTTCCGCAGTGGGGTGTAAGTGAATCGCAGAAGAACTCATGTTTTCTGGCACCTATAAGGCTTCTACAGAACTGAACCAGAGAGTTGGGACCTAGTAAAAATTGACTAATAACTACAATACAAAATAGATTAATATAATCAATTATTCAAATATCTTTACCAGAAAAAGTACTATAAATACACATTAGCTACATGTATATATCTTTTTAGAGTAATGTTTATTGTAGTTTTAGCTAATTTTTTATTTCTCCTTTATTTTAATTTCTGTTAGTAAAAGGTTAGAGATAATACTTCAAAGGCAATGCATTTGATTCTTGAGCGTCTATATACAATTAGATTCATTTTCATTCAGTATATAAACATATATACATACATATGGTGCTAAATAAACACAAACCAAAACATACCCACATGTATAGTGTACATGAATAATGTGATAGATGATTGGATGGAAATGTGGTTGTGCTTCATGGAGAGGGTGGTAGGTAGATAGGTAGGTTAGTAGGTTACTGGATATGTGGGTAGGCAGGTCGATTGGTAAGTACCAATTGCATGTCCACAGGGTATAAGTGCTCTTTTCTCCGTCGGGTCATCATCCATCTGGAGCATGTCAGGAAGATCTGTCAATACAGCGCTATTCGCCAGGCGCTTATTTTCCTCTGATCTGTCAGGTCCGCCATGAAACGAAACAAGACATAGATATTGCATTGATTTTTCAGATCTTAGTCTTTTAGATACATCAGGTTTCCCTGTTTCTTTGATAGTAATTCTTTCGATTTAAGATACAAACAGAACGATGAAAGATTAAAGGTTATTAAAACGCAAATCCGGGAACTCAAATCAGTTCACTTGACATTCGGCGTTTTTGATTTGTCATACTACACATCTGTAAAAGCCCTTTTTCTATGATATAGCTTAAGAATATATTTGACCAAATGCAAGGCATGTGCAAGACACGCAGTGTGAGAAGTATTTGAATCTTACACACTAAACGTATAGTCTCTTCATCTTAACCATCTTGTATCGGCTATCCTTAATGACGTTGGTAGTCTGTATTTATAAACCCGGCCCATAATACACTGGGGATAACCGTAGAGGGGGTGGATACAATAACTACGCCCAGAGTACGCAGATTACGTTCCAAACACACTGATAAGTGTCCGACAACAGTAAGTTTTGCCTATTTTCTCCTTGAATTGTAGAAAAGTTATAGTCCAAGGAACACTACAATCGTTCTGGTCTCTCGTAAAGTTAATTAATTAATATAAATACGTTGTGTTTTTACAATTACTTCAACACAATGTGCCTGGGGTATGCAGGAATTTTACTCGACTTCTTTATTTCATAACCCTTTCCCCTTAATATACATTAATAACTGACTTTCGCAGCTATTTAAATATAAATCAAACTGTAGAGAGTATTTTCACAGTTTTAGTTTCATATGCTAACAACCACTCCCAAAATTGTATACGGGTGAATAAGCGCCAAGCAGTACAACTGAACAGAATTATTACACGTGATTAGAAGGGGTGGCAGCAAACATATTCAAGGTAGTACTCCTTTAAACGGAAATATTCTATTATGACATTTTCAATGCAGTTTCTTTCTAAATTAATGCTTGTAATTTATATCCAATCCATCCCGCCTCCTCTGATATCGCTCATTCTTTACAAGAAATTTTAATAACCCAATACTGGTGCTATAAATGAATCTTTTTGCGGGACTGAATTAACTTTTTTCAAATAAAATTTTTGATTATAACATTATTATTATTATTATTATTATTATTATTATTATTATTATTGATGTTGTTTATGTTCATATTACGTAAATAAATTCTTATTTTTCAGAAACTATTTTCATGAAGGATATGCGCAAACAGTCTCGTTCCTTCGGTGTTGTCCATCCTCATGGTCAAACATATTAATATCCCTTTTAACTTTGTCAATGCTATACGTAACCTTCTTTCCATCAGCAAATATCATATAAACTGTACTATTTAGCGACAAATCTCCAAATGAGATCCAGTAACATCAGGTTTGCCATTTCGATATCTCCCATCAAACATGGAAAAGTTGATTTTGGCTTATAGTGAATTAAAAATTTAAATCTTTTATTCGCTGTTTCCTCATTTATCATATTGGTCATACTTTGAGTGCACATCACAAAAATTATGAAATGATTTGTAACCTGTATACCAATATATATATATATATATATATATATATATATATATATATATATATATATATATATATATTAAGCTGAAGAAGCAGCGGGAGTCTCTATACAGAGACGGAAAAGAAATATTATCCCGGGACAATTGCAATTGATATACCCCCGTCACAGATGAAGGCCTTTCTCATTGGAAATAGTTCGGAAAAGAGTCCAGTCAGTTAGTCTTTTTATCATAATTTGAAATGAACGTTGGCTCTATCTCTCCGTCTGCTCGTTGCACTGATTCGGTATCATCTGATCGTAAAGTTCTCCTTAACGTTTTCATTAGCACGAACAATTCTTCGTTGTTTTCTGATCCTTTCTTTTTCTACCTGGTTTTTTATTTCTGGTCGACTGTTACATAGTTGTTATAGTGTGTTATTGAGGTATATTAAGGGAAACATGTGATGAAATAAAGAATTCAATAAAAATTCATGCATACCTCGGGCACATTGTGTCTAAGTTATTGTAGATATAACAACGTATTTATCACAACTTTACAGAGATGAAAGTGATTTTAGTACTGTAATCCTTGATCTACAACTTTATCTTACAATGTTAAAAACTTAAACGAGAACATAGGCAAAACTTACATGTATCGGGCACTTAGCTATCCATTAGCTTTCGGTAAAGTCCATGGCTATCACCAGTGTAAAAACGTTCTTGACATATGACGGCATGAACCAACAACAAATGACATCTAGCAACACGGGAAACTGTTCACCCCTACTACCCACATCCCACTTCCAAATATATTTTTGAATCACTGTTAATATAGAGTTATCTTACATTTTCAAGTTATAAAAAATGTATAAATCGATGTGTTTTCCTTAACTCTTAACTTCCTGGTTCAATACTAATGATAATAATAATAATAATAATAATAATAATAATAGTAAATAATAATAACAATAATAATAATAATAATTTTAAAAAAGAAACTTAACAGCAGTTAAGAACTCTCACGGCATCCCTATCACTTTTTTCCATCACTGCAATAATGAGGCCCTCTATCGAAGCACTCAGAAAATAGTTAGAAGTTGTTCATCGATCAATAATAGGACATACTCTTGAATGCTTCAATACGACCATATAACACACAATAAATAATAATATACACACAAATCTGAATGAATCCATATCTCTCTGGAATCTGTAAGCTAAAAAAGAATTAATCACTTTTGAAACGACTTTGATCTTGTGTATGGACTAACGTACACTCCCTACCGGACAGGCATGTGGGCTCCAAAATGATCGCTATGCTGAGCTTCAGCCAAGGCGGGCTGGACAAAAATTACATCTCCTAACGAATATCGGGGCTCAAGCGCATAACCGTTAAACTATATTTTGAGTTGGAAGGTCGGATTTATTGTAGCTAGACCATTTAGGCATTACACTAATAACCATCGCTGACATCTTGCGATCATTTGCTAATTAAATTCGAGTTTGTACAGATGCAAGTAACAACAGAATGTATGTGTATATTATTTGATTACAATTGTTTAACGCTAATCAATTCAAAGTACATAAATATATTTTCAGGAATGGTCAATATTTACAAGGCGGTATAATTTTTGTTATCAAGATATTGTTTTTTAGACTCGGAAATATAGGATACATTTTATCTTCAAAACTAAAGGTAGGGTACAACTTATACGTTTCATAATATGCTATTATAAACTAAGTAATGATACTAGAAGAGGGTTTATAGTTCTATGCAATATAATTTTCAATTAAACTGCTTTCTCTCCCCCCAATAAATATTGACTGCCGGAGGAGGATACTCTCAAATTTTGGTGCTGCATAGACTGATCAGATACCAAAGTTCCGTCTAAAACAAATGAAACAAAAAAGCAGTTTTACAGTCAAGCAACAACGAAAATTTACCCCACCATATAAAATAAAAATCAGGAACAAATTTATACAGCCACCTTCTCCCAAATATAGAAAGAAATATATTTTTCATGTCAAATGCACTTGTATGAATGCACCAGGTATGTGCAGAGGAAGTCATGCTGAACCATTTCCTTAGTAAGGGTATCTTTACACTGATGTAATGTATTTTCTACAAATACATATGTAATGCCAAGCTCTAGAGAAAAAGACCTTACTGCATAATAACTTCACTGGCCTTTGTGTGGTTCTAGTATTAGGTCGGACAAGGTAATAACACGTTTCTACTGAATGATACACGACCGGACATATTCGACAGACACATCGACACATTATAATCTGGCTCTTTGCTTTCTGGTTGAATTTGATAAGAAGGCACCACGTTCCATCGTAAAATCAATGGGTAACTACTTCGTCAATACTGTGGTAGCTAACACTAGCCTATGTACGTGTCCGTCTTCAAAAACACTCTGGCTTTTAACTGACGTCTGGCATTATCTGAACCACTGTGACATATTCTTTGCTTACTAAGCACAAGATAATTATAAAGTGCATTATCATTGAATAATAAAATGAGTTCTACATTGTCTGTCCAACCCGATTTAAATCCAAGGGGATCCGGAAGATTTTCTCCTTAAGGGGCGATTAACCTGTGGATACAACGTACATTTGTTTCTCGCACGTCACGTTCTGTTGCTTCTCTTTGATTTTCTAAGCCCAAATCAAACACTCCTTTAGCTTGCTGATTCAACACTGCATTGACACAGGATAGTGGTACACCTCTGTCGCGTAACAAATTCATTTGCCTTAACTGGGTCAAACGGTTGAGTTGATTCATCTTGATCTATATTAATCTTGATTGTTTATGCTCTGCGCATACCGAGTCTATTATGGGTAAGATCAAGGGAAGTAATTTGGTATGGGAGGTAATAACCCTTATAGGAAAGGACTATTTGTCTATGCTAAAACTGTTGCGATCTGCATATAAAATGGTTGACCCTAAATAACAAAGTAAGCAAACAAGACATACTAAAAGGTACCAAGATTTTTAGGACTCGGCTCCCCAACCCGATAAAGGAACTACCAGCTAAATTTTAGCAACCCAGAAATGCCAAAATATAATATTTTGACCCCCCCCCTGCAAAAAACAATAAAATGTACAAGTCTACTCAGCATGAAACAATGGCAGTACCACAGCCCAGCCAGATTTGTTGCTTTCACATTTCGCATACGTTCATCGTTTGACTTTCAATGCCGACATTGGTGCCGTTAGATTGGTGTTGATAGTGTTTTTATTTTATTATTTTTTATTTACGGCACAGCAACATTTTGAAGGCTATGTCATGCCCGGACAAGTAAAGTGTATTCCCCAGTGAAACACCACGGTAGCCGATCCAAACTGGTAAAATACTTCTGGTAACGAGCCCAATGTATGAACCACTGAGCCGACTCTAACAGTTCGGAAAAAGTGGTGAGAAGAAATATTTTTGGGTGAAAATGCATTAGCAAAGACATAAAGTTAAGACAAAATGGTTGAATTTATGGTAAAATAAATAAAGACAGACGCCCAGCCATGAATCAATCAATTCATTCCTCCATGCATAGCAGTCTCCTACGCAACAATATTATCATTATTGCAACTAAAGTTTCGACATTTATTTCACTGTAACAGAAGTGACCATCGCGTCTGAAGAGGAAGAAGAAGAAGAAAAAGAATGAGTGAAATAAGCCAAAATTTTAGTCTGTATATTGCCGATGTATATTGTACCCACGTCTCTGATATTAATGGTCGATATTTTATCGTCAGGACCTCTCAAAAAAAGCTGGATGATTTTACCAGGCATATTTTCTTTCCTGAAAGGTAGTTTAGTATCAAACAGCTCACGAATGTGAGCACTTGGGTATCGACGATTGGACGATTGGAATGATTTCTAGTTGGATATCGACCATTAGAATGATTTCCACTTGGGTATCGACGATTGGGATGATTTCCAGTTGGATGTCGACCATTGGAATGATTTCCACTTGGGTATCGACCATTGGGATGATTTCCACTTAGGTATCTACCATTGGAATGATTTCCAGTTGGATATCGACAATTGAAATGATTTCCACTTAGGTATCGACCATTGGGGTGATTTCCACTTGGGCATCGACCATTGGGATGATTTCCAGTTGGATATTGACTATTGGGATGATTTCCAGTTGGATATCGACCATGGGAATGATTCCACTTGGGTATCGACCATTGGGATGATTTCCACTTAGGTATCGACCATTGGAATGATTTCCACTTGGGCATCGCCCATTGGGATGATTTCCACTTGGGCATCGACCATTGGGATGATTTCCACTTGGGTATCGACCATTGGGATGATTTCCACTTGGGTATCGACCATTGGGATGATTTCCACTTCGGTATCGACCATTGGGATGATTTCCACTTGGGTATTGGCGATTGGAATAATTTCAGTCGTTGAAAGCTAGTGAATTGAAAGCACAGCCGAAACCATGCATTATATAGCGAGTACATATCCCGTAATTCCATTACGTCACGGTGTTTCTAACAATAAAAGGAAAAGCTGTTTATGTGAATATCTGCACTCATTAGGCCCACATAATGTATGAATAATACATAGTTGTCTACTGTGAAGTGTAATACATGATAATAAATATATTCTTCAATTGCTTACTGCAAAAATGGCCGATTAGACAAAAAGTGCTTCAATTCAACAAAATTAAAAACTGATTGTAGAATCATATTTATCTCGAGTCATGAGGAAATTCAAAGACATAATTCAGTGGTGGATCCAGAAATATCGGTGGGGGTGGGGTGTGTGGTACGTAAACAGTTAGGCGAAGAGTCTGTGGAACGGAATCCCCGGCGGGGATTAACATCGATGAGGAACAATCATCGTTTACATGTGAGTGTCTGTATGTATGAATATGTGTGTATATAGGTACGCACACACATTATATCTCAAGTTTACATGAAAGAGGTTGTTGTGAATCTATGATAAATGTTGCCTACTAAGGGACGTTTGGGTCTGATCTCAAGTACGATTATAAAGAGGTATTTGGGATTGATCCCACGCTTGCCTAAAAGTAATTTCTAGGACTGATCCCAAGTTTTCCACGTAAAAGATTTGAGATTGATCCCAAGTCTGGTAAGACATTCTTGGAATTGATCCCAATGTTTCCTAGTAAGCCTATTAAAAAAATTGGTTCAATCCCTTGTTCGTCTGGAAAGACATTTTGGGAATTTATCCCAAGTTTGTCTGGAAGGTAATTTTCGGGATCAATCCTAAATTTTCCAGGTAAGGGATTTTGGGGATTGATTCCAACTTTGACTGGAAAGAGATATTTATAGGTCAATCCAAAGCCTGCGTGCTAAGATATTTTTGAGGTCAATCCCAAGTTTGCCTGACAAGACATTTTGGGGTTGCTCCCAACTTAGCATGGTAAAAGTATTTTTGGATTGATTCCAAAACTGTTTGCTAAGAAACTTTTGGGATCGATACCAAGTTTGCCAGGTAAGAAATTGTTATGATCTATGCAATGTCTCTTTGATAAGGTTTTCTTGTTTACGAGTGGAGTGGGGTGGAAGAGACTGGAGTAATCCATCCCAAGTATACTTAGTGAAAAAGTGTGTGGTTGGGTCAGTCCTACAGTTAAACGCAGTGGACGGAATTATAATAATATGGTTTTCTGCTTATGCAGGTGTGAAAGAAACCCTTGAATACCAGGGTACAAACATTAGGTATATAGGCATATAGTAATATTATACCAAAGTATAGTTGCATTAATCTACTTGTGTGTTAGAGATACAACTTTGAAAAGCTTTACCACAAACTCTTAATGTTTGTGCTGCCGCTCCTAGCAAGACACAAAACAGTGCCATTTCAAGATGAAACCTTAAGCCATAATACAGGAATACAGAAAGGAGCAATACATTATAGTCCAGCACCTAAAAATAAAAAAATCAAGACTTGCTAACAAAATTCTACAAAATGTTATTCAAATTTGTATTATTCAAAAACGTTTATTAACAACAGTTGAATAAATATTATTCTCATTTTGTAGTGATATATAACTACTAACGAAAAATGAATTTTTGTCTGATATATTAAATTAATCTTTTTTAGGAGACTATAAACTATATGGACAAATAAATTCTTAAAGGTCCATTTCCATCAGAGCCTGAGCTAAGCTTACCGCATTTTAAGACATTTTTGTAATTTCTATACATATTCATATTTTAGCAAAGGTTTGCAGAGGGACAACCTGTTGACATGTTAATTATTCTGATATGCTACAGTCAGATTATAACAAAATTCATAATTTATGCAGCCATTATTTAAAATATATATCAGTTACTATTGAGTTATATTATGTCTTTGTCTGTAGTAAATTACTTATGGCTACTATTCCAAAGTTTCAGTTGAATACAGCAACTGTGGTATATGATTTTCAAGAAACTCTAACACAAAATTTAATTGTTCACCCTGTCCCTGTCGGAAAAGTGATGCCTATTCTTAAGCAAAGTTCAGTCTGATACATTCTGAAATCGACTATGGGTTTGCCCTATGATGGACATATTTAACACATTTCAAGACTGACTGTTGACATATATAGTCATTTATTTATCTTATAAACGTTTTTGCGATACCTATTCTTAAGCAAAGTTCAGTCTGATACATTTTGAAATCGACTATGGGTTTGCCCTATGATGGACATATTTAACACATTTCAAGACTGACTGTTGACATATGTAGTCATTTATTTATCTTACAAACGTTTTTGCGTTTATTTTAGCTCACCTACCTGTAAGACCAAGTGAGCTTATGGTAGGCACCTGTCTTGTATTGTGTGTCAGTTGTTAGTAAACAATTGTTACCACTCAGTAAGCCGTATTTATCCAACATTTGTATCAGACTTGAAACATCGGCTTATATCATCAAGATCTTAGATGTGCTAAGATTATGAGAGAGTGGCATTCATATTAATGAGGTGGTCTTTCATCTGATTTTTCTGACCTTGTTACTAATCTGGGAGCCATATTTCTAATCTGGTTAAAATCAAACTTGGAATATATGTTTATAGTATCAATATATCAGAGAATTGTAATAATGAGTGAGATCCATGCATAATAATGAGATGTTTTTGCATCTGATTGAGCTTGGTACCATTTTGGAAGCCATAATTCTGATCCAAGTTTGATCAAACTTTGTATGTGGGTTATATTTTATAGATATTTTGTGATTTTGATAATGAGCAAGATCAATGCATATTAATGCGATGACCTTTGCATATGATTAGCTGAACTTGTTACCATTATGGAAGCCATATTTTTGATCTAATGCATATTAATGAGGTGATCTCGCATGTTATTGTTTGAGCTTGTTACCACTCTAGAGACTATTTCTGATACGATTATAATCAAACTTGATAAATGAGATTATACCATCAATATCTTTGATTAGTAACATTATGAGCAAAATCCATGCATGTTAATAAGGTAATTTTGCACCAGATTAGCCGAGCTTATCAACACTGTAGTGACTCTATTTCTGATTGTATTTTTACACAATCTGGTAAATATGCTTCTATCTTTAAGATATATAATTTATTTTATTATGTTCAAGATTTACGCATATTAATAAAGTGATCTTGCATATGATTCGATTAGTTTCTTACCACTATGAATATTTCTGATCCGATTTTAAACAAGTGATAAAAAGGCTAACATCATAACGTTGCTGGAAGATTTGTATTATGAGTGAGACTTTTGTATATTTATTAGATGATTTTGCATTTGATTGACTAAGGATTTTTACCAAACTAGAGATTGTAGATTTGATAGGATTTTGATTAAACTTGGTTAATATGCTCATATCATCAAGATCTTGGTTGAGTATGATTATGATTGAAATCCACAAATAATAATTATATGACCTTGCATTTGATTGGCTGAGCTTGTCAACACTTTAACAACTATATCTCTTATCGGATTTTAATTAAACGTGTTGAATACTTTATAATATCAAGATGTTGGATGAGTTTGATCACGAGCAAGACCTAAGCATTTTGTTAAGGTAATATTGTATCGGATTGGCTAAGTGAGGTTTGCACTTATTAATAAGACGCTTTGCATCTGATTGACTGAGCTTGTTATCGCTATTGACTGAGCTTTTTATCGCTATTGACTGAGCTTGTTATCGCTATTGACTGAGCTTGTTATCGCTATTGACTGAGCTTGTTATCGCTATTGACTGAGCTTGTTATCGCTATTGACTGAGCTTGTTATCGCTATTGACTGAGCTTGTTATCGCTATTGACTGAGCTTGTTATCGCTATTGACTGAGCTTGTTATCGCTATTGACTGAGCTTGTTATCGCTATATAAAGTCTATATTTCTCATCCTGTTTCTATAAAACCTGGATAAATGGGTTTATATCACCAGGATCATAGATGACTTCAATTATGAGCAAGATACTATCCATATTAATTATATCTTTATCTTTAGAAAGAATTATTATTAGGGTATAGTAAAATAGTAAAAACATGATATAAAATTTGGGAGATCGTTTACATAGGTTGTGTTCACATGCACATTTATAGTGAAAAATACATTGTTATTTTATCTAAACCAGGTGAGCGATATCATGACCATTTCAACCATCTTGTTATCAAAACACTGTATGTTTATTCTAACACTATGTGGTAATTTAATTTGTTCATTAGTTTTCTTTTTTCTTGTTTTTTATTTTTGCTTATGTTTTTTGTGCTTGATAATCTGTTTGTGTTTCAAACTTTTGATTTGAGTCCACATTCACTCCCACAGAAAGTATGTAGATCATTTAATGCAAGTGTGCATTAATTAACATTTTGCGCAAATTCTTCATAATTAGTGTAGACACAGATTTGATAATATGAGAGATGCCTGGGATTGTGTTGTTCATGATTAAAAATAGCTTTAGAGAAAGTAGGTCCCGAGGTTCCATAAACCTTGAAAATTCTTCAAGAAAGAACCATATCCGCTGAAAGATCTCATTTATATAAGATTCAGCTACAAAAAATGAAAATTCTTTTTTTGCTTTTAATTTGTATATATGATAAAATACAATGTGAGTATAGATGATGAGAGAAAATTAGTTTGGGGTAAACTTTTAACACTTGATTCTCCATTCTTTTTCATAAATTTTATCAACATACATAATATTTAAAAATGAAATAATGTTAACACCCTTTCTTGCATAGCAGGAAAACAATAATTGCACAAATATTTTGAACTTAACTAGAGTGACTTAATACTTCATGCATGTTGAGAGATCCACAACACATACCTTGAACTCCCAAAATTCATGATATACTCTTTCCATTCAAGGATATTGTTAATTTGTTTTTTTATTTTTGTTGAACATCCTCGAAGGCAATAGTCATAGCATGCGAGTTAGCAATCTGAAACTCCATAGCCACTTTGGTTATCTAAATGTATACAAATCTTGCATTATGATAAAGTTCCAGGATTTCATTTCAGTGCAAAACCATTCCTCATTATCAGAATATCCGCATGTTTCTAATGGCTATGTTCTTCTTCTTATCCACCACAAATTCAACGGTATAATATGAAATAATAAAGAAAGTGCATAATTTTAACATTACAAGTATACCACTTAATTCTTGTTTCTGCTCTGTGGATAGTATCACAAAGGAGAACAACAATAACTCATAACATAGACTGCATATTACTTTACTTCATTTGACAGCTAACACTATCAGTCAGCATTCGTAAATACTCTCAAATATAGATTTTCTATAATATAATTGCATATATTTGTAGATTTGCAGAGAATTGATACTTGATCAACATTTATATCTTTTCATCATAATGGAGTTAACAGTTTATTATTCTTATTCTTCTTCTTATTATTATTATTATTATTATTATCATCATCAGCATTATTATTATTATTATTATTATTATTATTATTATTATTATTATTATTATTATTATTATTATTTAACTTACGTGTATCTGTCTTTGAAACTCTACCAGTAGAATTCCAAATTACCCTATATTTCGACCAGACTTTATCATCAACACTAACACATGTTGCTGGATCTGTGAAGGAGCTTTCAGCAACACGTCTTTGGCGTCCACCGATGATAAAGTGCGTCACATAACTGGCGTGTACAGAGGAGCCACACATTGGGTATGCAACCTGCAGTTGCAAATTTACCCTTACAAACCAAGAATTCCGGTTGTACCTCATAACCTGCGCGGCTACGATGGTCACCATATCAATCAAGGAATCGCAACGGCATCGAATACACCAATAAGTGCCATTCCCAACAACATGTAAAAATACATGACGTTTTTACTGGGTCAGCTGCAGTTCATTGCCTCTCAGCAGATCCTCAGTTCCAGCTAGGACAAACTCGTGAGCAGCCTTGTGGTAAACGGCAAGGATCGTTTTACAATCACTCTCCGATTCGTCTGAGCTTCAGTTGATGAACCTTAAAGTTTGGCTTGCTCACCCACAGAGGAATTTACACGTACGAGTACAAGAGCGACATGGGGAAGTTTTCTGAAAATCAGTTGCCACCGAATGACGCCTTTTATTCACCGCTATCACGCGAACGCATTTTCGCCAACTACTATGTTCAAACGAATTACGTCTGGTCCGCGTTTGGTTGTCGAAACCTCGGCGACTACCACAACTTGTTGCTGCTTGCGGATGTCTTTGAAGCGTTTCGTGATACTGCCCTGAGCGTGTACAAGCTCGACCCCGCACATTATTTCTCATGACTAGGAATGGCTTGGGATGCAGTGCTTTCGAAAACCCGCATCGAGTTTAAACTTTTAATGGACATTAATCAGCATTTGTTTATCGAACGCGGTATCCGAGGAAGGATTTCCATGGCTAGTTGTCGGACGCTCGAGCGAACAACCCTCGCGTAGAATGATAGAGCCCCTTTGCACCAGACAGTTACATTATGTTTCCGGACAAAAACAACCAGTATGACTGGGCGATGATACAACCGATGCCTGTAGGCGAGTTTCAGTGGATTAATCCCACGGATGCAAATAAACACAAACACATACGCGATTACTTTTTCGAAGTCAACTTGCAATACAGGGACGAGCTTCACGACGCCCAAAATGTTTTATCCGCTGACCCTTGAAACGAGTTGTTGTTCCCGTACCAGTGTACGTTCGTGAGTGGCGAAGTCACTGGGGACGGTTCCAAGCGTAAGTTCACCATATGCACCAACCTGGTTCCGAATCGGCGTCCAAAGCCCAACTATGTAGTCCACGTACGAAACATGCAGATGTATCTGCGGTTGGGCATGCGTGTGCTACCAGTCCACTAGGTGATCAAGTTCGCTAGCTTGCGTGGATGGCTCCAAATATCCAGATCAATACGGATCTGAGAACGGCCGCGTCAAACGAATTCGAGCAAGACTTCTTCAAGCTGATGCATAATGGCTTGTTTGGAAAGACAATGGATTATATACGTAAACGAATTCGCGTCGACCTTGTCTGGGACAGTGAACAAGACAAACTTCGCAGGCTTATCGCGGACCCGCATTCAAGTCACGCATACTATTCAATGGTGAACTCGTCGCTGTATACAACAAGAAATCCCGGCTAAAGTTGACAAAGCCAGGCGTGGCTAAATACAACAGAGACAAAAGGTGGTGGTATCGTAAGAATTACGGAGACCACATCAGCATAGAACAGATGGGTTCTGTCATGTAACCTCAGGACCTGCATTGCAACCAAAACAAGGGCACTGTTCACGGTTGGGCATGATGACCAAATGATTCACAATGAAACCACTCAAGCTAGAATGAAACGGAATAACGAATATGTCAGTTCTACAGAGATTAAATGTGTTACTACTGGACATGTCATGTGATGTTCTCCTGAATATTGCTGCTAAGGATCTGGCAAGTAGCGATATTCAGAAATATCTTCTGAATGCTCAGGAGCTCAGCCAAGTACAGCTCAATACTTTTGTGAAGGAAACACTCATTGTCTCAGATGATGTCACACACAAGTCAAGTTCAAAGATCCCTACACAAGCCAAAGGCTCTGACCATCTCATTCCTGTATGAATCAAAAGCAGAAGCCAATTAAAAAAAAATCCACTATAAAGGCAGACAGGAATATACTTCATTGCCGCATCACTGCCTACCATGCTGGTAGGAAGATGGATCTGAACAAGATATTAAAACATGAGCTGAATTCTATGCCAATTGCTCTGGCATGCGTAAATGGCAGTCTAATAACTGGCAATAAGCCATTCTATCCGATTTGATGACCAGGGATGTAACGTGTACAACAGAGGTTACTCTTGATAGAACGTCCTGCCTAGTGATAAATGGCCAAGCCCTAGTAGTGTCACTTGGGAATCCTGCAAGAGCCAAAAACTTTGGTGAACTGGAAGATGCATTTGTTGAACTTATCGTTCATGCACGAAGACCCTTTGACAGTATCGATGATACTTTTGATCAGTATAGGGAAACTTCAATCAAGACTGGTACCGGGAAGAAACGCTCGAAACATTCTCCTCTGATAAGGTGAGTAGTGGAGATATATATGTGCCAGTCTGCAGCAACTGGTCTGAGTTTCTAACTGTACCTGCTAACAAGGCAGACCTGGCACAATTCCCTCAAACCATCTAACCGCAGATGCTCATGCAGACATAACACTAGTAGTTGCTGGTGGATTCTAGAGAGTGGATGAAGTACAGGCATCCAACCCTGATTAGGACAGTCAAAAACTACAGCCCAATAACGAAGAGGCAGATACAATGCTTGTCCTGCATTGTTTGTACACCTTTGCAGAGAGTGTTGTTGTATCAGCGTGAGACACAGATGTGTCGGAGCTACTGGTAGCACATTTCCACAAAACGAAGTGCTAAAAGATGTGGATGAAGTAAGCCGCATCCAAACGTCGAAAAT
Source organism: Margaritifera margaritifera (assembly GCA_029931535.1). NCBI lineage: Eukaryota > Metazoa > Mollusca > Bivalvia > Unionida > Margaritiferidae > Margaritifera > Margaritifera margaritifera. The sequence continues at coordinate 239,195 of JAQPZY010000993.1, read as the reverse complement.
ATATTCCAGTGCATGAAAGCAGGCAGAAGCTTTCCTTCACTAAGCCGGTCTCTGAAGCCCTCCTTCCTTTCCAAGCAATAATAGGATGCTAGTCTTTGCTGGACATAGTAAGAAGACTGCATGGAAAGTGTTCAACACAGACAATCATCTCCTCAAAGACCTTGAGAAAGGAACACTGACACATAAAACAATGAGGGATGCAGAGAAGTTTGTGTGCAAGTTGTACAGTGAACCAGAAGCAAGCAGCTGTGACGAAGCCTACCTTGAACTGTTTTGCAAATGCAAATCGCCAAAAGTAGTATATGTGTCTGTTTGACAAGTAGAACGAAAGGCGCTGGTAACTGTTCAATATGTTAGACAAGATCAGATTCATTGATTTGAATACGGGGTGGGGGTGGGGGGAGATACATTGGGCACAGTTAATAAGTTTTGGGCATGGACACACGAACAGCTATAGGTTCTAATGCAGTGTTAAGATTAATTATGCTGTGTGGAGTATTTTAATTTATGACGTTGGAGACTCCTGCTGCCTTTTCAACATTTCTTTCAAGTTGTTGTATGTTATGATTTAATTTAGATTAACTTTGTCGCGCTCTTTTAATAATGTATTCTGAAGGCAGACAGCTGTTAGGTCATGGTCTTTAAGTAGAAGACTTATTTATTCAGTATTTGCCTTCGGACCTCGGGAAATCTATTGTAGAGTGCGGTGTAAGACATATTTTTTACAGTGGTGGAAGTAAGGGACTTCTTAGAATTATCCTTGGTACTCTATCATGGGGCTCTCCAGCTTCCACCCTTTCTCTACTTCCAACCCTATTCAAAAGTTTGATTGGATCATTATATCATTTCGGAAGTCTAGTAGATTCTCTTTGATTTCGTATTTATTCGGTTTCGAGCATGCATATACACTGGGGACAGCGGTTTGTTGCTCATTTAGAGAGCCGTATCTAAGTGGCTCATTGCTTGTAGTGCTGTTTTTCTTATGTGTCAGTGATTTTAGCTGCACTTTTCGTGAGCTGAATTTATTTGGTCTCTAGCTTGTAGCATCGTGATTCTTATTTGCCACACTATTACAATGAGTAATTGCCTTTTTGGTTTCAAACTCGGTTTGGGTGATTCCATGCGCAGGTTTGAGAGGTGACAAGACTGTAAATTTGATCTCGACCTGTCTGTCTTGGTACGGAGAGAATTGTTGAAAGTTTTTATTTTCTACTCCACCTTAGCTGCGTTGGAGCAGCAATTGACAGCAGTGTTTAGTGGATTTCTAATTTCCACAAACTTCTCTGGCCTATAGAGAAGCCATGGCTTTCTCATGTGTCTCTCTCTTGAAATCATAGTCTCCACTTAAGGCAGTCGCTAGGGTACAAGAATTGGTCTCTCTGAAAATTAGCACAGGCAATTTTTTCCTGGAATGATGATCCATCACGGCCATCTTATCAACATCTAGCGCCAGCGTGATTAACTGATTTGAGTCTTTTTGACCACCCGCAGAGGCCAAAGTTGTGTGTTGCATCGGAATTGCATAAACCGACCTCTCTCTTGCTTAACTAACACGACCCTCTACTCCACCCACACGGCACAAAACCCATGGCAAAAAGAGTGATCCCATTAGTCGTCTTTCATTACATGCAGTAGAGTGCTTCGATTTGTACATACTTGAGCTCGCAGGTGGGTGCATGGGTTATCATTCAGCCATGGAAAAAATGTCTACCGGTAATCAATAGAACCTTGCATGGTGGGAAAAAACGTATCTCCAATCGTAGACACAATTGCCATGAACCTGCCCGATAGATATTATTAAGTACCTAACATATATGTGTGAAAAAGGAAATGTATTTGATTGGGATGGATGGAGTTGATTGTCAAATACAACAGCACGGGACTTTGAAAGTTGTTCTGTGCCCAGACAAGTAAAATATTTCGCCCAAGGATATATCCGGGCTGCTTTGATGGTAGGTATCGAACCCACACACTTCTAGTTATGAGAACAACACTTTAGCCACTGAGTCACCTGGAAAAAGATAGTGTTATATACCACATATTAGGGTATCAATCACACGTTAAGCATCATTAACCCACTCGAATTCGGTAGGCAACACAATTTTTGTTTTACATATGTGCTGATAACTTCGCAATTATACTACTTTAAAGTACCCCAAACATGTCTAAATGGAAGCGGCATTCTATGATTTAGAGCTGTATTGGAAAAAGCTGTGAGACAGGCCGTAAGCCCCTCAGGTTTTTCCTGGTGACATAATATATTATGCTCATTATCTCCAGATTGGCTTGAAGGAACTAATGAGATTGCAATTAGTTTATTTAGCTGATTCTTGTGTAAAGATGAACTGACGCACGATCATCAGAATATTTCCTTGCGCCATCCCCGTGCAGGCCTTTGGTTTTAACAAGAATGGTGTTAACTGTCGAAGTGGACAAGGCAATACTACATTTATTGTATAATGCATATGATTCATTGAAAAATGAAAAGTAAAAATAACAAAACCCTTACAAAATGCATTTCACTTTCGACGGCACTTTAGGCATATTTTATAAATCCTTGCATTCACCAGTGGACAAAATGTATATTCAGTTGCTAAAGAATATTTTTTTTATGGATTCTGAAAAAGTTGTTCATTGCTAGATCAAGGCTAATTTAAGCTGCAATTGATAACTGTCTACCCACCACTTGTTTGGATGTTAGCTTGCAATGTTGCACGCAATTAAAATTAATAGTAATACTAATAATAATAATAAATTGTGTATTGTGAGCAGTTGAAGCTTAGAAGAGGCACTCATATCGATATGGTGCTGATGGTGACCTGTATATTATAGTGTTGTGTTGCATTGTTTAATGTATTGCGGTCTAGGTTACACGATTAAAAAATAAAGTGTTACTGTTGACTATATACCAACATCACGCAGATGTTGCACTTTATCTACTTTGTGCTGTTCCTGCGTTATATGTACATGGTGATTTATAACACTCCTTCGTCACAATAAGTTACATAGCCTCGACAGAGTGCCTCATTAGCGCTTTTGTCTCATATAAACTGCAGTCCACATCTTTTGTTGTATGCCAGTTATGAATAAATCCAAAGAATTGATTGATTTGTGCTTGAAACGTCATATGGTGCCGAGGTAATTGAAGTAATGTATCTTGCCTATAGGCACACCAAGGTGGCTGAACGAGTTTGGTCTTGCCATAATACAACCCCGATCCAGAAATGGTAATTTCATATTAATTGTTTAAACTTAATTAGTCGGTTACCAAAAGCTAATATTTATGGTAGATAAATGGACCACAGAATATATATAATAACCAAGAAGAACAAACACCTTATCCATGCCTGCCGTTAAGATTTATGATAATCCTAATTATGATACTGCAGACATATATAACGAGATGAAAATGTACAACACTGAAACTCAATATGTCACATCCTATCCATTAACATTTCTGAGGGTTTAGTTTAGTGTGTTATGACCCAGCAAAACAAACAGGCTATTTACTGTCAACGGAATCAGAGTAAAGTGCCTTTCCAAAATACACACCAGGTAGCTTTCCCGGTTTGATCAGAAGATAGGATTCGAATTCGCACTGTCTTTGTTGCAAGTCCGGCACGCTAGCTAGTAAGCAACCGCGACTCCTTAAACACTTTTGATATGTTAATTTTAAAATTTGTAAAGAATGATTTCTGTAAACAAAGATACAGATCACATTTTAACTTGATATTTTTAGGGACCATCAACATTGGGTAGTCTGGACAGTATCGTCTGTTTGCGAGATTTCCTACAGGAAAAATGAACCAGAATTAGTCAAATTAGCACAGAGATTTCATGTTCATTTCCAGATGCAAAAATTACCTTTCGAATGTAAAATACCGTTAACTGATTACGATGCAGTCAAATAAAATATCAGCAGCATATATATGAACGATTGTAATTTAATCTGAAGCAATTTAAGATTCCACAACATAATCGGTAATAAAACAAAACCAAAGAAAAGAAAGCAAATGTTTGATTGATAATTGGACAATGGAACATAAAACTGTATTCCATGGTTTTGGGGAACCTAGACCTGCTGTTGTCTCAGCTACTTACAAACGTAAATTCAGCTACGGAGCAGGTACTGTTAAATATTGGATAACATTGTCTCCTGGTGTGTATTACAATCTCGTGTAAGACAAAGATAAACCTACTGACTAGACTTACGTCTTTCTGCAAAATAAGAACGGGCTCACATATTAATGTATTGCAAGGTTAAATCAAAAGATTATAGCACATGTAATCTGCATGATAGCTGGTCAGGTGTAAAACATAGCTTATAATACACAGCTTGCTTTGACAGTATCAGACACTGTTAGAAATTTAATGGAGTTAATAATTTTAGGAGAGAAATGTTAAGGCACAGACTAAAACATTATGGTATAATTTCCATAATAATAATTTTCAAAACTGAAAGTAGACTATGATGTTGGTGGTAACAGTGTACGTTTATCATTTGGTTCGATGATTATGCAAATGGGCAGTATCCTCAAGTACAACAACAATTTACAGATATCCAAATACTAGTGTAGCTTGTGATTAAACTCTAACATTATTACCGATGTAGAAAAGAGCAATATCTTAACAGTACGCCAAGAAATTGTAGAGGACGAAAAAGAAGGCAAAGTGCACAAAGAATATGTAGAGAAGAAGGATTTGATACTCAAACACAATGCTATGGAACAAACAACAGTACACCATGAAACGGTCAAAACGACAGCTGAGGTTAAACTTTCTCAAAAACGCGACGATCATCCAAGGTAAGAAAGTCTGGATGACGATTTAAGACACTCGCTTATATATGCCGCCATTGGGGCAATTATCCTCGTCGCTGCTATTTAGCTAACAAGTACAAAAACAAAGATAATGCATGCAGAACGCGACGACTGTTGTTCCTACTGCCGTCTGAACCATTGGCCATTGAATCAAATTATCAATGGGCAGGACCAATTTAGTATGCAGTAATAGTGCTTAACAAGTTTAAAACAACAATACGATGTATGCCGACGGCCAGCATATCATCGATACGGTCTATATATCAAATTTATTTTCAAAATTTCCCATTAATCTCTATTTTCACCCGATATATCTCAAATCAATGACTGTATGCATCTAAATAGCACTTTTATAACCTATTTACATGATCATTTGGTGTATCTAATGAACTTACTATTGACTAAATGAAACAATCCCAATCTTAACCTATTCATGTAAATCTGTATATGAGCTTCCAATAAGTGACTGATACCTATGTGCAATGTTAAATATTCAGTCATGTCAAACATTCATTATGTACTTTTGCATATTTTATATTCAACTTTGGTATGCAAAATGTCGCTTAAACGTTAAATGACATCAGTTTTACCTCCTTTTAGTATATTCAAAAGTCTTGTTCTGTGGTAAATAGTCTATACTCTACTCGCTCTACCTCATGGGTGTGTCTTTTCTTAAGTCTGTTTGTTAAGTCTCACTGAACATTTACAGAACAAAATTGTCCAATTTTTCAACTGATGATCTTGTTTAAACAAGGTTCAATCTTATTGAAACAATCATATAAATACTGAATATTACCGCCGCAAAATGTATACTAATTTCAATTTCTCTTCAATGAAATGAATGTTTTAGTCATAATTCTATACATATTTTGCATATTAATAAGTCTCAATTATTTTCTAGCCTGAGAACGTGTTAAAGAGGTTTGCATTTTTTTCTAATTTGCTTTGGCATTGATTCACTAATTATAGAAGTCTTCGTGATTTATATAACTAGAATTAATTCAAGATATACTTCCCTTTTTTGCGTGTGTAATTATATACTAAACCTTTGCGTTTTATCATGATGTTTTGGAAAATACCTACCTCACTGTCAATAGCTATCTTCCAACGTTGGTGGTCATATCGGAACTGTACTACTATTTTCTATAGCAGATATTTTATCTAAGATTCGTAATCGAACATTTTGATACGCTTATTGCGCGTGCAGAGCGACTGGGTCAAGCTCCTCTTTGAGTTAGCCACACAATAAAATCTGCTTATTTTGTTTGCATGCCTTTTCTATTTTTACACCTGACTTCCTAGTGAGCTTATTGCAAACACACGGTGTCTGTGTCACGTGGCCCCTGTGCGTTAGCCGTACAATGCAAGTTATCACTTTTTTCATGCCTTGTTTCAAGCCCTTTCGTAATCGTTGAGGATTATTTCGAACCTGGAGTATATCTGATTTACTTTGAATGTACTGGCCAGTCTGTAGACAGTGGAGTGCTCTCAGTTTAAATGGAAACAAATTTCACATTAGTAAGAGTCAACCTATGCCTTGGAAATGCACCTTATATGCTTTGCATATAACCTTGGTTATCAATAACGTGGGAATTACTTGTATACTATCATTCTGTAAGGCTTGTGTAGAAAAAGAACATTTAAAAATCGCAGTAGGAGTCTCATGTACACATTAATCATAATGATAGTACTTAATTCTGTTAAATCAAAAACACAACTGAAGCATTTATTCTAGTGACATTTCAAAATCAGTTGCCGCAAGATCTTCATTTTCACTCTGTGTAGTAGTTTTGAAACAGTTGAGAGAAACGTCAACATGTATTCAAAAACATATTCTCTGCAACTATATATACACAGAAATTGAATTCGTTGTAATGCTTCAAACCACCCACACCCGTCCAGAAAACAAAATTTTAAAACAATGCCTTATTGCACTCGGAAGGAATTAACATGTCATGCATAAGTGGCATTCATAAATTTCTCGCTGGCTGTTTTGGCCAGGAATAAAAACCTGAAGGCATTTTAAACACCGGGAAAATTTTAGCATACAACACTGGATTTACTTTTACTTTGTTTTAATCAAATTTATGTTGAGGTCTTTCGAAGGAACATCGGGCAAGTACACAAGATGGTAATACACAAAAACTATTTTTGGTCTGGAAATATAGTCGTCTCTGAAGAAACATCGTATCCTTACACGAGATTGTAATACACAAAAATATGAGTGGTCTAGTAAATGTTTCATTTTCATTAGTATTGCTCTCGTGTCCGAAGGTGATGTCTTTCAATGGATCGTCGTATTCCAACACAAGATAGTTATACACAAGCATGTGAGTGGTCCAGAAATATCGTCGTCTCAAAAGGACATGTGCTTTGAAGGAACATCATATTCATACATGAGATTGTAATAGAAAAATGCAATAAATGCATCAGTGGTCCAGTAAATGCATCAGTGGTCCAGTAAATTTGTAGTTTTAAGTTTAAGTTTGCTCGTGTCCCTAAACTAGAACATACTAATGGAAATTTAAAAAAAGACTGGTCCACTAACGGCCATATACTAGCTACTTATAAAGGAAGCGGAAGGCCCTGAGACCTAGGTCGAACGGGTCATACATATAAATATAGGCAACAAATATGATTAAGGCGAGCGCTTTTTTGTAAACCCCCAGAAAGGCAAGCCACTCCAACCAAAAGTAAATATGCACCACGAAAAACATAATAAAAGGTACACATATTCTAAACAAATCCCCCCAAAAGGCATACCAAAAGGCATACCAAATAAAGATAAATGCAATAAAGCGTATAACCATTACAATGTGAGGTCAGCTTGTTTTGTTTAGTAACCTCAATCTTTGAAAAAATCCAAGATCTTCTCAGTTGGAACATCATTACTGGATGCCTCTCATGCTAAACATATTGCCTCAATTGCCTCAATTAATCAACTTTTACAATATGTATTAGGGCGCATCAGACCTATCTACATACCCGGACCTGCAGTGGAGTAAGGGTGAATTGAACAAAAACAAAACCACTTAGTATGCAATATATAGATTCCTACGTTCTATCTACGTCATTTGAATTTTAAGAAACTTGTCGAGTAATTTAACAGCATTAAACATATCTGAAAACCAAGGGAACTTGAGATCGCTCACTGACGTCTGGCTAATAGCTGAATGTAAAAGCCGTTGGACAAGAAATCAGGGTCAGTATGATACTTCTTTGAAAATGTGTTCCAATGCTATTGACTACATATGCTCTGAAAACAATGTTCTAAAGATTTTACTTCATTCATCTTTATCCATATTTGATGGCACATCATCATTTCTTATCCAATATTAAACAACCTCTGTGTTGTGATACTTTATACCAAAGTTGGTCAAATTTTTCTGGCTTTCTTTTGAGATAAAGTTGCACAATTGGTTTTCATTTCAATAATGGTGACCATATTTTATAGCGCATCGGAATCAATTGGATAAATTTGAAAGCCTTTAAGCTATGATGCCTTCTGTCAAATTTGTAAACATTCTGCTGAAGCTTTTCATTTTATTTTTTCAGATGCTACTGTTCAGTGGATGTATGAGAATTTATTAAAGGTTTCCTATTTTTAGTAACAACAGCCATATTAGATGGCGGATTGAAATCTTTTGAACAAAATGTAAAGCGCGTTCTGTCAAATTGTTGAAATTATGTTTGTAATCATTTAAACAAATTTGTACTTTTAGTAACTGTAGTCGTATTTGCTGTCAGATCTACGTCAACCACTTCATGCCAGAATTGCCTCTTATCAATTTGGATAACTTTGATGAGCCTTTTCTGAAATTCAGTCGTGTAAATTTGTTTTTGTTCTATTTGTAGTCCCAGGACGATATTTTATGGCGGATGGGGTTCATTTGTACGAATTTGAAAGGCCTTTATTCCATGATACCTTCTGTGAAATTTGGTTAAATTATGTTCCGTTATGCTTGAGATGATGTCGTTTAATGCTTTTGTTCTACCTTAAGTAACAGTAGTCGTATTTGACGGCGGATCAGCATCATTTGTATCAACTTGAAAGCATTCTATGTCGATATGTTTCATTTCAAATGTGGCGAAATTATGTTGAACAGTTTATGATTATTATGTTGAGCAGTTTATGATTATAAGTCGTTTAAGTGCTTCGCTGTTTTCTCATTTTTGCAAGGGCGAACACATTTGTAATGGCGGATCAGCAGTTTTTGTACAAATTTGACCCTCTATGCCACAATGCTTTCTGTTAAATTTGGTTAAATTCTGTGGAATGGTTTTTGAGAAGAAACCATTTGATTTCCTATATTTGTTAACTAACGGCGGCCATATTTGATGGCGGATCGGTATCATTTATATACATTTTTAGGTCCTTTTTTCCTGAATGCTAAAAGTACATAATATTAGTTTCCAAATTGTTTGAGCCAATCATGTTTCCGTAAGATTTCGGATATTAACGGGTTTCCAAATTTTAGGTTTTCAGCCTATAATTTGTTTTTGAGAGCTTTCAATGTAGTTCAAAGATTTGAATATTGCTGTATTTCTGTGATAAATTTGGAATCTGTATCCAGTACGCGCTAGAGATGGTGCCAAGAGGTGTCACAACTGCAGCTCCAAAACGTGTCTCAATCTTTCGAATTGTCTGTATACAGGGAAGTACGGTCACAATAGGAGGCTTTTATTTCACTGAAATTTCGCTGATAAAAGGATTTGTTGAAGAATATCTCATTTCGCGGAGATCAAATATGTTGTCTTTCTTGGCCGGGCGGAGGAGAGTTGATGACCGACTTGGTGGTTCCCAAACATAGACGTTCGCATCTCTAGCAGGATTGGTTTTTGCTGATTCCAGCTGTGGCCAAAAGCTGGAGTAAAATTTGGTTACATGGTTTACGAGATTTGTATCTAAGCCATAATATGACATCATTTGCGGAACTAGATGAATTAAAGGATGGTTTGGTAGTATACTGAAGGGCAAGTTTCATTCATCTGAGATAAAATGATGGTTCATTTGGCTAGGCATACAGGCTTTCTGAAGGGGAAGTTCTAGATGTCCCAATACAAAGTTTAAGTCCCTGATTAGGTATCTAATCAAGCATCTACAGGGAGAATTCACAAGCTGATCCGTACACAATCAAAACATAGTCAAGTTTATATTTTAATCCTTCTGGTCTGCTCCCGAATCTGTAAGCGCGAATCGTATTAAATTAAGAGCTGTACACATTTGTGCCTGAGGTATCTTAATAAGGAAAGGTAGTGTATGTCAAAAATAAGCCCTACATATTTGGTCTCCTCAACAACAGAGATAAGAAAAGCAAACATTGTGAACGAACGACTCACGGAGGATGTTGTACCATGCACTAATGACCATACCATAAGCTCATTTGCCCTTACGGGCAGTTGGACTAAAACTTAGTTAGGTTCGTTTCAGGAATTGTTAATGAAATTGGCACAAAATTTAGCATTCTGTGTTAGTAATAGCAGTGGCGATGGTGATTATGTTGATATTAGTGCCCAAGTTAATAGCAGCATTGCTGGAGTGGTAACAAGAATATTAGTAGTAGTAACAGCAGCAGTAGTGGAAGTACTGGCGTGAAATAAATTGTCAGAAGTATGATTTACATTGAATATCTATTTGCCAAGGTGTATCTTCAGAATAGTTTACTATTTATAAACTAGTGTCTATCTACTTGCAAATATGCAGATTGTTTTAGGAAAAATCAATATCTACATAAGATCCAAAATTATGTCCAATTGCGCGTAACTAGTTGAACATTATAAACCGTGTCAGACAAAACAACATAATTATAGTTATATTTATGATAGTCCTTTTTCCAAAAACTATACGTTTTGCTATTAGTATCAGATTACATAAAGGAAATGTTAAATATTGTCTCCCGCTTCATAACAAGCGAATACAAATCATGTTCCTGACTGCCACGTAGAAGTAGGAAAATACATGTATATATCTATGTATCCATAAAGTTTAAAGGCCGTCAGACCCATGCATACATGTTCATACCACTTAGATATGGCAGCGAGAAAAATGGTTTTTATTCAATTCCTATAAAAAGGGAGAAATCATATAACATCTTTTTGGTGTAATTTTATACCAAGGACAATGATCAGATGGGTTTTTTTTATTAAAAGTTCAGGAATGACATAAAATATAAATATAATCATCTTATTTTGCCTAATACAATTGTAATTAAGATCATCTATACAAGTATAACTGAAATCATTTTATGCCACCGCGCAGAGAAGAATGGCACTGTGTGTTCTAATAATATTTTGTATAATACAAAGGTTCCACGGAACGTTGTTCTCGCCTGTGAACGGCGTTATGAGGACACATCTTTCTGCTTATGCAGGTCAGACAGAAAGTCCTAATATACCAGGATATAAGCTTTAGGGATACAGTAATAGTACACTATTATGTAAGCTGAAATTCAGAAAATGACATAGAAATGAATTTTAAAACCTAAATGCAGAATCATAATGTTCACGCCGCAGATCCCAACGTTGCAGAAGACACGAGAAGGTAGAGCATATTAGGATACAAACTTCAGGCATACACTATTTGCATTCCCCAGTTTCAACAGAACACAGCTACTGATGGGGAGGATATTTGACTGTCACGAAACTATAACATAAATCTTAATGTTGTCCAAGCAATCCATCGCCGCCAAAATATTTTAACTGTATCTGGTCCGTGATACGCAACACAATATAATATAATATAATATAATATAATATAATATAATATAATATAATATAATATAATATAATATAATATAATATAATATAACATAATATAAGGTAACGTAATGCAATGTAATGTAATGTAATATAATAAAGTTAATACAAGACAATATTATGTAAAATATCATTAAAATCTTCATAACAGAACACACATAAATATAGTGTCGTCTGTAGGTATGTATTCCTGGCCAATAGTATCCTATCCATTCATTATAATTTACATAATATATACATAGGTATACGGTTACCCGTTTAGACCCGCTCAATACAACAACATAAAAACCTTCTAGCTTGATTTACCTGTATAGATATTTCATGCATAGGATTTACACAGCCACAGGGTATTAAATAGCACAATAATTACATGAGGTTTGATCTTTGTGTTATAGATACCTACCTTCTTCCAACAATTTCTTGAATTCTAATTTCTGCATTTGACTACCATTTTCACTGAATTCTATCGGAAGTCGTCTGACGAAGAGATAACTAATAGTCCTTATCACATGGGAAGGTACAATAACAGTCTCAGCCGTAAAGAGGCTACACTGTTCGCACATATTTTATGTCATTCTTTATTGTTCTTCGACAGCTTAGACTTACGTGACATTATTGTGTTACAAATACCTTATAAGTGACAATGTGAGATGCCACTCAGTTTCTAACATTAAAAATAAATAAATAAATAAAGGTTGTTCTTTTGCTTTTATTTCACCAACTTTTGACAAAACAACCAAAGGCGTTCAAGAGACACCCAAGTTTATATACAGAAACAGATAACACAGTTTCGGTTTTAAACAGAATGGCACCTAATGTAATGAGATTTAAACATCTGTGTCATCTAAGATATTTTAGATTATAGTATGTGTGTATGCATATGGTTTAACGCCTCAACACAGTACCGGTTATATGGTGCCGATTAAAATTTAAGTGCTAAAAATGTTAAGGTAATGACCCCCCCCCCCCCCCCCCGCAAAAAAAAAAAAAAAAAAAAGATACCTATATCTCGCCCTCCGCATAATTAAAAAACAAACAAAAAAAAGAAAACAAACTATAAAATAATAAAAAAATAAAAAAAATATATTAATATAATATACTAAAGCTAGAACTATACAATATTATGCAAGATATAATAAAAAGGTTCATAACATAATATAATAAAAAATACTGTCATCAAATGGTATGTATTTCTTGTTAACTTCAATTTCTCCATTCATTATAAATATTCTTCACACAAAACCCACTATATAAAAAAGAAAAGAAAAACATTCACGTTTGATTTGACCTATGTATAAATTACATAGGTTATAAACAACCACATGAACATTAAACAGCACGATAACTACATGCAACTTTATCTTTATATTGCATCTAAGAGATACCTACTTTCTGTCAACAATTTCTTCAATTCTAATCTCTGCATTTGACTGCCATTTTCACTGAAGTCTACAATAAAAAAAAGGAGATAACTAATAGGCCTTATCACATGGGAAGGTACAACAATAATCTCAGCCGGGAAAAGGCTATAACTGTTTGCACGTACTTTATCTCAACCGTTAGGGTCCTTGATTACTGTTGTTCAAGAACCTAAACTTACATAGTATATATATATATATATATATATATATATATATATATATATATATATATATATACTTGCTGATAAATATTTATTTTTATTATAACTTTAATAATGAATCCACTAATGACTGAAAAGCGAGATAGGATGTGTGTCGGGGGAGGCTGGGCTAGGCTGAGAGAAAACATGAATATGTTAAGCATTGACATATTTTTCTTGAGTGTGCAAAATATAGGAGTAAATACTAGGCTACTCTAACATATATAATACATAATAACAATAATTGGATAATACTATTGGATCGTGGATAGATAATAACCAAATACCATAACATATGTTTCAAACATGAATGATGTATATCCTTTTATCAGTAAGTCTATATTATAAATAAGTATTTATCAGCAAGTCTATATATTTATTATACTCTTATGACATTTAAACCTCTTGGCCATTCATTCTATTTTAGGAATGTATGTATGTATAGGGTGTAACGGAACATCAGTACAATAAGTCGTAAAAATGCTAAGATAAACTATTATGAAAATTAAACATCAAAAAAAAAAAAAGCAAGAAAAAAACCATAAACAAACAAACAACGTAACTATGTAATACTGCAAGTAAAAAAGGCAAAGATGTTCAAATTATGTTAAACGTATATACAATAACACATAAGGGAATAAACAAGTCCTTAAAGTATATGGTAAAAGTTGGTTATATAAACCGCATAGCTTCATAAAGTCCAAGTTTTGTTTTGTTGTACATAATCATACAGTTTCTTTATTGAATTCACAAAATTATTGTTGTCACTAGAGGGGAATTTGATAAACTCGATATGAAAATGCTCACTGCCAGTGGACTGTGGCAGGTTATGGGCTCTGGTCGAGGTTCGTTCTTGAAGTGGCATGTGCGAGGGCATTTAGAAATCTTCATGACAATCCAACAGCTGAAAATGTCAACAAATAGTACAAATACCGAGCTAAAACACGAGGTATCATTAGACAGAGCAGGAGCAGTATATGCAATCCTGTGTCTCTAGGTTGAACGTTTTAGCAGTACTATCTCATCCCTACGACTGGTTGTACATGAGGGGTGATATTCTCCAATCATTGGCTTAATGTTTCGATGTTTGTGTTTTCATTCCACAAATTTTGTCAAGGATATATCATATGCCGACTTATATAATATCTGAAGTCACTTTATAGAATCTTCTATTCAGAGATGGGTGACTGCATGAAACTTTGGCTCTTTAAAATCTGCCCTTTCATTACAAAATAAGTCGTTGGAATAGAGTCCTTATAATTTTGACAATACCTTGGGCCCGACTTATCCAAAATATGCTCCTCGATATTCATCGTCATTTCTCAACAAAGTTTATCCTTTGCTTAGATGGCTGACCAAAAGTTTTGTTTTTTTTGCACTCCGGCAATTTCGGCTTAAAGGGATAAATAGTTTCGAATTTTTGTTACCTGGTCAGTTTACATTTTGCTATAGATACCTTCATTGTGATTTTTCAGTATCGGTTTTCGATAATGATTTTTATTTTCTTATTTTCTAGGCCGATTGGGATTTCTTTCATAAAGTCAGTTACTTGAGAGATGTCGTGGAACTTACTTGTGTATTTGTGTTTACCGGCCTCATCATTAGATGGATAACTGCACGAACATTCCAGAACTTCTTTTTGCCTGACTTGTCTTTGGACGGCTATCTTGTCTTTAATTCCTGTTGTTTTAGTTTCAATACGTTGAGCGTTTTTCTTTATTCGGAATGAAATGTAGATGGGATCAGTATAGGAATTTTCATCCACAACTACATCATTGTTGCCATAAACGCTTCTTTGTGAAGATAATAGGTTTGCGAAATGAATCCAATTTACGGAATCTTACCAATTTTATACTTTCAACACCTGATAGAATTTGGCGGTAATGGTTAAAATTATACCATACACTTTCATGTTTGATTAGGTACTTTTACGACCTGATAATGAGTGATGCTAAGACGAATACAAATTGTAAAGACTAAATTAATCAGGGAAGATGAAAGCTGCAATCTTTAATTTAATAGTGTTATGTATATTGAATTATAATATGTGTCAATGAGGTAAGTTGTACTTTAGTGCTCATTAAGTTGTAAATAACATATTTACTGCATTTGAGTTCAAGGTCAGACTTGTTTACATAGAATTTAGTACTTAGACTGTGATTTTCCATGGTTGATGTGAGAAAAGTCACATAGCACCGGAATGTTCCATTAGAGTTGCTCATATTCTAGAATATTCTGTCAGGTGACTTATCCATATATTTATACAGGTTTGGTCAACAAACTTTCATTCCTATGCTAAACTTCATATTAATAAGATCAGTCTATTAAGGAATTTATTTTAGTAACCAGACGTTACAGTTGTGAAAATCAGAGCAAATTCAGAGAGGAATTATTTCTTTTAAATATTCATTGGAATTATTAAAAGTGCTCCTTCTCATATTGGATTAATACTTGACTTTGGGGTTTATGTGAATTAATTCAACAATATTCCGAATTACATCATTTAGGCATTAAAGACTACTAGCACATCAGGACTTGTGATTAGGACACTTAGGATTATTGGATTATTTGGATTTTAATTCACGTTATTGTAAGTGTCTTTTTGAATTTTCACTTTAATTATCTAGAAATAAATTGCTTGTTGATTTAACTTATTTTGTTGGTTTCACTTTATTTCTGTTACATTATTTTATTACTATAGTTCTAACAATAGTCTCAAGATAATTAAAAAGGCAAACAAGTTTTCAATAGTATTAATATATCTATAAAGGAAAACAATTTCTCCACTAGTTTACCTAATAAATTTCTATGTAAGTTCAATTATTGATTCATACAACCACTACTTACAGACCGTTTAGTTTGCTGGCAATGGAGCCTATTATTAATCCGGGCTAACTAAACTTCTTTAGTGGAATATATTTTGTGACTTTGTAAAATGAGAAATTGATGCAAAAGAGACGGCAACTCACCCCTCTTAAAGGAATCTGAACCCTCTTGACTGGACATCTTGTCCATCGCCTTTCCATAGTCGAAATATAATTCATTACCAGCAATTTCGCATGAAACATAACTGACGGCCGGTCGCTAATTTTGTATACGTTTGGTTAACGATTCAAATTCCTAATGGAATAATTAATATTTCAACCGTTCAATTTCTCCACGGGGATAGTTACGTCAACAACATGGCACGTTTGGGTCAATCCAGTGGTTGTTGTTTTGGAAATAAAAAATACCATTTACCTACTGATTGCATAAGAGTAAGAATTATACTTTGCAAGTTCATCTGCTGGCGAAAGCACATGACCATGGTAGTCGAACACTACCTCGCCAGGCAGGATATCACGTTTGGCAGCATTGCCCGCAGATCGAATGTGACAAGAATGCCATTTTTACGTATTCATTTTATCGCTCAAGGATTTAATTAAAACCTTGTGTTCTGTCGCTGTTTGATTCCGCCTCTCCACTGAGTCCAATGCTTAGAAACAATTTTGATGCTCCGTTGCGTATACCAGCCTAATTTGTCGCCATACGCAAATATTGGAGACTCAGAGTGGCTGCAATAACGTCCGTAGCTCGTAGAGACAGGCGTTCGAACTCCAGATTATTTCGCTTACACTTAATTTCGGTTTTAGTGAGCGCGGTAACTTCGGCTAATGAGGGTATCGCCGAGTTTATGGTCATTTTAAAACTTTCTTGCAACGATTTACAAATGTCAGTGTGATAGTCTGTAAAGACGACTTTGAAACATTTTCCACTCGGTGATATTCTTCTTCTTGTCTCTTCAGGCAGCGGAACGGGTGTGGGATCTCGGGCCTCTTATTTGGATGGGTCTTGGATGATCGAGATTACCTCGGAATACTTTTGTATGTGGACCCGGTTAATTACGACGTAATCTTCGTGTGTGCCAGATGTTTTGTCACACTTTCTTGTTTGTCAGAAGTTAATGTCTTCGATGACGCAGTTTCGACGGCGTAGCGAGCTTCCGTTGCGGTTATTTTCGTCACGCAGAGTTGTTACTTTACCCTTTCTAAATCAGTGGTGGAATTGTACACACTTCTTTCGCCATTATTAAAGAATACAATTGTCGGACGAGAACTATTGGTTATTTTAGGACGTACATGTTCCACATACTTTTCGATGAGCCCATATTCTTCCTCAGTTAACGAAACATAGGCAACTTGCGTAGTGGCCGTCTTGTGATCAGTCACGCAAACGTTAACTCTGGCATCACCAATAGACATCTGGCTCCTCACTGGTTCCTTAAACTCTTCCAGACTCAAGTTGGTGAAAAGTGACGATCGCTCAGACTTCACTGGTGTTATAACAGCGTTAAAATATTGACAACAAATAACTGTGACAGTTCTCAAGTATTCAAAATCCAGTTGTTTCATCGACTCCACACAATGACGAATCTAATCTATAGCAACACCCTGGTGATCACCACGGAATTGAGCTGCGCGTCTATGTGCTATTGGTGACCTTGGCAGAACCGGAGCCGATACTAGCGACAGTGATTACTAATGTCGTTTCCTCACAAAAGGTAAAGAACATCTTCAGGGACTTGAGGTATTTCTGCTTGCCGGATGCAGTTAATTCCGTGGGCACTTTGGCAAAGTAGATCCTGATTGCGTCAGGATCAGCAAACGCATCAAGGTTTTCATCGGATGATACAATGTCCGATTTATGTTTGCGACCACCTGCTGCCTGTAATAAGGTTGCGAAATTTGTAGTGTTGAGCAAGTACTCTTCGAATGCGGTTAGCCCTGGACACGCTTTTAGATCAAATTTCTTGTACATCCGAGCCTCGTTCATAACGATATTAACAGATGTTGTGTAGCGAATACCCTGAACACTAATGCTGGAGTCGGAAGATGAAGAATTGTCCAGCTCAATTGCTAACAATCGTATTTTAGGTGGGACCAACACTGAGTCACATGAAGAGGAATCTAACCTCCACATCGAGTGTTGACGGGCCTGATAATGGCGATGGGGCCCTACAAGTGCCAGTTTGGACTTCAGCTTCCATAACGACTGTTGACGGGCCTTATTTTGCTCTTTTATTGTGTTGAGGTTGAACTTCTGCGTGGGAAGAAGCTGCCTCACTCAGTAGTAAGTTCGGCATTTGCGGTGCTGGAACTATATAATCCTGTATGTCTCTTAGCACTAGAGGGCCGAAGCGTTCCAGCAAGTCTATTACTTGGTTTACATTCAAGTAAGCTCGCCCATCATTGCCAACCAGAGCCGTTTCCAATAAGGCGGACTGGAGAATCAAGCTAATTCTCATGACATTGAGCCTTTGATTTTCGGCCATTAACACTTTATTTCGTTCCTCCTGGGTATAGGGAAAAACCACTGGTCCATGGGAGGAGGGAGGCATGCACCTTTGATTTTTGAGCATTAACACTCTGTTTCGATCGTTCTGGGTATGTCTCTTGGCATTCGTCATGAACGTACGGCGCAAATGGTCATCAAGACGCTGCACCACATGACGATAATTGGGACAAATCTTAGATACCGACAAACATGGGCTAAGGTCAAAGGCCTTTTGCATGAGGAAAACCGCTGGTCCATGGGAGAAGGGAGGCATGGAGCTTTGAGTTTTTAAGATTAACACTTTATTTCGTTCGTCCTGGTTTTGTCTCTAGACATTCGTCATGCATGTACGGCAAAAATGGTCATCAAGAGGCTGCACCACATGATGACATCTGGAAAAGTCCTAGATGCCGTCGCACGGTTAATGACATAAATACCTATCTATCCTCACTACCTACATATGTAGAGACATACAGGTGGAAATTATGTTAAAAAACAGAGCACACACTGTACCTGACACACTGCCCTCTTTCCCTTTGGAGTTATCACCACCCACTCGTCCATTTTCCTAGTGTACAAGCCATCCTTGCGGACATATCATTCGGTAGCCTCTCCTTTGGGATTCCCCGCAGTCTTCAATGGGGTTCTTGGCTTCTTAGATGGCGTTCCTCGGGTTTCCATCTTCGATGGGGTGGCCTGCATGCTTCTTGATGTAATTTACTTATCTATGGCAATACTGTGTTAACAAATTATATAATCCAAAAGATGCGATTTAATATGCAGCCGTAGTATGCGAGGTCACGCAGAAACCATTTTTCTCAAAGAGAAACACTTCGAACTCCATCCCTCAGCAGTTTTAATTGTAGTATCGGATTTGCGCACTTATGTGCGTAGTTCCAATGGAATCAACTCAGTTACGGTACTTAGTAATGAACGAAGAAAGTTATACAAGCACTATTTATAATAAATATACAGTATGTACTAATGCGATGCCCTAAGGAACAAATAGATGAGAATGTACTTCAATAAGTGAGATAACAACATACATACATACCTACATACATACATTTAGCGATTTTGTAGTCGTACCATCGTATGTATGTATGTAAGTATATATGTGTATGTATCGCTTCCAGTAATACATTGCCATTCATTCATTTGTTCATGAATACAATCATTCATTTAATCAGTAACAATGTTGGAAGATATATCGAAATTATTAACAGGAATATAATACACGGGAGCGCTCATCTCAAATGCTTGGTTCTGACGGCAAATCGAAGGTATTCTTCCAGCAAGGTATCATGTATCGCCATACAGTACAACTTATTAATTTTTAAAATGTTAATAATGAGTATATGGTCTAAATAGACGCAGAATTAAAAGACATTTCAGTAAGTTGCTCCGGTTTATATAAATAACTACAGCTGTGGATGATATATCGAATTTATTATGGAGAATATGACACGCGGGGTTGCACATCTGAAATGCTTGTTATTCACGGCAATTCAGAGGAATGGTGTAATCGGGTGTGCGCACTTTAGTTTGTATTTCCGATGGAATCAACTCAGTTACGTTACTTGTGGAAGCAAGATATATAGAATAAATAGACAGTATGTCCGAACGAAATTTGCTAGTAAATCAAAATTGAATCGCACACACGTTTGGAATAAAGAACAGAAAAGTAATCTAATCATGAATCGCGCGTGGCTATGTATATTAACTTCTAACATTTTGCGATTTGTTCTTGATAGACATGAAAGAACGAATGAATAACAATGTACTTCTAGAAGCGATATTTAAAAAATACATCCATACACACAGTTGGAAGGTTTTTATTTGCTTATACATGTATATCTTAAATCCCATAATTGATTATGTTTATATTTGGGATGAATTACTATGCAGGAAAGACAACTGATTTTTCGACACATTCGTTCACCCTTCTGACCTTGGAGACAAAGTAACAAAGCTTACAGCAATGCGTTGTGCGTGTATATAGTCAAATGCCCAGTTAAAAGACTGTTTCATTCTTGGGAATTCAGTCGGATTGGATATGAAGCTTGACTAAGATGTTATTCAACGGTTGGTCTTTGAAGAATGGATAAAATAAAGGTTGGTGGAAAATGAGTTTATGGGTCGTTTAATATCCAGGAAATGCACATCTATATATCCTTCAATATGTCAATGTGGAATGCACCAAGTTAATCTCAGCAAATAACACAATATCATTTTTGGGCTGTGGAAATGTAATCATGTAGATTATACAGATGCGATCATAAAATCTTAAATAAAGAGACATTAAAGCATAGGAAGGGGTGATATATTATACTAATGTCTTATATGTGCCACTGTTGTTTCTTCAAGGTGAGATTTCACATCTTGAGAACATAACAATAAACCAACAAACTAAATTTGAAGATTTTACATGAAGAAGAGTCTAACATAAGTGTGGTGTAACCAAGAAACTTATGAGAATAGAAAAGTCACACAAGCATTGTTACGGCGTTATGTATTATCTTTAAATTATAATAGTTGTCATTTGGATTTATAATCATAGTATTTTAATTCCTTAGTTCAGTAGCCTACTCTATTCTCAAAGTACAAATGAACGTCCACATGTTTACATGAGTCATGCTAAGTTAAGGGAAAATAAATAATTATGTCGGTCAGCTTAACCCACAATGGTGAATCACGTTGTAGCGCGTGCAGATTTATGACCTTGAATCCTATGTCAACATCTTGTTGATTTGAAATAAGGTATTCTAATTGTAGTGCAAAGGCACTACAAGCAGTAACATGCGCGACCTTTTTTCTGATTGGTTAAAGAGGGTTGTTGACAGAACTCATTCTAAGTCGTAGTATTAGAATTTTAAATTCTCTTTTACGCCGTAAGAGACTATATAATGCCAATATTACCACTGAATGGGCATTCTTTGCAGTTCATCAGAAATATAAGGTTATTGAGGAAGATTAGTATTGTCTGTGAAAATCATTTGGTGAAAAATCTATGATCTACATAGTACATTTTGGATTTAAGTACTATTCTTCAAGGAACTTAACAAAATTCTACATTCACAGGATTTTACCTGGGATTAATAACATTTGGATTTAAAACTGTGTTTCTTGTGGCATATAAGCACTTTAGTGATTTCATTCGGATAACCTTTGGACACTTCCGGATTATCAACATTCAATAGGAAATTTAGGATTATTTAGGAATTTATAAAAGATAAGTTATTTTTAATCCTTTCACTTTGTTTGTTTGAAATATTTATTATTTTGGGAAATTAAATTTATATTTTAGAAATTGTGAAATATAAACTGTTCTCGTAGGTTTACCTTTGGATTACGGACCTATTTACATCTGGTAATGATCTTACCAAAATACATCTAAAACAAAAGACATGACTGATTAATAAGACCCCATATTATTGTCCTGTTAAGACTTCTTTTGTAATTAAATTCCAATATTTTAAATCGCTTTGTAATGATGAAGAGGAGGTGTCATCTTTTGTAAGTAAAGGCACCGATATAAGATTAGATTCTTTTCACACAATTTCATGCCATTTAAACGGGTAAGCCGTCGCCCTTTAATACTTACGTGTATAGTGGACGCTTTCATAAATTGTAAAAATGGATTAATAAATAAATAAATAAATAAATAACCAGGGTATGGAACTACCAACCATTTGGTGGATTAACTAACTCCGAGTAAAGAAATATAACATAGGGCAGATTAAAATCAATCCAGGGATACACGTGCAGTCATAACTTTAAACAGCAAATTAATACTTAAACAAATAAACGCGGTGTTTACAAATAGCACGACAAATGATCAAATAGGATCTCACGTGACTTACTATATATGTTTCGGCCCTTCCACAAATTTAAACACCCCCTTCCCTGTAGATTATCAATCTGAACTGGTTTCATGTTCAAATCCATGTCGCGTACATAGTTTCAGTGTTTAGCACGAACTCAAAATAATATATTTTGTAAAGTGGACTAGTTTCAGAAGTTCCTTACACTTGGCCCAATAACTTTTTCAGCGTTCCCTTCATAGAGGCGTCATAGATAGAGGCTGCTTGTATTAACAGTAAGGTGAAAATCTATTTTATATGCGCGGATATTGGTTTAGATGCGGACCATATAATGCATTCCATATAAAACTTCCATTTCATAGTTCCTTGTACTTTAGTCGCCGAAAACACGTGACTTCTCCCCATATACATGAAAAATCGTCAGCACCAATGTGTATAGAGGCATTCACCAGGAAGAATTAATCGACTTGCCAATATAGGTTCTTGCCAGATCAACATAAATACAAACAAACAATCGCAAACTCCTCCTACTGTAGTCCCACTGGAGAATCTTACAGACGACCATTATAGACATGTCCTTTACATGTACAAAAAGAACACCGCAGTTAATTGGATGTTGGTGAGATGAGGTGTCTGATTATCTGGAGAAATTGAAACAGAAGAGGCTGAGAACCAACTGTAGGAATTCTGCATCCAATTTAGGCATTTCCCGATATTTTGTTCTCATGTTCAGGTTTTACTGTTTAATCTCGCCAACATCCCATTCATTGCCGTGCTATTTTTGTCAAGTCAAATATATAATGGTATTGAAATGTAAATAGGAGAATCGCATGATTCCTGTACAATATCAGTGTCATTCCAGGAATAAATTATATTTATGTCTTCTGTGTCCAAGGTGACACGTCATTCCATAGCACGTTCTGAATATAAACCAAACGTACATTGCAAAATTCTCGTCCGCAATGGAAAAAAAATATTTAAGTATTTTTAAGTGTCATTAAAACTCATTAAGAAAATGCTTGAAATGACATTGTGAAATATTTTATTTGGACTGCCACTGAAGTACCTAATATTAACAGTTATCTCTAAACGGACCCTGCATGTGTCCATAATTATAACCTTCCCATGGCAACTGGACCGCTTGAGTGCTTTCATATGAAGTGTGCTTGTCTTGTCAAGAATGACAGATTATTTACGGCACTTGTCTACAGATAAATGGATATTAAACTGAAATCAATCGACTAATTTTATGAAGGGGATCTTTTGAAAGACCAATTATCTCTGATATATTAACATCTCCAGTATAATTTAGGTTTTATGAAGGGGAATCCACTGAAAAACCAATTTTCTCTGATATATTAACATCTCGAGTATAATTTAGATTTTATGAAGGGAATCCCTTGAAAGACCAATTCTCTCTGATATATTAACATCTCGAGTGCAATTTAGGAACAGTAGAAAGAATTCCGCTGCCGATCTGATGATCATGAAAATTCGAAAGGTTAAACTTAATGTTGCTGAGTTGTTGTAGTCGTTGTGGTTGTCGTCGTCGTTGTCGTCGCAGTCGTTATTGCTGTTGATGTTGTTAGTAGTAGTAATAATACTAATAAAAGTAGTAGTAGTACAAGAAGTAGTTGTAGTAGTAGTTGTGGTTGTGCTACTTGTTGTAGCAGCTGTATTAAAGTTTTTATAGGTCTTTACGAGGTACGTTTTTATGTAAGACGGCAGACTTACAGTTACAAGGGTAGGTAGGTAACTTAGTAGGGGGCGGACAGGAAGTTATTAAGGTGGTGCTGTATTCAGGTAAGAAGGTAGCTTTTTAGGCATGCTGGTTCGTAGAAAGTTTCGTAGGTGGGAACTTAAGACTATAGCCTAATATAAAAGTAGATTGTTGGGCAGAGAGTAGGTCTGTTAAACAGGAGTACATTATAGTTTGCAGTAAAGACTGGTCCATTAGACATTTTTGGCACCAGTACAAACAACATCAACACACTGGTATATGTATCTCTTTGGTTCACCACTCTGAGTAGTATCTCCCGGCACATGATAGATTACACTGCATGAAATATTGAGTTTCCCGACCAAGGAAACCTACCGAAAAAAAGCCTAAAACCATAGTTCCCGATATGGTTTCAGGGTGGTTTTTTAATCGGAAAATATGGTATCAGATATAGATGGAAACCCAATCTTGCCAGAGAGCCGGATAGAATCCGTTACATCATTCAGCGGAAACTGCTAGAATCAAGACGTGTTAAAACGATTTATTGTGGTTTATATTTAGTTTCCGTGCACTTCAGGCTAGAATTCTTGCGTTTTTTTTCTGAAAGAAAATATTTCATATAATTTTTTTACAGGATACTTATGGAAACCTAAACAATCTATTCCAGTTTCCATTGCTTTTCAAGCAGTTTGAGTAATATGCCAACAACGACACGCGAGACGAGAACGATATAGCTCAAAACATTACTTTATTGTGCAATTTATGTAAAGTTTCCATTATTATTAAACCAATGACTAAAATAGAAATCATCCATAAAATCTTATAAACAGTTAGACTGTTAGAAACAATTTTGTTTAGCAAGTGTAACTGAAAAAAATTTACTTGACAAGATGGGTATCTATAAAGCTTTGATAGGACTACTTTATCCACTTAATTTACTTCCATGTATTTATTAAGACACTTGCCAAGATCAATTATTTTGGAAAACAATGAAAAACCCAACACATTGCAGTTGCATGTTTTAGCATATAGAGATGATAGTAAATAACACATTTTGTCCCTTGAAGAGCTGGAATAAAGATACCCCTAGTCTCTGAAAAATTAAAAGTTAATTTTCTCCAACATATTTGAAACGCTTCCACTAAGAAAGTGACAGAAGAAGATTACAGTGTACAATGGTGGCAATCTTCGAAGTCGTCCCTAAATGTTTTTAAAGCAATATCAAACAATTGACTTTGGCCAGGCTAACAGAACCACAAGTGCCTTGTAGGTTCAGTATTTGTACCTTTTTGATTTGACAAATTTAAGATTATGTGTTGAAGTTCAAATTTTCCATGCAAATTTTATCCGACGAATTCCTCCGCAGCAGTTCCAGAGATATTTGTTTGTAATACACGTATGACCCCACTTAAGACATTTTAAACCAAAATAGAATAATTTCGCAAAATTCAAAAATTGGACATCAAATCAGCTCAACTCCATATGCAAAGAAATATGCAGACCAAAATTCAAGTATATAGCTCAAATTGTTTTTGCTTAATTTTGTTACCAAGATTTTCATCAAAAATTCAAAGTCATACCTAACCTGAATAGTTTTTAAAATATGTAAAATAGTTGAAATATTGCTGTAATCGCCAGAATGTCTCATTAGCCATATGCATATGATTACAAATATACCTGATAAATTTGAACAAGTTGTTTTTATTTAATCGTGCAGTCCAAAAGTTTTTTAATAAAGTTTAAAAAGTTGAAACATTGCAGTATTGGCCATATCAGGTCATCTGCTTATGCCAATGAAAAAGTTATATGGGTCAAAACTTAATAGTGTTTTAAATTATCGCGCTGAAACGGATATGGGACAGATAGACGGATGTGCTGCAGTACGGACGCACAGCAGCAAAGCAATAGGCCCCATCCTCTTCCACAGTAAGGCACGCAAGTCGTATTAAAAGTACATGCTGATCCAGAAAAGGCATAATACCGGAAAAGATGTGGAGAAAAACTAGATATGTATTTGTAAGACATGCATGCACCCAGTGCAGATTAAAAAGACAAAGTCCACTATGTCTGGATAAATGAAAAAGCGTTCAATTTTTATATTTTTTTTTTTTTTTTTTTTTTGGGGGGGGGGGGTTGCATCATTGTCGTATTAAAAAGATTTGGAAGTCAAAGTCCAATATGTATAAAAACAATACTAGAAAAATGATAGCAAAAAAACAAAACAAATAGTGTACAGATATTACCAGGCCAGTTACATTTGCTTTGCAGAACTCGAGATAAGCAGTGTTACTTGCGTATTTTACGGAAACATAGCGACTAATAATGCATACATACATTTAATGCGTTTAAACTAAGAAAAAACAATTTCAATGTAAGGGGTCCCAAAACTATCAGCGTATTGCTCATGCCGTATGTAAATTCCATGTTTTAGGATGGGATATTTTATTGATGCAAAGTATACTATCGGTGGAGGTTCCGGTCGTTGCGTGAATGTTGCAATTATAGGACCTGATTATTGTGATAAACCCCTCTCAAAATAGAGTCATACAATCAAATGCATCTTGAATTCGTCTAGGTCAGTACATGTAAAAGGCATGATTAATGTCTGGATTATTAGGACTCAGTCTAGTATCGCATATTTTTGCTATACGATGTTTACAGAATACATAGTAATTTGTTTTCAAAAAAAGTAAAACGCAAATAGTTCTAAACCTGGGAATACAATATCCAATGTATTAAATAATTATTTAGAGCTTTGATGCATTCTACATACGGAAACATACCTACGAAATGTCAGTTGTCTGTACTGAGTCGCTTTTGTTTGATCGTGCTAAACAATTTTCCAGGGCAGACAGGACGAAATCAATATGCTTTTTTGAAAATAATTTTGTATAGGACAAGTCTTATTTGACATCTTACTTTCGGATTATGTAACTTATCAAACGAAAGACCAAGAAAAAATATATTAATCTTGTTTTTTTTCGAACTTTAGCAACTGCAGATATATAACTAGATGTAGATGCAGACCCATACATGTATATCTCCACTCTTGTGGTATATTAATTCTCCCTAACTGCACATCAATATCTGCCACCTGTGTAACCTACAAAGTGTCATTAAGGACTTTCATATAGTCACTGCACATGAATATCTGCTGCCTATGAGCCCTACAACGTGTCAGGAAACACTTCCATATAGTCTAGTAGAAGTAATGACAATCTCCCAGCTGAAATTCTATTTTTCTAAATATTCCTTTCTTGCTAAATGTGTCACAAAGTTACAAAAAGATGAAATTGCGGCGACTAAAATGGCTGAATGGCTATGAGCTGGGTGTAGTACTGAGTCAATCACAGACAGTAACTCAGTAAAATATGGTCTTATAGCTAATATGATTGAAAACAAAACAAACTGTAAATGCTAGTTTTAACAAGTATTCAAACATTCTAAGTCAATCAAGGGCCAGAACTTTGTAAAAAAGAAATCTAAATCTGATAGAAGAGTTTTCAAAATGTATTGGGACGCATCGTTAATTAAGCCTGTCAAAGGACCATGACTCTGTAAAATATAGTCAAAATCTACTTACCATCAAACTCATCTGAGACCTTGCTTAGGCGAAATGTATATGCAAATGTGGATGAAATCTACCCCCCTTGTTAATTCTACACCGTTAAGACGCCAGTGAAATGCCTAGATCGTTCAAGGGCCATAGCTTTGTAAAGTATCGTGAACATCTGATCATCGTATAAGTCATTGGAGACCATATTATGCTGAAGTTACACAGTTATTTCAGGGAAACTAAATTAGAAAAGGCGAAATCAAGAAAGCAAGAAAGTTCAAATCACGTCGGCATGCCTCTTCTATGTCTTTCAAGGATGTTTTAATTTATATTGTTATGTATGATGTTTATATACTTAACTTTTGTCCATAATTGTAAGTTGTATGGTTATTTGAAAATACATCTTAACTTTTGTCCATACTTGTATGTTGTCACATGTGTCAGGTAGTCCAGTATTTTCATAGGCATTTTGCAATTAGACTTTTATGACATATGTCAGGTAGGCCAATATGTTTCAATTTGAATTACTTATATTCTGATGTGACAAAGGTCATGTAGCCATGTGCATTTATCTATAAATTTTGCTTAACAAATTCATTCTTGTTTTAGAATACCGCTTCTAAAGATCAGTCTGTAAGGAAACTATTTTAGTTATTAAAGTTGTGTTGCCGAAATCAGATATAATTTGAGAGGAATTATTTATTTAACATATTCATTGGAATTAATAAAGTGATCATTGACTTTTGGATTAATACATAATTTTGGAATTTTAGTGAACTCATTCATACTGTCACCTTTACATTACTGCTACCACTAGGTATAGATCTTGAACTCCATCCCTGGACAATCATGGTTTAATGCCAACGTACAGGAGTAAAAACAACTAACCTGTTATGAAGAGAATATCGACAAATACTGGTCTTTCTACTGACAAAAGTTATACAATTCGATATTCTTCCAATTCAAATAAAGCAAATATCCGGTCACAAAAGCATTAAATCTGGGAATATGAATTACATGACAGCAATATGAATGCAAATCGGCACGAGCATACTGTATATCCTCCACAG
Source organism: Margaritifera margaritifera (assembly GCA_029931535.1). NCBI lineage: Eukaryota > Metazoa > Mollusca > Bivalvia > Unionida > Margaritiferidae > Margaritifera > Margaritifera margaritifera. The sequence goes on along the minus strand of JAQPZY010000993.1, from coordinate 210,515 downwards.
CAACACCTCTAGATTTAGTACACGTTTCTGCATCAAGCAATCATCCCTTCAGCCAAATATTCAACTACTGGAAAACTATTTCTTCTGATGAATGTCTATGGGGAAATCTTTTTATCAATAAGACGTATCCCCATTTCACAAATTAGACAACGAGATTAAATGACATTAGAAACCGTTTCCATGGAAACCAAGACTAGTTCAACTGCTCAGTACATGATTTCTTCAATCATTTGGATCCCTATTCAAAACTGATTTAGGTGCTTTTCACGTTCTTATTTTTCAAGAGAAACTATTCCCGAGAATTCAGATTCGCTAATTCAGATTGGGTAATGGCCTTTAAACACATTTTATGAGTGATGTTACTTCACGAATATTTGCTTTTCGTATAAGATGCATATACAGTTCAAATCATGAGTAAGTGTTACCAGATTTCTAACGAACTGACCTGTACTTGGGACTTAAAATATCACACATCTGCTCAACATGTTTCAGTTTTTTAGTACAACGCTTATTTATTGCACAGACAAAACTTCGATGCAGCTATGGATTGGCTGGTAGGCACTTCTCGGCATAGACTTGACATGCTCGCGTTGGACAGTGTGTATGATTTTCTCGGTTCTCACACATTTTCCATTTAACTACGCGAACATTTACTCGTGTTCTAATTTCTGATTGGCATTCTGAGAATTCCATGTAGGATAAACGGGCCTTATTCTAACCTAAGTGACTACTAATGTGCGTTTTTTGTAATAGTCGCCTGTTTTTCCCCAGTATCTATTCGGCTGCTGATTGGAAAACCGGCCGCAATGAAAAATTGGAGAAAAAATGTGTCGTTTTTGAAGCCAGTAGCATTATTTCTTGCCTAAAAGTCTTGAAAGAGTGTACTTAATTTTTCTTGACTGAATCAGGGGTTGGGAAAATGCTCAAGAGGCACTTTTTAAAATTTCTGAAAAATTAATCGGAATAGGAGTATTTTGAAAATTTAAATTTCAGGTGGAATATTGTCATTACTTCTACTAGACTATATAGTAAATCTTTAGTGACACATTGTAGGTTGCGGAAATGGTTGATACTGTTGGTGTGCAAATAGGGTCAATTATCATGGCGGATGTACGGGGTCACGAATGACTCTGAATGTATCTATAATTATACAACATCGTTTTCGATTGGAGACAAATAATTTTGTACAAGACACCTTGCACAGATGTTTTTTTTCAAAAAATAGAATTTCAAAACCGAGTAATAAAAGTAATATTGTTGAATTAATCGTACACTCTACTAATGATGGATGTTTGATCCCCCCTCCCCACACACACACACACACACACAAGAATGCGTCCAAAACAAAGTTAAATATTAGATTTTCATGTCGAATTTCGGAAGAAATGAGGTCTGGGTTTGAAATATATGTTAGCATACCTAAATAGTGTGCATTCAAACAACTCTTTAAAATAAGGGATTATATTTATCAGCGAAAATTTCATTAAAATTGGATACTTTATAAACTTTGGATAGAAAATCAAGGTAGTTTGATGAAATGATGAGTTTAATCTCCGATCTTTTGTTAGACGTTATTTCATTTTATTTTTATGTTCGAGCTTTTGGCGTCAATGTTGATATCGTTTATGAATTCATAGTACCTTCATCATAAATACCATCGTTTACAAATTCGTATGTATGTATGTATGTATGTATGTATGTATGCTATGTAACACTAGAATGAGTTATTCAAATTGGCCTTTCAGAAAAACTAAGAATACACATATATTTCTATAAAATCCCTAGTTATATTTCACCTTGAACAACAGATGATGTGTAGTGAAAATTTTATGAAAACTGGAAGAGGCATCTTAAAGTTATAGAGACTTTAAGTTTAAATTGTATATATGACAAAAAATAACCTTTGCAACACACCAGATCTTCGATGATACACGCTGCTACGAATAAGTTTTGCAAATAAGCCTTATAATAGACTTTTTTAGCTTGACTTTGATCAGTGAATTTTCACACAGTCTTTTTTACCGAAATAAATTATATTGTCAGCCTTCAGATATCACTTTTTAGCTTGTAAGCAGAAGTAGTTGACTATCGTAAGTCACTAGTTCAGTGCACTAGAATGTTTGGTTATGTCACCTTTTGAAATCTAGTTATGTAGCAGTGGATAGTTTCGTAAATTGGCCCCATGTCCAAAATATTAATTTAAGACTATTTTACGATATTTTCAACTATTATTGTTTCATAGTTAAAGATATGGATATATTTGTGAATTAGGTCTTTCGGGCTTGTGGTGTTCTTGAAACAGGTGTGAAACATGTACATCTCCGGTAGTTACTTTACATTATCAGGACACTGAGACTCCAACAGTTGGTTAGGAAAAAGAGCTAATCAACTGTTAAAGTAGATACATTGGTTTCAAGGTAAGATAATATCTCGAAAACGGCCTGGATAGCAACTATTTTGCTCGCATCCAGCTGTTTTATACACAGTGTTTTTCAAAATTATAACGTATGGGGAAAGGACGTACATACGTTTGTTTCCAAAATAACCATTGGAAATGACAAATGCTTGCGTGAATTTGGGGCTGGGGTGCATAAACGTCTTTTACTGTGAACTTGAATAGAGTTGTCAGGTCAAATTAATCACACTTTTTATATTTTGGATTATTATAGCGGACATTTGTATCACCGAAATTATGAAACTTTTTGACCTAACTGAAGTACTCAACTTTGTATAAATTTTCATATTAGGCCTGTTGATACGATATCAGATTTGAGTATAAAACTGTCCAGTGCACCCTTTTGATAGAATTTCTTAGTATTAAAGACACACAATGTTGAAGTCGGGACTTTGCTGGAGCCAGTGTCCTTCCATACTACCTTCGTCACAAACTTTACATAGTAAACAAAATTCAATCAGAGGCCTTTAAAATGTTCTTTAAATATATAACAAGTCGGATAAAAGTGAAAAAAGGTATGTTACTCCACAAAACAATAGCGTTCCTTCTTATAATCTTTCTGGTGATCGCAAATACTCTATTATTCATACTAGTGTCTAAAACCAATGTAGCGACCTTGAAAAAGATATGTATGACAATCACCTGATTGATAATCCATTATGCAACTGTGAGGTAGAAGCAGAAAGTGCATATCATTATATTTTCATTTGCACTCAATACACAGTTCAAAGGCAAAATCTAATACTTAGTCTTAACAAAATGTTCGTTCCCATCTCAACAAACACTGTTCTATTTGACTCACCTGAACTCGAAACTGAACCAAATTTTAATATATTTACGTTTTTTCAATAGTACATTAAGGATACAAGGCGTTTTAACTAATGTTTCTTCCTTAGATTCTAAATATAATGGGATTATTATTTATTTTTCTCAGACAGTACAACAACCAATTAATAGATTATGTATGTGCATCACATACCTAATGCTATTTTTCAGAAGTTCGGTAACACGACTGTTTATTTGCCTTGAATATCTTTTTTTTCTTCCTTTTTTGAACCGTTATCCGTTATTCATCAGCACATTCTATTTGTTGTTATTTTTTCTTCTTCTTTTCTGTCGCTTGTCATGTTTGATTAATTTATGGTACTATATTTGTATGGGGAAGGGGTTATCTAATGTTATGAGAACTTGTAGCCCGACCCCTTTTGCATAATTTATCAATACAATATCTAAACTGAATAATGGTCGATACATGTTTACATGTTAGACGTATGCATGTGTTTACGCATGTATGCAAGTATAGCCTATAAGTGTATTTGCTCGTGCTTTCGGAAATATTGGTGAATAAAATAACATGTTTACTAACAAATATATTAATTATAAAATATGCTTGTAATTAAATCCGTGCAAATAAGAAAAAGAGATTCAATTTAAGTGAAGAATCAATTTATTCAGTTTGCTCAAAACTGCCTTTAAAATGTAGAATTCACTAGCTGAAAGCAATACAGAATAACGACAAGACTAGAATAAAGCGAACTAGTTATTTCCTACAGATAATATACTTTGTAAGTCTCTATTTTTCCTAGGTGATAATATATAATGATCACACTGTGACATAAACAGATTAGTAAAGACGTAGATGCAAAAACAAATACATACAACTAAATGATGATTAAATATACTAATATCTGCTCAAAATCGATAATCAAAAGAGAAACTTAGGCGTCATGCGTGTATACTCTAAACACATTCTAAGCCAATAGGCGAAACCCAACCCGATTATATGATATTTGAGTTGAAAAAAGAATTATATTACTGATTATATATAATGCAATCTTATTTATTTACAGACACACACGCATGTCGACCCAGTAATTAATTCTCATCTAAGCCATTCCGAATTCCAACGACAAAAATCAAGGTATGTAGAGGTTATTATAGAGAATTGCAAATATACATATATGTTGTTATAGAGAAGTACAGATACTCTCTCTCTCTCACTCTCTCTCTCTCTCTCTCTCTCTCTCTCTCTCTCTCTCTATATATATATATATATATATATATATATATATATATATATATATATATATATATATATAATAGTGCACCGGCCTATCGATGCTCAAGTTTTGCTGAATCCCTTCCTAAGACAGGATATCAAAGCATACAGACTTTCACTGCTTCTTTCAGAGGAACTTGCTTATGCAATGCTTTTAGTAAATCCATTTATTACATGCGAAAATATAAGAAAGTGCAGTAAATTAACTTTAAAATATACATGTTTTTGTTGGTTTTTGTTGTTTTGTTTTTTTTAAAATTCTAGCTGAATCTTAAATTAGTCAAGAGCAGATATCATTCACCCGGAATTACTTCCTGCTTTGGAGCAACTTCGCAGGCTGAACTGAAGGATCCACATTGGAAAGCTCCACTAACAGCTTTTTTGAGACAGATAAAGCAAAATTTTTGCCCACACACACACGTCATATGCTTGCATCGCTCCTTATGCTCAATAAGAAGACCACAGTCTGGGCATGCTCGCCGAGCGGGGCATTTAACTCCATTGATATCTTTAGTTGGTGCGTCTTTCAAGAGTTTTAGTCGAGGATCAGTGCCACCACATGTTGGATTGCCACAGTCTGTGATCCCGGAGGTCAACCAATCCTTCCTGCAGTACCAGCAAAACTCGTAGCGTAATTGTTGGCTCTTCCTACAGATAGCACATACTACCCGGGGATTTTTCTTATTTTTCCTCTGGCAAAATGAGCTGCATTTTGGGCAATCCTGAACTCCCATAGCCCTCCTTATGTAGTTATCTGAGATCTTCAGCTCAAATTGCTTTTGTTCTTCTTCAGTCAAAACGGCTATCTTTCGAACTGTAATGTAATCCCAAAGTTCTCCACAATAGGGATTCATGTAAGGACATCGGAATTCGTATTTTCCAGCAGTCAGAAGGCTTCTACAGAAGGTAGTAAGCGATTCTGGTCCTGTAACAACAATATGAACATATTAGCTGAGAAGCATATACATGTTATTCGTTCTACGAGTTGTTGTAGTGGATGTGACTGTAGCATTAATCTTAAGCGAAGGCGTATATTTACGTGTACTATTTATTAGGCGAACAGTGTAATGCTAATGCTTCTACATACAAAGATACTCCAGTTTCTTTCACTGAAAAGACCACGTTATGTAGTCTTGGTCTGCCGAGACTGTATCTGAAAACAGAATTTGCTGATATCAGTCTGGGGAAAAATTGGTAAAAACCCCTTACAGCTTCTTTACGTCAAGTGGGTACAGTTTGATCCCATCCTCAATCGGAACGTTGTCCGCCTTTTTCGGTACGTCCTAGGATAAAATCCTCAGATGTAAATAGTGGTTATTTTAAACTGCCTTCAAACCCACTAATGTTATTGTGTCAAATAACCTCACTTGCCTCGCAACGATTTGATGACGTGTCATTACTAATAAAAAAGAAGCAATAGTTTGGGGCGATGGAACTGAATGATTTCTTCACACTTTTATTCAAACGTTCAAGGATTAAAAGAGCAGGTATTTCAGAAACGGCTGAAACATCACAAAATGTTATTTTCAAAGCCTATCTTTCATTATGAAGATCTAATATTCGTATATTGGTAGATGTTCGTCCGCCAAGAACTTAGCAATTTCGTAAGTATCACTATGATTTTCCTCCGATCTCTTACTGAGAATCGAAGTTATTCGACTCACATCGGAAAGAAACAAGGATGATCCCAACCCTTAAGAGAGTATTGACATCAACATTATCTAACTATGATGTCATAATGTGCATGGTGTAAAAAATGAATCGATCTTATAACATTCGTTCTGACTGATATAATTTTGCTTATGTTTACCTTAAAGATGTGATTTGGCATGCTTTCTTTTTATTATTAAATTAATTTGCTTTAGGTAATGCTAACAGCTCCGTCTAACGCCACAAAAACTGTGGCGACTTCTTTTCGTTTTACGTTGTTTTTAGCGTCTGGCTTCGGTTTGGCTTTCCAATTCGTAGACATGAAAGCCAAATCAGGCCGGGTGACCCAGTCTGGATGTTATGCTGACTCAATCCTCCCTTTAAGTATTTGATTTGAGACGGTAAAAATATTGAATATAGACAAAACAAAATACAATAGCTTATAAGATACTCCTTGTATCACGAGTAAAATTAAAAATTAAGGGTGACAAATGTAACAACAAATTCCGAGTGTCTGAAATATTTAAAAAAAACAAAATTATAAAAAAGCATAAAAAGCAATAAAAAACTGTCAGATTTTTTAATTTAAAAGAAATCACAATCTGAAAAAAGTTTAAAAGCTTTTCTGAAGAATTTTGAAGTTACCAACATTGTAGAGATACGCCTAAAATGAGGCATACTTTTGAAAAACAAGATATCTAGCCTTCAGTAGCAAATATTTCAACATTTCATATTATATCTAATATCCAAAAACAATGATTGTGGTATACTGTTTACCAGGCTTTAAATATTGATTTTGGAGAATCTATCCTGAAATGGAGAAGCGGTAGCTCATGTATTAGAGCGTTAGACTCGTTATTCCGAGGTCGCGTGTATGATACCCGCCCAGGCCAGCCCGGATCAGCTACCTCGATGCGTTCTTGGGAAAGGCATTCAGCTCCCATTTCCTCCGCATGATATAGCTAATCATGTGTTAAAAGTGCCGTTAATCAACAAAATCAAAACAAAACGTCCCTGAAACACACTGAAGCAGTAAGTTAGAATTGGTAATTTATTGAGAGTAAATGTAGATCTGTGGACCATACATCCTGTGCAAACAGCATTATCAACAGTAAACAGTATAATAAAAAATCTCTATGGGATATATCTGAATAAACGAAAAATCGTGCATTCAAGCATGTTATCAAAAGTTATCTTCAATTTGAAAAAACAAACGTATTTCATAAAGATAATTATAGCAATGTTATCAGAAAACAAATATCATATCTATACAATATCTAATACGTTTCACAATTTCTTTTTCTAAAATTAAATGAATGATATAAATAGGCTGCAAGGGCAATAAGTATTGCGGAATCATTATTTCTAACATAATTCTGAATTCATAAAAATATTTATAAAAGTATCAAGTTTTTTTGTAGAGTGGACATTTTATTCTAAAATGAAATTCAGCTTCAATATCATAAATACCAGCAATAACACAAACTCAGCAATATATCTCCTCCTTGTTTAAATGACTTCCTTTATCTATTTTTATAGCTAAAGTATAAATTGAACATCTCAATCTAGACAGAGCAACTCTAACTTTAATGGACATGTATAATATCAAATAATTTTCAAACATTAAATGTTTTTTAAAGGGCTGGTATAAATCTAGGTGCACTGTGTTTTGCCTTTCACAGTGTGTAAAATTAATGTACCACAATCTGCACCACGATGTAACCCGATCTCACAATATGCTTGTCAACATGAAGATTCTTTACACGAGTACCCAAATAATTCTTCCTATTTAATTAGGTAATTTCAAAATTTGATAACATGCATTTGGGTTTATAGACTCATGCAATTGTTATTATGTGTAACGAAAACTGGATACATATCATCATATAATTAACTGACAAATGATAACGGAAATTGTATTAAACAGTAATGACATTAGTATATAAGTGCGTGGTTACTAAACTTGAAAAAGTATGTTAGATCACCACTAAATCCTGGTGCTTATTGTTTTTGATCGACTTGATAGCTTCATGATTCTCTTCTAGAGTGATCGGTTGCGGTTGATCAAGATCGATATCATATTGTTCACAGAGATCACAATTTGCATCATGAACTTCATCTGTAAAAATAACCTGCTCTTCAAACTCTTATACCTACTACCATTTAATAAATTCTCAAAATATGCTAACCATTATTCTGGAGAAATACCACAGCATTTTTTTCAGATCCCCTGATAGATTTATTAAAATTGTTCCATCGGCTTGTTGTATCAGTTCCTGGTAACAATTTACCATGTACTCCATCTTTGTAAAACTTCTCTTTAATTCGATATGTATTTTTAAAGTATGATTAGGGTAGGAAATCATACTCTTATTTTGATTTTCTAAACTGCTCCAGAATATCAAAGTTTCATGGTCTTAAAGGTTCGAGTCCAATATCCCACTATACCGATTGCCAAGAATAGCTTGAGAAAGAAGATTTAATTTTAAGATTGCTTTTCCTACTTTTTGTATCATACTCAGAGGAAAACGTAAGCCACTGTCTACAAAACACCCAACATATTCTGAGAAAGATCACTAAATGCTGCATCATGTAAAAGGATAAAAAGGCATATTTACTATGCAATCCTCTGCATACTGGGATATCCATTTATATCGTGGACATGCACGAGTACTACTTATTGCCGTCTGTAGATTAGGGGAGGTAACTATAAAAAAACTCATATCATTGGAAAATGATCAGATTCATCATTATCTAAAACGGTAAAAAAAATAGAATCTTATCAATAAATTTTATTACGCTAGCATGCAATCCACAACAATTTTACTGCATTTACTTTCAAAATATGTCCATATTCCATATTCATCCTCACTCATCAATACATGAGTAGCATATATGTGACACAATGCAAGTTTCCAAATATATAGATAACTTTTTTTGAGATACCCTAGATTTTCAAAAAATATCGATATCTACGTATTACTGTGCAGGTAAGTAAAAAGTGTGTCTCGTTGATAGGAAGTTGTATCATTTAGGAGATCGATTCTGCTATTTAGATCACCAGCAATACACGAATAAACATTCTCTAAAATATGTAGCAGTCATTATTCAAAATAACAATTCATCCTCATTTTCAATATTTCTGTTATAAATCGTCGATCACTCCTGAATGAATATCTGGTCCGCCGATAGAAAACTGTTACATCGTCAAAAAGTTTGAATTTACAGTTCCCGTCTGGAATGAGAGTAATGTAATCATACGCATGACTTGACTAGGAATGGACTGACAGGATCCAAGTAATAAATTTGTATACTTGCAAGGAAGAAAAAATGTCCCTTGAACCTATTGACTTGTTTAGTTGAATGTAGAAATATACCCAATGAAATGGGCCAAAATATAATTGAGTTACACAGTTTAGAAAAGTTAGTTACAGTAGTATTTATTTGTCATGGTGGTCTTGTGTCCCAAATGAAAAATCATTTCAAAATGTTTGAGAAACACCGAGAGAATCGTCATAAACTATTTATATAGAAATATTCACATAAAATATCATTTTAAAGACATACTTTTTGGCGTTGGATGAAATAAATATGCAGACCTAGAGTCACAATGGTGTCCGTTACAGCGTGGACTAAACAACTGTTGAAAAGATTTGTAAAGATTTTGTTAACATAATCGCACAGACATATTTTTATCATTACAAGGCCATTCAGATTAGCACTGTCATGAAATTTAAAAATAGATGTATATTTCATCCGAGATTCCAAGAGATGAAAATATAGATTCCTACTGTAAAATTTCCATTATAGCACAGCAGCATGTGGAATTCGATAATTAATTATTTATGGAAATAGATCAATAAACAAGCAAGACTTGTCAGAAGACATCATGGCTCACCTGTACTTCAGTGCCATTCGGTAACATGTGATGAAGACCATATTGTTTCAATTTATAAGGAACTCCTAGCTTGATAAGCTATAACCTTTTTTAGCCTTTATTTATAATGAAGATTTAGGATCATAAAACCATGCTAACAGCACAGTTTGCCTTTTAGGGCACAATTAACAAGGCCTTTTGTATTTAGATTTCAGCAAATAACAGAAACACATTAAATAGGCTAAAATATAAAGAAAGCACTCTCTAATTGGGGATTTAACTGCTTACTACTCACCATGGTCAATAACCAGATATATACACGTAGATGTAAAGTCAATAGTACACAGAACACTTATCCCAAGCAAACAACTTTGAGAAACATGGCAACATGCCAATACACTCATGATGCGCTACCATATGCCCAAGGTAAAATCGATAACTAAAGCGTGAAGTGTAATTCATTGTGACCCACTTTTAGCATGACAGTTTAGTTCTCTCCAAGTTAGATCCACACATAAAGCTACAAGACACTAAAAATTTGAGTGCTTGAAAAATTAACCTAAAGTAATGCAAAATTAAAGTAAGGCATGATTGAGAGAAGGACAGACAGATAGACAGATGTGTAGATCGATTAGGTTAACACTAAATGACTGTTTGACATTTATTGTGGATCATACAAAAATATCTTGTGTCCACTGAAAGCAATCAAAACGTTGGCCTTCAAGTAACAAATAAAAGGATTTCAAAACTTTGACCTTTGTAGAGTAAATAGAAAGCAAACACTTTAATCTCATAGTCTTCAGCATAAATAGTAATAAACTTAAGTAGAATCTGTACTAAAAGCAATCACGAAAGGACCGGAAAATGCTCATAAATACACCAAAAAAAAAAGAAATGAAATTTCAACGCACAGTTCCTGCATTAGTATGTGAACAAAACCTTAAACACCAACATTAACTTGTTGTCTACATGTAACAAACCTTACAAAGCAAAATTTTAACCGTAAAATGTTTCCAATAATTTGCAGAAAGCAAAACAAAGAAGGCAAAATTTTGTCAAAAGGTATTAAATTAGGTTAGGCACATACTATTTACCCCCCCCCCACACACACACACACACACGTAAAACTGAAATGCATGGTGCCCTCCTGCAATGAATATAAACTTAAACACAAAATTAAACATATTGTTTTGTATTGAATAAACTCTAAACGCAAACTTCAACCTCAAATTTGCTTCCCATAAACTGCAAACAAAATAGTAAAATTCGGTAAAATTAAACACAACGAAAATAAGCCCAGGCACAGGCTATTTAGCACACGTAAGTAAAATTTAAATGCATATTTACTTCGCACAAGCCAAAAACAAAACTTTAAACACAGACTTTAACCTGCTGTCTACATTACTCAAACTTGATATGCAAACTTTAACTCAAAACTTTCCCCATTTAGGTAAAATGTTTTAAAGGAAAAAAAAACTCCTAATTTCATGTATGCCTTGCATGAATATATCAAGTGAATGGAAATATTTTCAAACATTTTATTCAAATCCACCGAGCAGCATTATATATATGTCCATTTAGTTTCAAACACTCACGTCGGTAGTCTGGGATACAAAAGTCGTCATAATGGATATTGTTGCGACGTCGCTGAGTTGCATCCGGTCGATCTCCAATTAAGTTTGTCTACCGATTCGTCATTGCCATACAGTTCATTTTGGAACTTTTAAAAAAGTAACACCGAACAACGATGTTAAACTATGTAGTAAATAACGAATATCATTTGCGATTATGGAGATATACGAGGAACCAGTTGATAAGCGTATCCGATCCGTGCAACCTTCTGTGAGAACCTACCGCTTTTCGCTATTGCAAGACACTATAAATGATTCGTTAAATAAATTAAACATGTCATCAAGATACTCCGAGATACTGCAAAGACCTGTACATTTTCAGATGAAATCAAATTATGCCAAAAATGAAATCCAAACTTAAAAGCAACTATCGACATCAAAACTTCGAGTCACTTTCATGCGACTGTCATATTGTCGCATAACCGGAATGGACTAAATAACATCACAGGTACAAGCAATCGATAAATTATCCCTTACAAAAGTGCTAGAAAGAAACACATAAGTGAATTCCAAATTTTCTACACAGTTTACGTTTAATAAAATCATTTTGTCACGAGCAGTTTATTTTCTTTTAAATAAGGCCAGACATGTGCTCATGAACACACATCAATGAAATTTAAAAGCATAGTTCCTTTATATGAACCAAAATAAACAATTTTAAACACAAAATTTAGCCTGCTGTCTACATCCGCTGAAGCCGACTACGCTGGGGTCATAACTAAAATTCTTCTGTACTTCGTGCAAGACAGCCAATAAATACATTTCCCCTCTTTGTAACATTTGTACGTACCGTGATACCTTCTTTCCCTAAGTTATTCTCAAACCACCCGAATGACTAAAATTAGAAGAAAAAAACAAGCTGAATTTGAAAAGATGTGTAGTAAAACCTTGTTTTCTGAAAGATATACAAGTCTTGTAACCTTGAAAAATTGTCTGAGGGAAGTTATCGAACAGAGTAATAATGTCCCATACTGGAATCAACATGGCTCACTTTGCTTTACATCGTCCATGAAAAAGTCTCACCAAAAATAATTGGAAGCATTGCAATTTTTTAACCTCCTTTTGGGAGGTAACTAAATTCAAAATTCAAAAGAGGAAGCACAATGACGATGCATACCGATGGCGTGTCCGCAAGGCATCTTTGCTCTTGGGTTGTTTGGGTCATCGTCCAGGGTTACCATGTCAGGGAAGTTGGACACCTCTACGTCTTCAGGTAAAACTTTGCGTTCCTCCCCCTGCACACTGTCCAAGCCTCCAAGCATACCTACGTAGCATGTTAAAGTCGACAGGCTACCAATGCCATAGTCTTGCAGTGTCGCGGATGTTCCATTGATTTCGATCTTAAGCTCCTTAACTGCATAGAGAAAATAAGGAGACAAATAAACATTAATAGAACACACGCACAATTTAGAGATCGGCTCCGAAAGAGGTTTTCCTACATTTCAACCTAAATAAGGTCGTCCGCAGAGGACAATAAGAGACACGCAGTAGACACACAGAGAGTGTAAATACGCAATAAAGAATAAATATATACGTTATGCATAGACATGCAAAACTATTCAAAGTAATGTAGAAGTAAACACCAATTATATAGTAAACTCGACTTATAATGAAATCGCTTTTAACGAATATCGCGTGTTAAGAAGATTTCTCTATTTTATTCCATTATTTAATGTTCGCTTACAACAAAAGTAGTAATGGGGCACGATATGTCGTAAAATGGGAATTAACAGAACGGACGACATTTTGACAGGGGAATCTATGTCGGTAAATTGGGGCTTTATGCCGTCAAGGGAATATAACATTACGGTCGCCATCTTGAAAATATGATCTTATGCTGACGAATGGCCCTCGACGGACGAATGGAATTAGCATTACGGACGTCATGTTGAAAGTTTGACCCGATGCTGACAATGGGACCCTATACTGACAAGGAGAACTGAACATGAGTCCATTCTTTTAGCACTAGTATGACCTTGTGGCGACAAAGGAAATGACATGCTTAAAAAAATCCATAGGTTGAACAGGGTAGGACAGTCTGGCGACAAGGGAAATGCAACGTGAAAAACATCCATAAATTTAACATTAGCATGATCTTAGGCTGACAAAGGAAATTTAACATTAATCCATAAGATTAACATTAGTCTGATCGTATGCTGACAAGGGAAATTTAAGATTAGTCAACAGGTTAGCATTATGAGACCCTATGCGGACAAGGGGAATTTAACATTAGTCCATAGGATTAACATTAGTATGATCCTTTGCTGACAAGAGGAATTTAATACAAGCTCATGTAAAAGGGACGTAGGGTATGTGATAATTTTGTAATCCTTACAAACCAACACACTATTTTATGTCATCCAACCCTGCAGTAAAAGACCATGTTCGTTTTCAAGTGTGTTGAAACATATCCAACGTCAGTTTGGTTCTTCACTTTGTAATAATGTTTTCGTGTTTGTCGTCCTAGATTTAAGACGTTCATTGAATCTGTGGTAATTCTCTATTCGTAAATAGAGAGACGAGTGTTTGCTACACTATCAAACAAGGTCAGACTTCAGCGTTATGCTAAGGCATTTCGTGCACTTTAACGCTGTTAAAACATACATTGTTATGCGACTGAACTTAAGAAAGCACATTGTGCAAAATACAGTGCGATATTGTTACACTGTCAGACAAGGTCAGACTTTGGCGTTAACTTAAAGTTTTCGTGTACTTTAATAGAATGAAATTTTCTGAGTTTGAAAACAGCAAGAACATACGCGACTGAACTGATTGATTGCTAGAGCAAAACAATTGACATGATTGACAAGTGTACATTCTAAATGAACACTATAATTTCTTCCTGACCAGCACTCACAGCTACTGACCAATGCACCGTCTTACTAACCATCACCTACATCTACTTACCATTACACACTCTACTAATAAACAACCGTCTCTCCTAACCAGCACCCACTAACTGACCAGCACCCACATCTACTGACCAACATTCCACTCTACTGACCAATATCCATCCTAATTGACCAACAGAAACTCTACTGACCAGCACCCACGCCTACTGACCAACATCCCATTCTACTGACCAACAGTCCATGTTACTGACCAACACGATACCTACTGATCCACACACCGTGTTACTGACCAGCACCCACACCTACTCACTAACAACTCACTATACTGACCATCACCCACCTCTACTGACCAGCACTCACACCCAATGACCAGAACTCACACCTATTGATCAAAACCCACACCTGCTGACCAGCACATACCTACCTCTGCTGACAAACACCCTTATGTGAACTAAAAATCTGAGGGGCACTAAAGCCTTCTATAGACATTGAACAGGATGGAGATAAGAACAAATCCACACTTAATGAACAGGATGGAGACAAGAACAAATACACACTTAATGACAGGTATTGTCTTACTTTTACAATCCAAGGATAAATTTAATGTTAGATAGGTAACTTAGTTCTAATCTGCAATGCGCTGTTCGTGAAAGCAGAGAGGCGAGAGCTTGTTACACTGTCAAACACAGTTAGACTTCAGAGTTAAGATTTTCGTGTAGTTTAAGGTTGTTACAACATACATTGTTCTGCGAATGAACTGAGCACATGGTGAAAAAAGACCGCGAAACAAGGCAAGACTTTTGCATAAGCTAAGACTTTCGAGTACTCTTAGAGAGTGACATTTTCTGAGTTTGAAAACAGTAAACAGTACACTTTGTTCTTCGACTCAACTGATTGGTCAATAGAGCAAAATATATGGGTTCTTACTTTGTTACAAATGTACTGGAGATTTTGTGCTTGCTAAGAATACAATTTTTAAACAAAAAGTATGATCATGTCATTAAAACTAATCAATATAGTAAGAGAGAGAGATAGAGAGAGACCGAGAAAGAGAGAGAGAGAGAGAGAGAGAGAGAGAGAGAGAGAGTCATTAGTGAAAGTCACACTGTAGCACCGTAAGATTAATATTAAATCTCACCTGCGAGCAAGTGAACTTCGAGAAAATTTCGAACGACATCACACACTTATGCTTACACTGTCAGATTCCAACTTCACAACATCGACGACGTCCAATGATGCATCCAAAACAAAAATAAAAAAAGGAAAAAAGGCCATTCCTCCTTGTTTAGCCAAACATTCTAATGTCTTGTCGGTGCTCACCAAGGCGAATGCTCCAATGCGAAAACAGGTCATTCAAAACTCATATAAAGAAATCATCGATACCATCTGTGAATGTTTTTTAAACGTATTGAAAGGAACGGTTTCCTTGACAAATATATGAAACAGCGATTAGGACGACATAGCCACATTCTTTGACAAAAGTTTGTTAAAGAAAATTTCAGTCAGTCAAAAGATAAAAGCGCTGGCTCAACGAGGGTGATTTCTTTCAATATTGATAGCTCCGTGTTTAGTCAAAGTGGCCGCTCTTCTGTTATCCGCGATAGCTGGACCTCTTTTAGGATGAGTGTTGAAGTGAACATAAAAACGACGGCACTTTTCAGAAGGACATTAAACCTGCACACCTGAACCTTATGGAAGGACGAAGATTAAATTTAATCCATTACAAACTGTAGATGAGACGAACAACGGCTATTTCACTTACCTCCCAATCCTAATATCAAGAGCTGTAATCGTTGATGGATTGAACAAATTTTTCAGAAACGGAAACATCGTAATGGATAATTATTGCAACGTCTGCAACTTTTTTATCAGAATGTAAA
The DNA here is from genome assembly GCA_029931535.1 of Margaritifera margaritifera. Classification (NCBI taxonomy): domain Eukaryota; kingdom Metazoa; phylum Mollusca; class Bivalvia; order Unionida; family Margaritiferidae; genus Margaritifera; species Margaritifera margaritifera. The sequence continues at coordinate 194,111 of JAQPZY010000993.1, read as the reverse complement.
ATATACTCTTAGAAATTTCAAAAATATGACGAAGATCTAAGAAAGACAAACAGTAGCTACAAAAGACGACGACAGACACGGCACGAGGATGGAAAAGGAAATGAGAGAAAAAGAATTAGAAGAATTTCAAACCTCCTCTGCTCAAACACCTTTTCCCAAAAAGTGTTGCAATCCAGTTAACGCATTCACCAATCCCATTTGGAAAAAAAAAAAACGAAACCACAAAGCCTCGATCAATAAAGATGTTATCGACAGCGTCTCCAACAGAAAAGAAAATAAAAGTGAACACCGATGTGAAAAAGAACTCAAGAGAAAAGAACCGCAAATCTCTGCGGAAAACACCTTACCCCCTCCTTTAGCTGGCCGGATACGTCAAGCATCACACGTTTGATAAATGCTATTTCCAAACTGAACGACAGAATTGTGTTTCGTTTGACAGGAAGGGTGCGTGAACATTACGCGAGTTTCTATAAATTGGAAGATGCGAACGGAGGACTATTAAAAGAAACTCTTTTGCCCGCGTTACAACGAGTTACTTAAGAACGACGTGTACGATATTGAAAGCATTCTCGATCAAATAACACGTAACGTGGGAAAACGTTGTATTCAAGAAGTCAGAGTCCGTTGGAAAATATATACACTCAGTTTAAATTCTTGAATTGGAGCATCGAAACTCGTTGCTTATAAAAAGAAGTAGAAATCACGAACATGCCGTTAAATACTGCATCCCTTTTTCTGATTTCTGATTTCATTATTCAAAGATCTATAGAAATAAAAACAACAGCAACAACAACAATGGGTGTGGTGTGGAGAACATGCTCCTAACAATAAAATCATCTTTTTATGTCAGATCTTCGTGGTGTATTGCGTCATTAAAGCAGCTATTGGAAGCTTGAGTTTGCAAGGAGGGGATAAGCAATTGTGGACCATTTTACTTGGCAGTTGTATTGGCTATCTTCTTTCCAATCCCTCCTTGAAATATACCGAGGATAGTAACAACAACAACGGTAGTCACAACTTCTCCAGTCACAACAACACTTTGAAACCGTTGGAAAGTTATTCTTTTCCTATGACATTTGGTGATTTTTCGGAGACGGGAGCGATCGAACGATGAATAATCATTTTTGTTGACATTACCTGGCGACAGTTCTATGGATATGTTTCCTAACAACGCGTTGTTTTGTTTCACGGTAAAATTATCTCAAGCCATACAAATAGATCACGAAGTTAATTGGGAAGTGACTTTGGTAGAAATCATTCATCCCACTCAAGTCTTGAATATCAGTGAGAAAGAGAAACTATTCCTGGTAGAAATACTCAACAAAGAAGTAGAAGAACACCTGGAGAAAAATTATCCTGGTTGTTACGACGCCCCCCCCCCCCCCGAAAAAAACACCACGCCAGTCAGTCCTCGATTGAATACGTATAACATGAGAATTCTTGCAGGATACAATTTTAATGCTGGACATTTCGTTTGTACTTTTTCATCTATTTCCCACAAAGAGTTTGACATGGCACTCAATAAAACCAACAGACGTGTACTGATCCAGGAACATCCACATTCTGAGCGTCTAAAATTTGACTTTTTCCGTGTGCAAAATGCTGTCTATCACATTTTCTTCCACTTTGTTTGCTATTTTGAGCGGAAAGACAGATTGTGTTTCAAAAATGAACATCTATGAGAACAACCGAGTCTTCAGGTCGAGTTCAACGTAGTGTGAATCAATGCTGCTTCGGTGTTGAGAGTCGTTCCATTCGAAGTGGATTATGCTATTTTCAGCAGCAACACGCAAGAAGGAGGTTTCACGTACAACGTTCGTCAGGATTGTGAGCATCCACATTATCTTCCTTTCAGTAAATCGTATTTTGACAGTGTAAATATTGGTATAAAAGTAGATCTCGAGCAAACTTGTTTATTCTCCAAAGGAAAAGTCACGGTGAAACTACATTTTCGAAAATGATTCTTGACTGAGTTGTAACTGATGTATCCCGTGTAATTAGGAGTAGCTCGACAGTGAGGATATGGTTTGGGACACATGTTCTCATTACGTTTTTGTACGGTGGCAACCGCCTTGAAACCTATGCTCTCCCAAGAACTGTATGCCTTTAAGAAAATGCTGCCATGACACAAGTAAAAGAATTTCTAGAAAATACACTCATCGACAAGCAAAGTTCCAAAGAAACGTTACTCAATGCAGGGAAAAATGTGTTAAACCAGATAGGAAAAGAACTCTTTAGTCTGCAAGAAATACCTATACATTCATTTCACACTCCGGTTTATGCAATTGATTTTTAATCCACGCCACAGCAAGGACAAGTTAGAAAGAGACGTCAAAAGCCATTAATACCTCACAGATATAATCATAAAAAGAATAAGTAGCAAAGAACCGCAAGATATTTTGACGTTTTTGATTACTTAAATGGATGCACAGATCTGTTGCCCTGTCCAGGACGATGATGACGATGCAAGAATCCTGGGTGGTAAAATTATATCAAGTGTCGTCTTTAATAACCTCTGTTCGCATCGAATTTGAAATCAAAGGGAACATCTCGAAGATATGCATGTAGCATGCACATCCTTGCGACTCCCCTTCCTCTGTTTGGTTTGTAGAAGATTGAGTGTTGAATAGAGATAGTGACTGTCTTTCTAAAATTAAGTGCTATTCAACATTAATTTACCCCTTAATTTACATCCTACCCTTATACCGCTGTCTTTCAATGGATGTGGGGAGCGGTAAGTAGATGTTGGTGTTGGTCAGTAAGACGGTCTCTTGGTCAGTATGTGTATGTACTGGTCAGTCGAAGTGGGTTCTACTCAGTTGATCTGGTTAATGGTCAGGAACACCGTGTATTGGTCAGTAGATGTGAATGTTGCTCATCTAGGAAGGTATTGGTCAATAATGTAAATGTTAAATTCCCTTTGTCGACATTGGGGCCTATAATGTTAACCTATGGACTAATGCTAAAGTCCCCTTGTTCGCATGGGGTCATCTTTTTAAAATGGCGGCCGTAATGTTAATTCCCCTTGTCGGTATTGGGGCCCATATATTGTCCTCTTATACTACTAACGAAATCTCTTGTTGCAAATCATCAGATGTTACGAAGTATTGTCTAGGTTACGAGGTCATCTAATCCTATTTTATAGTAAAATTGCTGTGACCATTCAGCATTACATTTTGGGCCACGCAACTCTCGGCGATTCTACCAGTTGAATAATAAAAACCCAATGTTATATTTGAATAATAATTTCCGGTATGTGAGGTTTTTTTTTTCGCTTTTGTTACTTTCACATCTGCAAGTCTCTCATTCAGGATAAATTATCCGAGCCATTCAGCGTTTTATTACCGTCTTTTCCATCGAAACTTGTAAACTATGAATGCAATCAAAGTTTTAGCCCCTTGTCTAATTTGTAAACATTCGCGAGGAAATATCTCACTGCGAAGAATAACTCAAGCTTAATCATCTTTGTTCTGATGGTCAAATTAGTTCTTCGTTAATTGTAATATGAACAATTTGATATATTGAAACACAATTCTTGTCAAATATTGATAAACTGACGTATTTCAGCGTGTTTTTCAATCCCTCTGACATCGCAGTAAGCAGAGTTTACTCTCTCTCTCTCCCTTTATATATATAAATATATATATATATATATATATATATATATATATATATATATATATATATATATAATATGGCTAACGATTCTGTAAGAATGTAAATCAATTGCTCTTTATGATGTAGATGTCCACAAATCCGATGACTAGATCCTATCAGGTGGCACTTACTTCCATAGATAATATGTATGTCCTGTGCGCCAGTTTCTTTTGTAACATCATCAAACAGGTCAGCGACCAGCGAATCCTGAAAGAATTTATTCAATGCCAATTGCAGAAATAAATTTATGCGTATTAAGTAAGTAATGCCACATAACACACGAAATATTTCTTCAAATAAAAGCATTTATTATGTCCTTTATGGAGATATATTTTTAGCGAGAGACTAATCATATGTTAAACATGACTAAAAGTTCTGCGTGATTTTTATCGTCCACTGAATTCGTGGCTCAGTAAAAGATAATAACATAATTTCATTTGTAATCGATCACTTGAGTTGATGATGACCTTTATTCAGTCATCTGAGAGACACTACTGTTCCATGTGAGAAAAACTCTCTTGTTTATTATTGGTTCATTTAAGTCGTGTGTGCGACCGTTATATACACAAAACTACATTTGTGTTTTGTTCTGAATCACCGGAAAAGAACGAGTTTGAGATGGCATAGGGATACGTAGAGGCCATTAGGCCCATGTATTCATAACCCATATCAAGCGAGTTCTTTCCCCAACTCAGAAGAAAACACGAATACGGTTTTGTATTTATTACATACCCGCTCTTTTAGGCTTTATAAATAGGTCTAGTTTTATAGTGCAAATGAAATTCAAAACGAATTATGAATGATAAAAGTTAGATTCAGTGCGTCTGAAAATATCGACGCGCAAACGTCAGAGAAGACACTAAAGTAGTTCCAATCTGGATGTGTGATATGAAAGTACGGACTGAACATCTGTATCAAACGCCATATCAGCCATGTAAGATTAAATGGGTATGTAATAAAATTCTTTATTACGTACCCATTTAATCCTACATAGTTGATCTAGTGTTTGATACAGCAGTTCAATCCGTATTTCCGTATCACACACCTAAAAATTTCCGTACGTACCCCCAGCCTGGAACTGCTTTCACCACATGAAAAATTCAATACTAGTCAACCTAAAATATCAAAAATTATTTATTGCAATACATTTTTAACTATTGTGTTTAATTTTTTTTACAAATATATGCAGACCTTTTAATAAAAATGGAGTCATGTGTTTTGTTTGGTACAATGTATCTTTGTCTGTCGTCTACCATCATCGCTGGTGAAAAATGGCTGAATTCACCGCCAGGGCCTAAAGGGGGAGTACTGAAAGTAGCGAATATGAATTTTTGGGAATTTCACAGTACCTACAGTCGAACAATTACAGTTAGTTGAGGTTTTGACAATGATTTCTCAGATGAAGCTAATGTACCAAGTAAGATCAAACATGGCGAGACAAAGTACTTGGTCGCTAAGGCCAGGGATCTGAAATCTTATATTAAAAGTAAAACAAAATCCAAACACAGTAAGAAAGACTGTGGAAGTCATGTCCGAATTTAATGATTAGTATAATAATAGGGGTTTTGTATTTTTTGTATTAATGTATATGATCTAGGTCAAAGCCTTCTATACCCATCATGATTTGTTTCCTCACATCACACACGCACGCGAGACCACGCGTGAAAGTAGAGTTACCAACAGGCGCTCATAAAAGAGGATAGGTGACTGGAACCTAGATCAGTAATCCCGCTATTATCATACTACCTTGTTGAGCACTTAATTGCCATGAGAATTCTCCTCGAGCGTCGCTTTGGTGTGAATCCGTAGTCATCGCGAGAAATGAAATAATATATGTTCCGCCAGATATCATAAATGATGTCAAACTTCTATCTTTGGCCACCCACTGATGGACTCATTCATGGCATCCGAAAGTGTAAATTTGATAACACAACTTTACCCGCATCGGGAACGGCGACAACATCGCTCTGAATTGCATCGTTGGCTTTTCCCCTTCTATTTAACGTGACTGTGTGTTTGGCCCCGAAAATAACCTTATGAAAGTTTCTACAAAATCCAAATATACATGAGAGTGGAATTGTGCAGGAAAACTTCCCGCGCGCGTAAAGCTGGACTCGACATTGTGCAAATCCTCTGTTGAAATTGGATTGTCTCCAGTTACAGTACCTGCTATGTTTAAGTTGTATTTGATATGATCAGGACGGTCACTTGTGTATTTGATGAACATCATAAACGGTCCAGCAGACCGTGCGTAATCATCACTGTGACGGGCGAGTCCTGGAATTGTTGTAGCGACGTCGAGGTTGTCGAGAATTGATTCGATTTTCTTTCCGTCGATGAAATAGCGTGCGCTGCTGAACAATGCCACAATTGCCGTTGTTGACAAATCCGACTTTGTCGTTTGCACCGTATGCAGCACTGTCGTCGCGTACAAGCTTTCCTTAGGCTTCCTAGAATGCCTCGCACGGAAGAAAATACTGAGATGTGTCATGAACCTGAAATTCTACTGGCCTTCCTTGTTTGGATCCCTAGCCTCAAACGAGTAATATTGGTCATTTTGCTTGCTTCCATCTCGCAAAACAGGTTTGTCCATGTCGAACGCCGGATCGGATAAATCTTCAAATTGAGCCATTGTTTATGCATGTATGGTTTTGCATAATACCTTTTGCGAGACAACCGTAATCCGCTTTCCATTGCCAGATTGGCAATCAATGAATCAGTCAGACGTTATTCAACCGCGTCATTGATGATTTTACTAACCGGAGCTGGCGTTGTGGCTGTCGATGGTAATGTAACTGGAACCTTTGGTGGTGCTCAAGTCACTATTCGTTGTAGTCGATCTGGAATCGATTAAACCGCTTGCAATCCCAGATTTTTAACCGATCCGCAACAACGTTTTTGATGCTATCAACGACTCGCATTGCAACTTGTTTAACAATCGGTGTAGCGCGCAAAGACAATACCGCGAGCACCTTTGGTGCGCCCGAAACAATCCCCAAAAAACATCACCGAGGTCATGTCCGTAATATATCGCGTAAACGGGTTTTCTCGCGTTAACAATACGCACAGGTATTACATGTCCACGTTCAATTGTCATTGTATTAAATATTGGGTCGATCTCTAATGTACAGTTGCATTGTCAAAGTCCCCCCTCGCAGGTCCCACATGTGGCCATCCTGGTCTACAAGGGTTAAACGATGGTTTTTCAACCTAGAATAGTTACATGGAAGATACACAGACGTGGCAGTAATCGATATCAGATCACCCGGGGCTTCAGTCGGGGCAAACCCAAACAATATTAACTGTGCGACGCTCGCGTTTTCGATACTGAGGCTTCATAACTGCCACTCATAGTATCACAAGTTAGATTAACCTGAATCGTTGAGTTAATTCTGACAATGTCTGGCGCGATATTGTAACTGGTACCGTCAGGTCCTGCACGCAAAATTCGTTGGTCCGCGGAAATCTTATTAATATCTTCAGGTCAACCAAGAATAGTTCTCAGTGATGACTGTGCAATATCAACCGCATACGTTGGAGATTCTGTCGAGATGGCAGAGCTGAGTGTAGGGTCATGTTCGTGTATGTAAATTTTAGAATCGCGCTTTGTTACCAATATGATTCTACGTCGAATTTCTTCATTTTTTACCTCTTCCGCGGTTTCACGCGTTGGTTTGAGCAGTGGTGCAAACGTTGGTTCGAAGCCCTCTATGAGATCTTCCCGTGCAATCTGTCGCGGCTCTAATATATCCTTGATTCCAGGTTTTCGCGAACAGCTTTATGGCGTCGCTCCCCGTACTCTGCTATGACATTCCTAGGAGAGTTTTCTCTGTTTTTGATATTAACTACATTGTCAATAGTCGTTTAAATTGTTATGTCTTAACCGCCCCGATATTTTCTGGACGTTCTGGTCAAGTAAATTGTGAGGAAACTACGGCTCCTGTGTGACCTCCGCAAACTTATTTCGAATCTCATACCACTAGTGGTCAGCAGCACACCATGGTCAGTAAATGTTTGCAAAATCATGCGCGTCAATGCCACAAAATATCATCAACATGTTGCAGTTGGTTCGGATCACTTTAGGCACGTGAGCGTATCGTTGTATTACATAGATAGCATCTGAGTTTTTGTGTTGGCCTCGGGAAAATAGTCTCGCGGAGTTGTCTTGATGTTCAAACATTACACCATTATACACAACAAGATGATTCGCACTCGGGTCAAGGTAGTCAATGGTAGGGACTTCATCAATTGTGGAAAAAATCAATGGTGGATGATGATGACTGAAGCGATTTCGTAAAATCTTTGAGTACATCACAACTTAGATCCAGCCGGGCCAATGATTAACGCGCAAAACTGAGTTTGGAAACATGTCGCAGTGCTTGGGTGGTTTGGGCTTTGCCTGCGCAGAATAGTCAATGACGGTAAAGTCAGCTTTCCTTTTCGTGGTGCCATGTTAAATATCAATTTTTGTATAATACAATCATGTCTTCATATTGCATGCAATGCCGCACAAAAACACATACTGCGAATCCAACGCGGATTCTAACACGTAATGGTAGAGCTGCAATCACTGGAACTTGTGTTCGATGTGGAGCAAAAACGTTCTTGTTTGTGGGAACCTCTGGCTGTAGACGCGCAGGGTCTAAATAAAACTCGGCGGTGATGTCGCTGTTGCGTTAGCGAAGCTGCCCAGAACACCGTGGAGTAAATATCCTGGTGAAAAGCACATACATATCTACAATTATTGTGGGCCTAGAACACGGCTGAATATACGACTTGATTCTAACAATCGACCGAAGCACCCGTAAACCGCGTAGCATATCACCGACATTATTTTGCTAATAAAGTATCAAACGATATCCGTGCGCGTCAATGTGCTGATATAGATCTCATACATGATCTAAATTAGATCGCGGGTATCTGTGCCTCCTCACCTACAATCGTAGAAAGAACCGCTAGATGGAATATCAAAAGAGGCATTCTCATTGGAGGTAAAGTGCATTGACATAACATGGATAAGATCTGCTACAGTCCGCGCGGGTATTGAAAAGGTGAAACTGCCGTTGAGAAGTTAGCAAAAGCAGCAAAGGTCACTTACGGTATTGCTCGAGCAAGGTTAGCCAAACAAGCGTTGTGGCAAATGTACCTACCCCTGAAAAGAAAGATTTCCCGTGGATGGTTGTATGTCATAACACCTAACAAAGTTTGTCTATATGATCGGGTACGTGGAGGAACATACAAGTACGCGTTAACTACTGTAGATGTTGCCAGCACATACAAAAAAGCGGAGCCGTTGACGTCTTAAGATTCAGCGAGTATCGCAGACGCGATTAAACGTATATATGCACGTTCACCGCTAATATGGCCACTGCTGTTGAAAGTGGACCCGGGCAAAGTATTTCTTGGAGCCGTTGCTGCGTTGTTAACAAAACATAAGGTGCTGGTTCATGTTGGAAATGTTAAGTAAGATACACGGCGATCAAGCCATTGTGGAACGGTTTAACCGTACACATGCGGAACGATTTTTCGGAAATCAGTACGCGTAGGAATTGTTGATGAGGCCTCAGACCCAGAGTGCTCGATCTCGCGAATGGGTAACACGACTTCCATCAATCATAGCAGCGTTGAAAAATGAAACAACACGCACAATTGGGATAAAACCACCTGAGGCAATTCTATAGAAAACTGTTACCGTTACATATAAAATGATTGCACAACCGCCGCCGTTAGACCCACTGGGAAACAATTTTGTTCCGTATCTGTATGCACCAGGGGAGTTGAAGGTGGGCAACGTCGTGCTACTGACCCGGTATGGGGTGTCGATATATTTATTGTCACGGACCCGATTAATACTCCGAGACAACCAACACGTTACCATCTAGCGCCGGTCCAACCATGGGGGGTAAAATCTCTTAGTAGAGCATTTGTACGAGAGGAATTGCAAGTCGTTCCCGCGGACAAGGAACTACCGCTAATGTTCATTTTCGTTTCATAACCGCGTGGTGCCCGTATGCGTAAGTAGTAACACCATCATGGAAAAAACATCGCTAGGTGTCCAGGGGGGACAAACTGATTTTGTTACAACGATAATGCCGCGACTGAATGAGATTGGCCGTGTGTGCGAACTCATGTCGTTGCTGCAAACATTCTACATACATATCGTGTCGAAGATCCTTTGCAACAATCACGCGTGAAACTCCTTTCGCCTTTTTGATGTTTTTCGAGTACACTTTGGGACGCAATTCTATATACTCTTCGATAGGATTGCCCGAGCACTCATTCTTGAACTTAACAACAACTTTTTTGTGGGTGTTACTAGACAGTACATGATCTTTCGGATACTCGCTGGTGTCAAATTCATTTATAAAACATGATTCGGCCATGTCCTCGTACACATCATAGTAGTAACAGGGGAGTAACTGGGGTCAAAAGGGACACTCTGGGGTCATACGGGAGTTTAACATTGCTGGGACACTGGGGTCAAACGGGAGTCATATGGGAGTTTTAACATGGTGGGGACACTCTGGAGTCATATGGGAAAATTAACATGGTGGGGGCACTCTGGGGTCATACGGGAGTTTAACGTGGCGGGAGTCCCCCGTAATGTTGTGACGAAGACAACGTTCATTACCATCAAAAAACACTGGGGTGGGGGGGGGGTGTTTTTTGATAGTAGTATTAGACGTTGTCTTCGTCACTACATTACGGGGGTGGGGTGTGGGGGGAATAGAATTAATCTTTCTTGAAAAAGGGGTGGTCCTAATACGTCATCTACTATCCAAACACCCCACACTACACTATCCAACACGCCGTGTGTAGTGACCTTCTGCCTAGTGGCTATATCTATATAGCCTAGAGTTATATATATAAAGCATTACCTATACCTCAGATCATGTTGGAGGTGTCAGTAAATTTGCATATATTGTACCATTTTTATAAATAGCTTTGATCAAGGGAACTAACTTATAATAACACTAAAATGGACGTGACTAAATGTTGTATTAAACTTCGGAACCGTCACGGACTTTAGCGTTGACTAGAAAAAATCCGGAACATTAGATTATAATGGCCTAGACTAAAAGTAACACTAAACTTCCGAAATTGTACCGGACGTTAGCGGAGACTGAAAATAATCCGGAAAAAAAATGGAAAAAATTGACTGAGACTAAAAAATAGTACTAAAATTTCGTAACTCATTTTAAATTTTTTTTGTTATTTTATATTTTTTTATATACAAACCCAAATAAACCCAAAATCTAATCCACTGCCTTCTTTGACAAATCCTTTTTTTTTTTGATGTTTTATTTTTAAAAAAAAAACAAAAAAACACAAACACTCTATACAAACACACACCACACAACCATTTTAAATTTTTTTTTTATTATTTTTTTATAAAAAAACACAAACACACTCTATACAAACACACTCCACACAACCATTTTTATTTTTTTATTTTTTATTTTTAAATCAAACACACACACAACACCTTTTTAATTTTAATTTTTTTTATTTTTATTTAAAAAAACAAAAAACAAAACACAAACACACTCTATACAAACACACTCCACACACCCATTTTTTATCTTAAATTTTTTATTTTTTATCCAACACATACACCACACCATCCATTGCGCTGACCTAAAAATAGGGTTCAGATCGACAGTGAGATAATAGATAGAGGGGGGGTGACTTCAGATCGATAGAAAGAGAGAGATAGAACATGATCATTATTATTTCAAATTCAATAAAAAACCACACAACACCATATTTTTTTTCAACAATAGCCATTTTTTTAATTAACAATAATCATTCTAACATAAAAATACTAACAATTCAACAATAAAATTTTTTAAACAGGAACATATTTACAAGGTTGACAACGTTGGGGTGGTAAACTAAACCTCCACCTTTCTACATCGACATCATTCTGATTGACATTACGCTTGTGAGCTAAAGACAAGAGATAACCAAAATGTTCACAAAACCATCGTTGTACTTTAGCATCGTTTCTAGCATAGTCACTATTAAACCAAGTCAGTAAATGTTCTAAGGAATATCCAAGACTGCGGTGATGAAGAAAATGTACACAATATTGTCCACACACCATGGAATCCGATCCTTGTAATTGAACATTATTGAATCGAGTCGAGACGGCATTTCTTCTGATAAAGTCAATGATGTCCTTTTCCAAAGGAGGTAATCCATAAGAATCAAAATATTCCACACAGTGATCGTTGGGAAAGTACACGGCAACCCAATGGGTTCCTGGTAGATGACTGTCGTCGGTATTGATGATATAGGCATGAACATCTTTCGGTTTACGATGAGGTAGTTCATCTTTAGCACGCACCACAGGATTCCAAAAAGAAGTGTAGGAACTACGAGTCAATAAGTAATAAAGTTCTCTAGTATCCATTTTTTTCTTCTTTTTTTTTTTCTTCAATGGAAATAATAGGTCACCAATTCACACCTGACTTTAAACTTGAATTGATCTGTCTTGTAATTCCACGAATATTCACGTCGGATAGGTTCTGCACTCTGTTGAATGAGCCCTTCGATGCGTCTGATCTCCAGAAGAGTAAGTGGAGGAAAAGAAGAATTCACCAAGTCTTTATACCATTGTCTCAACACTTTTTCGTCCGAGTTCTGGGACCAAGCCGTTTCCAAATAGTTGTCCAATTGTTCTTCACCTGTCAACATCATACATTGGTCGTGTTGTATCTGACTAGGATGATCGATTTGACATCCATGACATTGTTCTTGGACTAGACTGTTAATTATTTTACTCAATTCCTGAGCATAACAGGACACTAACTGTTTTTCTTGTTCTGGCCATCGAGAAATAAATCCAGTAAACTCGGTTTTAGGTTCTGAATGAATGACTTCGTCATCATCATCATTTGTGGTAGTTTGTGACTTCTCACAAAATTCCTCATCTATTTCCATAGGTTCTTCTTCTACGTGTTGCATCTTTATTTTCTTCTTCTAATAGTCTAGAATCACTTCTCTCAAACTGTTGATCTCTAGAGCATTATCAAATTCTGCATACAAGACGACGTTCACTGTGTCGGGTAGAGGATCTGCAAACTGAAGTTCCACACGAAGTGGGTCTGATTTTATAGGGTGGAAATGTCCTTCATCGCTGCCTTGGTCAGGAGTGAAATCAAATCCCCACAAGGCATACCCTCCTGCATAATCCTCGTACGAAATACCGTGGCTGGTGTTGGTACCTAACTGTCCTGTGGCTTCAAACAGGCTCAGGTAAGATCGCAAGTAATTTTTATGGCCGTCGCTAAAGTTAGGTTCAAAAGGTCTGGTACACAAGGTCTTGCCATCTCGACTGACTTCCATCTTGGAGACGTTGTAGTGTTTAAACTCGAACGGATTCTGATCGTGGACTCCGTTGAGGGCTGCGTTACTGACGATGCCAATCAGCAAACGTTTGGGGAGCTGTCCTTGGAAGATGTGATCTTCGACTTTGGATCGGAGTCCAGCGGCTATGGTAAAGGTTTTCACTTCCACTCGTCGCACAGGATATTTATCAGTGGTTCTGCTCAAGGATTGACTGATGTCATTGGCTACTTTTGGTAAGACTTCTACACGTCGCACGTAAAGTTTGGCTTCTTGGATTTTGGTTTTCCACTCGTTAGCATGAGCCATCAAATGGAAGGCGGCACTACTGCGATTCAGTCTCAGGTGTACATCTACTCCGTTCAACAAATACTTGTCTTGCAACCACATGTCCAAATGCAAACGATCCATCAGTTCTAAACTTCGTCTGATTTTCTTTCAACGGTCGTTAAATCCCACATTGTGAGGGACTGCTGGAATTATAGGATCACCATCATTAGCAGAAGTCTTCGCCGGTACTGACAGCTCTGTGTCGTTGAACTTTTCCGAGGTGTCAGGTTTCCAGACCACCGAAGCATTCAGATGAGTGTTCTTGGTTTCTTTTCCGTACGTCAAGAGATTTTTCAAATAAGCACGGTAAGGGTAAGTATCCAAACTGCTGCTGACCAGTTTGTTATTCAAATACAAATCTACTCCGCTGAACAAGGAATGCATGAAATTATTGACGGGTGCCACTCGGGCAGCTTCCCCAGGAAGGTTGTTGTCATTTTTTTGTACTTGAAGTTTCAGGTACAAGTAACTGTTATTCAGATCGATGTAATCTTCGGTTTGTCCTTTGATTTCAAATTCGATAGGAGCTGATTCCGTCAAAGACGATAAAGGATGAAACTCCACCCATTGGGATTCTTGCATCGTCATCATGGTGGGAGGCATAGAAAACATATCCAGTTCTGACTTGTTACATTCGCAAGAATCTCTGTGCATCATTTTTTTTCACAGTTAATAATCAAACACGTCTAATTCTCTGACGGTTCTTCTTCTTTTCTTATTCTTTCTGGAACTACTGCCGTGTGTTCTTTTATGAACTTTGAAGGGATTTCGATGTCGTCGTCTCTTTCTACTTTGTCCTTGCTGTGAAGTGGAGGAAGAAGTAATGCCAGGGTATGAAGCGTGAAGCGTATTTATATGATTTTCTTGGAGACCTAAAAGATCTTTACCAGTGGTCATCAACACAATTTTGCCTGCTCTCATAAAGGCTTCTTTTGAATTTTGTTTGTCGATGAGGACATTTTGCAAAAATTCTTTTCCTTGTGTCAAAGCAGCATCTTTTAAGGCATGAAATCCTCGAGTCACCATCGGTTTCAAAATAGAAGCTACCGTCCGAAATGCCGATTTTAACATATCTCCTAAACCATGTCCTCGTTGTCGAGTCACTCCTTGGTACACTGGATACATTTTTTTGTTTGGGTCAGTTACAATTCGTTAGAGAACTTGTTTTTTTCGAAAATGTAGTTTCACCGTGACTTTTCCTTTGTCAATGAATGGCACATCTTGTCCCAAATCTCCTTTTATACTAATGTTGACACTGTCAAAATACGATTTACTGACTGGAAGATAATGAGGATGTACAAATTCACGGTGAACGTGAAAGGTGTTTCCACCTTCTTCGTACGCACCAGCAGCAGTATCCACTTTGAAAGGAAATACTCTCAGTAAGGGAGCAGCTGTGTGGCCCACCACGTTGTACTCCACCACATCGGAGTACACAAACATTAAATTCAGTCCAACGTTCAATTCGATAGGGGTGCGAAAAGCCTCTCCGAAATCTGTGTTGGTGTGGATTGTTCGTTCACCATGATACTTTTTATTTCCACCCAAAATATCAAACAACCCAGCAGAAAAACCGATGGTCATGAATTTTCTTTCGTGCGCGGGTAAGTGTTTGTCTTCTTTCTCGTCGAATGGCTTTCCCTCATGCCCTTTCAAAAATTGCAAGAGGAAACGGCGTGCCACAGGATGGTATTTGATCTCTACCCATTTTTTGTTTTTTTTTCTAAGGCTTTGCCAAATTGGGCTTCGAAGACGGCCGCAATCGTCTCCACCAAATGTTGAGCACTAAAATAATACCCTTCAGGAATTCTCATGCGATAGGTCGAGTAGGGAGTATTGTCAGTTTTTGAACTCATTTTTTTCCCAATTTCAGGATCATGAGCGTCCAACTCTTTTTGCACTTTTTCGTTATAGATTGCTACGTCAAAAATGGTTTGATTTCCAGACACATTCTTGATTTACGTAGGATGAATGATTTCTACCAAAGCCACTTCCCAATGAGCGCCGTGATCCAATTGGAAGGCCTGAGGTAATTTGGCCGTGAAACAACATAATTTGCTGTTGGGAAACACATCCATGGAACTGTCACTGGGTAACGTTAAATAAAATTGGTCATTCATAGTTCTAAGGTGGTTCTGGTGTCCGAGGAGTCACTCGTGTGAACAGAAGAATGATGTTCAAAGGGTTCCAAAAGAGGACTGGTATTGTGGTGGTGACTGGACGAAGAAGAAGGTGAACTGGCGTTGGTTGAACTAGCGTGGTTGTTACTATGGCTGTTGTTGTCTGTCGTCGTAAATTTCAAAGAGGGACTGGGTAAAAGAGAACCGATGCAACTGCTAAGTAAAATGGTCCACAATTGTTTGTCTCCTTGTTGCAAACTCAAATTGACAATAGCTGCTCCGATGACACAATACACTACAAAGATTTGGCAGAAAAAGACGATTTGATATTTAGGCACACGTTCTCCGCACCACACCCAAAGTGGTTGTTTTTGTTTTTGTAATTCTTGAAGAGAAGAACTCTGCGAAGGAGTCGTTGAAGTCTGGGTTGCTGCTGTGTTGAATGGCATGTTGTTAGTTTACTTCTTTTTCTTTTTATAGTCGACGACTTGAGAAGCAGCAATCCAAGAATCAAAACTAGGTGGATATCCTTTCCAACGTACTTTGACTTCTTCTACTCGACGTTTACCTACTTTGCGTGTTCTTTGTTCGAGAATGCTTTCGATGTCGTACAAGGCGTCTTCTTTTTTGGTCACTCGTTGTAACTCAGGCAAGTAAAATGTTCCTTTGAGTACTTCACCGTGCATGTCTTCCAATTTATAGACGGGAGGATTACGTCCACGCACGGGGGTAGTGACACGAAACAATTCGGTGGTCCAGTTGGGTAAATAACCTTTGTCAAAAGTACGTTTGTTTTTTCCGATGCGAACCCAATCTCCCGTCTTTAACTCCAACAAGGTTTCTCTTCTTTTTTTCTTCTGGGGTGAACCAAGTAATTTATCAAACACGGTCACTTCGTTTTCAGGGCTGACCTCTTCGGGGGCACATCCGATGCTACGATGGTACGATTGATTGTACGCTTTGACCAAACGGGGTAACACGTCGATGTACTTGAGAGTATGTTGATGTGTAAAATATTTCCACATGCGTTCTTTCAAAGTTCTTTGAAAACGTTCCACGATACTGGCTTTGGTTTCAGGATTTTCGGTAGTAAAAAAATGAATTTGTCTTTGTTTCAATTCTTTTTGAAAAGCTTGATTTAAAAATTCGGTGCCTTTGTCAGTTTGCCATCGTAAAGGTTGGCGTCCACTTTGTTTCAAGACCAATTTTAAGGCACGTACCAATTCGGTACTGCTTTTAGAGGTCAAAGGCACGACCCAAGCAAATTTGGAAAACACGTCGATGACACAAAACAAATATTTATGACCACGATTGTAAGTGGCTAAATGAGATACGTCTGCTAAATCGGCTTGCCATTGATGATCGATGCCTTCCACTTGAGTGGTACTTCTAGAAAATTTACGTCGAATGGGTTTGTGTAACGTGTACGTCGATTGTTCTTGTAACCATCGTCGTACTTCGGGCAAACGTACACTTTTCAATTTACTTTTAGCAGCTCGATATAATTTTTGAACTCCTCCGTAACCAGCAGCATGGCCAGGATTGTAATAAATGGTAGCTACAAGTTTCTCCATGATTCCTCAATAAGTTACCCACTGTTCGATGCTACTACTTTGAGTGTCGTGAGGTTTGGACGAAGCGGCTTGACGCGTTCGACGAGCCACAGGAGTGGGTAGTGAAGAAGGGGTAATGATGGTAGGTTTCTTCTTGGTGGTGTCTTTTTTCACTTCAATCTTGCTGTCTTTCTTTTTTTTTTCTGCTGAAGAAGGAGTGGACATCTTCTTATGAACCCAAGCTTTCATGGCTTCTCGATGTGGAGTAGGTGAGGGTGTCAAGAAGGAAGCTGCAATTTGACTAGGTATGCCAGCAGACGGAGTTTGAAAAACTTCTCGAAGCTCGTTGTCTTCTGTCGTCCCCGTACCGGTGTCTGTTTTAGTGGTGGTCACTTTAGGTTCGCTTTTCATCATCGTCTTAAAATCTCTCAGAGTGGGTGGAGCTGTTTCGTCTACAGCTTTTTGGTGAAAGAGTTGTAGACGTTGTAAAAGTTGACCGTACCGTTGCGATTTTTCTGTTTCTGACAAATCGCTTCGTTCCATCAGGGTTTGTAATTCTGGTTGTAACTGGGACATCTCGTTGAGATTAGGATTGGGTGGTAAATGAGGTATCCGTTGTTCGTTCCAACGATGAAATTCCATCCATCGTTTGTAAGGTACTAAAGTCAGTTTTCGTCCTTCCATTTCATCCAAAGGTACCAAAAAGGTGTGGTCTTTTCAGAGAAGGGTGGTCCTTTTTATCTTCTTTTTTTTGGTTATCGCATGACACCTCCTAAAAGAGGTCCAGCAATCGTTCCTAACAAAGGAGCGGCTATTTTTAACAACGGTCCTAACAGCATAGGTAGAAATCCTCCTCGTTGCACCAACATTTTTTTCTTTTGTTGAAGAGGTATTTTCTTTTTCACCATTTGACGAAGAACATTCCGATGTTTCCCTAATTTTTGTTTCTGTATCTTGGACAAAGGTACCGTTCCTTTCAAAACGTTCAAACAACATTCACACACGGTATCGATGATTTCTTTGGGAGCTGTTTGAATGAGTTGTTTTCGCATGGGAGGATTGGATTTGGTCAAGACAGACAAGACATCCCAATGTTTGGCTAGACGAGGGGGAAGTCGTCCTTTTTTGGTGGTTTTACTTTTCTTCTTGTTTTGGTGGAGGTAGTTGTGGTGTGCACGTTTGGGAGCCATCTTAGAGGTGAGGAGTAAGTCTGAAGTCTCTGGCAGGGTACCCTTCTATTTTATACTGGAATACGTCTCCACTGATTGTCTGCACGACGTACCAACTTAATGACAGGCCTCACTCGACGTTGAGGTGTTTTCAAAGGACTAAATCGAGTCAATTCTTCTTTGGATAAATCCAGTAAACTTTGTAAGATACCAGTTCTTTCTTGGACTTTGGTTTTAGGGGAAGGTACTTTGTTGGTGGCTGCTGCCATGGCCAAATCAGCCGATGTCGTCGAGGGTCCCGAAGTGGTGACTTTTGAAATAGGTTTCCATTTTTGCATCAAATTAGGAAACACGGGACTTAAGTCTGTTTTGGCAGGCATCATCGTGAAGGGTGGTGAAGATGATAGGGACGAAGGAGAAGGAGATCTCGTCACGGTTGTTTGTCGTGGTGTCTTGCGGGTGTACGTTTTCCTGGCTGCAGCAGTTCCTCTCTTAAGGCGGGTGCTAGTGGTAGGTGTTGTTTTCTTCTTCTTGGCACGACTTTTCTTTGTGGCTTTCTTCTTTTTAGGACTTTTCTTCTTTTTGGGTGATTTGGGTTTTTTGGCTTGGGCATTAGGATCCCATTTCAAAAGGGAACGAATCATAACCCCTCCTAAAGAACCACTTCCACCAGGAGTTAAAATGATTTGTTTTTTAGTCCGTGAATCGATTCTAGGATCAGCCAGTTGTGACAATGCCGCTTTATGTCTTTGAAAAAAACGTTGAGTTTGATGAGGGATGTGAATGATGCCTTGCAGTAATTGACGTGCTGTCAAAGTAAACCATCTTAACACTTCTTTAAGACTCGCTTCTAACAAATGAGCACGGACTTGTGCATTTTTTTCACGACTGATACCATACAAGGCACGAATCAATTTAGCCGAACGATGAGGTTGAAAGGAAGCCATCTCAAAAGAGTGTGAGACAGAAATGACGTAGTAGGTTGTTTTTATAGTTTTTGTTTTCCTTTCAAAAATTGGCTGAAGGGGACGTGTAAATGACAGGACCACCTTCTTCAAACCAAGGGTGAAACAATTGAGCACGAAATCTCAAATAGTCAGGAGTGGTGGGTTTTAAGTCGATGAGTAAATATTCGTGAGGGATTTGAGTGGCATCGTCGTACGCATAATTCAACCAAGGAGCCCCTAACTGTTTGGCTAACACTTGTACTTGAGATTTGTCTCTGGGGCTTTTAAACAAGAACACATAATGAGCATTGAGACTGATGGTTCGATGGGCTTTACTTTGTTGAAATAAATTTTGAGTAATGTAGACAATACTAGCATTACGATGGTGTCCTTTTCGTGTAAACCAAAGTTTAATTTCTTCTTCGTCTTCTCCTAACATGTCATAAAAAATAACCAAATGGGTTTGATTCACGTCAGACACAATTTCATCGTCTTCGTGAGGGATGCCTTCTATAAACGAAATGGTTTCTCCTTGACTTTCTTTCAATAACGTGTAAGACTTTTGCCACTCTTTGTAACACCACACGATACGTTGAGGTGGACGATCAAACAAAATAGCTTTGTGTTCGATCAAACGTTTGACAAATTCGGTTTTCCCTGAACCACTCGGTCTAGCAATCAACATGTTAAATGGAATGCACAGATACAAAGCGTTCCAACTGGGACGATCTAACTTTTCCTCAATCACTTTAACCACAGAAGAGGAGGAGGTAGACGAGGTAGAAGAAGAAGATGATGTAGCCATGTCTGAGGTAAGAAGATTTTTGAGAAGAAGACAAAAAACCCAAGACATTTTATACATTTTCATACACGTTTATTTTAAAAAAAAACAAAAAAAACAACCAACCAACCAACAAAAACATATTTTTTACAACTTTACACGAGCACGAAGAAGTGAATTAGTGAGAAAATATGCAATTAAAATGAACACGTACACAATGAAGACCACCACTAAAACATTTAAAGTTATCTCTAAACAAGTCAATGTACAACAATATTTTCGTGTCCTAGTAATGAAAGACACAGACACTGTTTGGGGTGGTGGTATTCTTCTGGTCTTCTTTGTTTTGGTAGAAGAATCCTCTGACGACGGCGGCAAGGAAGGGTTGTGTTCCTCAAGAGGTATTTGAACCACAGCAGTGGTGTCAGGTTCTTCTTCTTTTTCTTCTTTCAGGGTTTCCCATTGAGGTTCCCATTTTTTCACTTTTGGACCCTTATGGACAAGTTGCCAAATCTTTGGCAAACTGAGCCACTTCTTGTAGCCAATATTGGAAACCAAGGTTTCTCCAGGAACGTACATCTTTCCAATTGAAAAGGTGTTGGTGTAACTCACTAGCAAAACACACTTCTTGAAATGTTTTATAGACAGATAAAGTGTGACGAATGTCTTCTTCACATGGAAGTTCCTCACTGATTTTCATGACCACTCTCAACGCTTTACGTACAATGTTTCTTTCTTGTACTGATAAAATCAAATATTTATAGTCTTCTTCTTCTACTAAGTCCGAAGAAGAACACAGGGTCATATTGTTTTTTGGAACTCAACAATTGAGTCCAAAACAACCACGGATCCTCCAAAAGAATCCAAGGCAAACACTTGTCCTCAAAAATAGTGCACAACGAATGTCCTGGAAAACGAATTCCAAGATAAGCAGTCACTAAGACACACACCACATAACGTCCAAAATTCAATGGAAACAGTTCTTGTATCACTTTTTTATAATCCTCTAAGGTCTGAACATGATCGTTGACTTCCTTCCACGGAATCCGTTTCACGAGTGACGTGTACAGCGCAGGCATGCCAACTCTTTATAGGGGTCGATGGCAAAGGTAGGTATCTTGGGTGGCATGTTTTTTATAGCCAGGCTTCCAAGGTTGGTACCTTTTGAGAAAGTCTCCGTGAACGTAGCTATTGTGATAGACGTTTCACATAATCATTCTTCTATGACCTTGGAAGAGGGTATAGTGTACAGCTCGAGAAATGACTTTGAGTTTACGTTTCACTTGGATCTTGACAAACTCTTGGTAAATCTTTTCGCGCACTTCCAAAGGCAAGCCACGAATGTACTCTGGTAAATTTTCCGTATTCTTCTAAAGAAGAAGTATTCTCCTCCGCCATGGATTTTTTTTTGCTTCTTCTTTTGTTTGGCATCTGGCTCATCGTACCCGTACTGTTCTAAGGCGACTAAAGGTAAGAAGTGACAGTGCGGAGACCATCTGGCATGTTCAATGTCAGCTGAGTCGGCAGGCTCCCATTGGTGAAGTTGCACACCGCAACTGAAACATTTAATTTTATCTCCTTCTCCCACGTATTTAAATCCAGATCTAGCTAAACCTTCCGGTTTAGGACCTTCTAGATATTTTGGCCACTTGTCTTTGAATGACTCGAGACGACTTTCATACTTGGTATAACCAAGTAAACTCACAGGTATTCTGACATGCGAATATGGACCAACATTGACCTTGTTGTCATTAACGTCAATACCAGTTCCTTTAGTATTTCCAGTAAAACATAAAGGGCGTACTGCCTCTTTAGAGGGTGGCCGATGAGTGGTGGTGGTGGTGAGACTTGGAGAGGGTCCTGAATCCAAGATGTTACAAGCTACGGAATCCGTTTGAACGTGTGAATCGGGAATACAAGACCGTACAGAATCCGTTTCATCGCATGGTACTGCATCACACTCCAAGTCGTGATGATAGTCCTTGGAGTTCACACTACCACTAGATTTCTCCCTTGGTAATGGTGGTGTGTGGGTGGCAGTTTGAGTACTCTTATTGAAGTTTGGTGGAAGGATGACAAAATGACTCATCTTCTTGCTTGGTTAACGTTGAAAGTCAGAATGAAGGGTTAGGCTTGGAAGGGGTTCCTTTTTTATACCTGTCGACTGTACCATCCGAAAAGTATTGTAATGTGATCCGTGGAAACGCTAAAGAAAGGTAAGCACAGTTTGGTGACCATCTGACATGTTCCAGGAGAGCTGATTTCTTACAATCCATAAGAATAGTGGCACCACAACTAAAACACTGTACTTTGGTTCCCTGTTCAAAGTAAACAAATCCTGCTCTGGCTAAAGAGTAGGAAGTAGGGAATCCATTTTTTCCTAAGTTTTTTTGTGCTCCATCGATGAGGACAATAACAATAGTCAGGCATGTGCTTAGGCCAATTTTTGAACGTCTTCAAACGACTGTCACACTCACCATAGTCAGGTAAAGCCCATGTTGAAGTCATCCTCTTGGTGTTGTGTCTCTTCAAGACGGTTTCCTTTTTTTATACTCCTCCAAATTGACGTGTCCGTAAGGTAAAGTGTTGTGATCTGAAAGTCTCACTCGTTTTTGGTACACAATACGATACACTTTTTGAACAGGTCGAGTCACGATTTGATGATTAGGTAGTCGTACAATCTTGTGAGGTTCTAACGTGGGTACTTGAAAGTCTTCCACTTGTCCAGACAGTAAAGCATTTTCCAAAACCTCAAAGTTAACCACTTGGCTGGTTAGGGATGGCTGCTTGTTGCAACAGGAGTTCTGCTTCGTTTCGTTGTTTGGCTCTGTCCGACTGTCGAATGTTATTCTGGGCTCTTTTCCATTCTTTGCTTTCGTTCTTGTTGGCATACGTTCGCCCCACCACAATAGCCCGAGTCAAGCACATCTGGTCTTGAGTATTGTCGATTTGGACGACACTGCGTTTGTTACTTCGAATATCGTCCACCAGTAACGGTTTCCTACTTCGTCCACTTCCTCAAGGAGGGGAAACGTGAGTCAAGTAAAGTGTGGCCTTTCCATCGGTGATGGTAAACTTGTCGTTCGATTGTTGAACATGTTCTATTTCGGACATGACTTTGGCTGGCGTTAATTCTGCCGGGGTGCTGAACTCGATCCAAACAGGACTCTTCAAATTGTCATGATGAATGGCCAGTCTCAATCGATTGTCTTCTTTGGCTCCACATTGTCGTTTCAAGTTCATTAAGACAGAATCCCACAAATCGCTAATGAACCCCGCCGCTTTCTCGGGAGGTACTTTGGACTTGAAGTCTTTAAAGTGAACAGTGTGAGTGTAAGCTGTAGTTTTAAATTTTCGAGAAGTTATTTTTTCCGTCTCTCGAGTCCGATAGTAATTTTCAGGAGGAGCCAAGGTAGTAGGTAGTGTTTTTTGATCAGGGGTTCTGGTGTTGGTAGTGGTGCTGGTGGTGGATTTTGTTTTGGGTGGGTTAGAAGTTTGGGTTTCAGGTTCACTCATCTCCTCTTCGAAGTCACTAGCATGGACTTGAGCTAGTAGTTCATCTAGCGGTGTTTCAGGCGGTACGGAATGTCTTCGTCGTCGTGGCCTCTTTGTTTCTTCTTCTTCTTCTTCTGGTTTCTCATGGCTTCGGCTTGATCTTTTCATCTTGAAGTTTACTTTGAAACTGATTCAGTTTCACCCAGGGAACCTATATATATAGACCTTCTTACCCTCAGAATCACTAGTCGTGATTGAACTTTCAAACTGTGAAGATGGAAAAGTACTGCGCTCGAGATAAAAGTCAAGATACTGGAATTGAATTGAATAAGTATGTTCATAAGGTGTATGATAATTATGCTGCTGACATACTTGGTAATGTCTATCATATGAAGTATGGAAGGAAAGTCAAAGGAAATTTGAATTCATTTGGATTGATAAAGATTAAGGTTACTGGTAAGGAAGGAAAGAGGAAAAAACATACAAATCGAGGGAGATTTGTCTTTGAAGCGGTGAATGGAGTGGATCTACCAAGACAGAGTGAAGTAGTACATCTCAATGATGTACTTGATGATGATAGAATAGAAAATCTTCAAGTGATGACTGCTAGCGAACGAACATGTTTGCATAAACATGTGAAGAATGATAAAGAAAAAAGGAGAATTAATTTTGGAAGTGATAGAAGTGTGTTGTGCCAGTTTGTTGGTGAGACAGAGGAAAGAAGATTTGAAAGTATGGAAAAGGCTGCTGAATATTTTGATTGTCATACAGGAAGTGTCTACTATTGCTGTACTGGGATTTGTAAGTCGGTCTTTTCGAAGAAGTTCCAGAAAAGATTTCAAGCTAGATGGGAAGAGCCAGAGAAGAAGAGTCAAGGAACTAGTGGATTTGTGAGACCTGTGAAATTAACTGACTTGAATTCAGGATTATATAGTCGGATGGATTCCATTTGTGATGTGGCAAGATGTTTTGGATTAGATCATAGTAAAGTTTACAAGATTTGTAAAAAAGAGCGGTGGATTCGAGATGATAATGGACATTTTATTAAGTTGGAGTTTATCAATGAGAGCCCAGAAGAAAGTTATGAGAGAATTGTAGACAAGAATCTTCCTGAAGTGTCAGAACAATAAGAGAATGAAATGGTAAATATGGAAGTGTATTGAACTGTATTGGACTTATATGAAATTGTTTTATTACCACGAGTAACATAATGTATATACATTGAATAAAATATAATTATTATTATTGATGTATATATCTGAATGGTGTTGTGTGGTTTGTTTTTTACCCACCAAACCAAAAAAACACTTTCCCTCTCTTTCTATCGATCTAAAATTGGGAGGAAAGAAATAGACTACAGCACCAACAGCAGCAGCAGCAAAGACAACAACAACAACAACAACAACAACTTTTGCAGTCCATCAAATAAAATTTTTTTTTTTAAAAAATGGATTGTATATTTGTGGTGTGTGTTTTGAAATAACAAATTTAAAAAGTAAAATAAGTGGTTGTGTGGTGTGTGTGTTTTGATAAAAAAAAAATTTAAAAAATAAAAAAATTTGGGATAGTGTGTTAGGTTTGGGTTTGGGTTTTGGGTTTATTTGGCTTTGTATATAAAAAAATATAAAATAACAAAAAAAAATTAAAATGAGTTACGAAATTTTAGTACTATTTTTTAGTCAGTCAATTTTTTCCATTTTTTTTCCGGATTATTTTCAGTCTCCGCTAACGTCCGGTACAATTTCGGAAGTTTAGTGTTACTTTTAGTCTCAGCCAATTTTTTCCATTTTTTTCCGGATTATTTTCAGTCTCCGCTAACGTCCGGTACGATTTCAGAATTTTAGTGTTACTTTTAGTCTAGGCCATTATAATCTAATGTTCCGGATTTTTTCTAGTCAACGCTAAAGTCCGTCACGGTTCCCGAAGTTTAATACAACATTTAGTCACGTCCAGTGTTATTATAAGTTAGTTCCCTTGATCAAAGCTATTTATAACATAGGTACAATATACGCAAATTTACTGACACCTCCAACATGATCTGAGGTATAGGTAATGCTTTATATATAACTCTAGGCTATATAGATATAGCCACTAGGCAGAAGGTCACTACACACGGCGTGTTGGATAGTGTAGTGTGGGGTGGTTGGATAGTAGATGACGTATTAGGACCACCCTTTTTTTCAAGAAAGATTAATTCTATTCCCCCACACCCCACCCCCGTAATGTAGTGACGAAGACAACGTCTAATACTATCAAAAAACACCCCCCCCCCCCACCCCAGTGTTTTTTGATGGTAATGAACGTTGTCTTCGTCACTACATTACGGTACGACTCCCGCCACGTTAAACTCCCGTATGACCCCAGAGTGCCCCCACCATGTTAATTTTCCCGTATGACCCCAGAGTGTCCCCACCATGTTAAAACTCCCATATGACTCCCGTTTGACCCCAGAGTGTCCCAGCAATGTTAAACTCCCGTATGACCCCAGAGTGTCCCTTTTGACCCCAGTTACTCCCCTGTTACTACTCATCATTGTTTGTAATGTGGATCAGCAACGAGTCCGTATCCGAGTATAGCATCCTGATGTTGTCATCGTGCCGCGGTTTGATCTTATCATTATAAAACTCGTATATAAGCAATTCGGACAAGTCCAGCACAGACGCGCCAGCATAGATTGGCTTTGTCAGCTTTAGTTTTGATTTTTTTACTGTGTACTGCAATGAGTCCACCGTCGAAGATCTTCCGGAACTCGAACGCGGGGTCAGAAATAAGTCTTCGAAATTTGCCTTGTTCACTATCACGCACACGGTCAACGCGGATCATTTTGCGAAAGATTTTCATTGTTTTCCCGAACACAGCGTTATTCATAATTTTAAAACGTCTTTTTCAAGCTCGTTTGGGGGCCTTTGTCCTCAGATTCGTGTTCATCTGTATGTATGGGGCCATCCAAGCGCTCTGACCAAACTGCAACACTCATTAGACTTTGAACATGCGCATCCCCAGCCGCAGATACAGCTGCAGGTTTCGTATGTGCACTACGAAACAGCAATTTAATCTTTTCTGTAACGTTACGCACAGTCCATTATTCAGGTACTTTAATTCTAGCATTGGATGTACTCATTAATTCTTTCAAAATACTATGCGCGTTAATCTGTGAACTTTTTGTTATTATGTATACCTCGGCAATTGTTTAATAGAATATTCTCACACAGTCAATATAAAAAGGAAACAATCTCTAGAAAATATATTGTATAGAAATATAGAAATATAACACAATCAATATAAACTATTCTCATACAAAAAAAAAAAAAAAAAAAAAAAAAAAAAAAAAAACACATTATCGGTAAAATATATTATATATTATAGTCATGATCAATACTAATATATTCTGCCAGCTATATATTCTCACACAGAGAAAACGATATCAGCAGAATATATTATACACACAATAGTGGCGATCAATAATTTTATTCATTTAGTAGTATATTAGCCTCACAGAAAAGTGTAGTATACCCATAATCAATACTATAGGCCTGACTGAAAACTTCACTTGTGTGCATTGGTTGTGTCTGTTATACAATTCTAATAATAGTGGTAATGGACATTGGACTTGGCGTGGACATTAATGTGCTTGAGTAGTATGATAATAGCGGGATTACTGATCTAGGTTGTAGTCTTCTACCCCACAAGATTTTCCTCTTCCATGAACGCCTGTTGGTAACTTTCAAGCGCGGGCTCGCGTATGTGTGTGATGTGAGGAAAACAATATCATGGGGGGGGGGGGGTATAGAAGACTTTGACCTAGATCAGTGACATTAATACAAAAACAAAAATAAAAAATAAAAAAATAAAAAATATACAAAACCCCTATTATTATACTACTAAAGGGAAAGTTTCAATATTACCACTTGTGAATTAAACACTTATATCGGTGCATACCTCGTCACTTTAATGAAACCGGACGGTTCATACTATGAACCAGGTACTCTTACTAGTTACCACAGAGCTATAGACATATTTTTAAGGGACAAGAACAATGGCTACAGTATTTTATCTTGAAATGAGTTTGCTACCAGTCACAAAGTGCTGAATTCTGGCCGCAAAGATCTGAAACAAAAAGGTTTAGGAAACCGTCCCAAATAAAGTTGAATCAGTAACTGGAAACTAAATTTGTTTTATACGGAATACTGGTCAACTTTGCATCCACAACACGGAAGTCTTACTTAATACTGTGTGGTACCACAACACCAAATTGTTTTGGTTTCAGAGCAAATGATGAAAACAGACAATTGATGTGGGCATACATTACACTAAAAAAGTGACGCAAATGGGGAGGAGTATGTAGAATTCAATGAAAGATCGAAGAAAACAAGGGACGGTAATGTCGGTCATCTGCAACACTGGAATCCAAAGCAATTACGCAATACAAGAATGTCCAGAAAGATGTCCATTTCTAACTTACAAAATTTATGCTAGTCAAAGGCCTTCATCTATGAACACCCATGAATCACCTTATTACCTAGGAATCTGTCACAATAGAATTGCCGACGGTCTATCGTTCAAGTGCCAACCTGCCGGTGTGAATAAATTGAAAGCAATACTAAAAGCCATGTGTGAAAACTCTGGAATAAACGGAAGAAAAACAAACCACAGGTTTCGAAAAATTGTATGCACGACACTCCTCCATGAAGGTGTTGATCCTACCACAATTATTCAATTATCTGGACATAAAATATAAACAATTTGAAAAACTATGCAATCGCTTCGATTAAACAACAGAAACACATGTGTACATTTCTGAACCGCGCACGTGTTGTTCCCATTCCCAGTTGCAGCGCTGATGACACACAGAAAAGAGACATTCCACAAAGTAAATCATGTAAAATTCGTACAACAGTCAGAAAATCATTTCAAACTTCAGAGTTTTAAAATATGACCTCAGGAATATTTTATGGAGCAAGCATAAGTGTATGAACTTTCAATTTGTGATTTAATATTGCTGGGGATTCATATTCGTTGAGTAACTCCGAGGATAAAATTTATAAACATTTGCAGCATCAACGTAGACGTATCATAGAGAGCAGCAGCTCCATTGATGCGGATTGAAATTTAGAAGAATTACTTTTTGTTACAATGTTGTTGTGACTTTGAACCATCAATGGGGCCCAAGCAGGGTGTTGTATTTTTGTTGACATTTTAATGTTTGCGACTTTTCAAGAGAACAAAAAATAGAAAGAAACAAAACCCTTACATTGTCACCTTAGTGCTCAATGCATCAATACTTTTTTTGTAATGAAAACATAAAAAGTAACGAGTTTGAAAGTACAGTAATTTAACGAGATTTATATATAACTGAATGTATTTAATAACTGTTAGTCTATTATATTTGCCCTGAAATTTGCTTGGTAGTGCAGTTTGCATGTGTATTCAGTAAGTAGCATAAGAAAAGGGTTCATTTACAGGTCCAAAACCGATGTTATATTTGCGTTAAAAAAAATAAGTAAAATTACACTCGCCTGCGACTGCAGTTTAAATTCCCATACAAAAAATTCCCCATCAAATTTTTTAAAAATATCCAAATGAAAAGAGTAAATCACCATTTGAGCGATGCAGACGTACCGATGATGTAAATGCTCGGCATCTGTTTAGGTCTAACCCTGGCTACGTACGTGTCATGGGCGTTTTTCAGTGGGTTGTACATTATCTTTCATACACATTTAAATGCCTTCATTCATTTTTTGTACGGATACTTTAAAAAACTTAGAACAACAATGTGTGAATATAAAGGGTTATGTAATAAAGACAAAACCACACAAGTATTTTGTTCCTAGTTGGGGGAAAGAACTTGTTTGATTCGGCGTAGAAATATGCGCCCGAGCCTGACCCAATGTCATATGAAACTCGTTCTTTCCGCTGTCTCGGAACAAAACACTTATGTAATTTTGTCAATGTATCAGGCAATAACCTGTCTTGATATGGACACTTGCTATAGGAAAACAGAGTTACTTCCCTGATATGTATCATAACAGTTTAGCGAAAGACATTTACTAGTGGCAAACATAGTTACTTCCCCTTGGTAATATCACATTAACAATGAGAATCAATAAAATGGAAATGAAACATTAAAATGATTGTTGCAATGGAAAAAATAAAGAAAAAATGTTAGGGTTGAAATTAAAAATTATATAGGAAAGAGAGTTTAGATGAGTGGTTGTATTATATTACGTAATCATCTTTTTATTAGCTCAATTCCATATGTCAGAATCTGAACAGTCAATAAAAATTACATTCTAAAATTATGGAAGAAACTCAATAAAATATTGAAGACACGACCAATCTATAGATAAAAAAAGGGTGAAATGATGAACCAACCGCCAATACGTTCAAAATCAAGACACAAAATAAAATAAATTAAATAAAAACAACGAAAAACAAATTTTAAACAATTTAACCAAGGTATATTGATTAGCTAAATGAGAATTATTATATCAATCGATGTTTATAATTAGGATCTTCGGTGGATTCAATTAGTTAATGACTTTTTTACTGATCCGATCTGGGATTTGATGACTCCAGTAGAGCTCACATCAAGATCGGTTGGCGTCTCGCCTGATACAAATCCTACAAATCCCATAAAATACATCTGGTCAAACGACATAACTACAGTAAACATACCTCTCGTAAATTAAGCGTAAGGGTCTTCTCCGAATATCCGCTTAAGAATATTTGTATTGTCTGGCCAGACATACTGAAGCGTCGGTTAGCTGTTTTGGTCTCCTCGACAAACGTAGACGCACTGGACAATTTGCTACATGAAGTTGCTAATATGTACATTACTTATTTCGAGACTTACCGGGAATTCCGTTCGTTCCGTTTGAATTTCATATTGTAAAAAGAAACTAGAAGGAAACTTTGCATTACTCAGAGCCTTACGTTTCAATTATCTAAAAATAGATCCAATTGGCTATTTAAAAACATATGGTTTCAGTTTATCTGTCATCTTGTTGATACTAAATGCAGCTTGAATGGCTCAAGACCATTTGTTTTCTATGTGATGGACGGGGTCATTATTTTCATATGACTGACAGAAACAATAGTTTAAAGTTGTTTTTATTTATTTTTCTTTGGTGTTATTTGTCGATGTTGTAAAATAGACTCATATTTAGCGTTCATCGTTGAATGCCTTGTTATAATTAGAAATGCTCCTCAAATGAGGTCGGGATAGGAATAACCGGTTTGCTGAAATTGAAATGCAGTACAAGACAGTTGCGTCAATTTCTATAAAATCAAGGTTATATTTGTGTACGTATGTCTGTTATGAGAGAGAGAGAGAGAGAGAGAGAGAGAGAGAGAGAGAGAAAATATTTTCGTTTTTAAGAGACTTAAACTTTCTAAAAAAAAGGTGTGTCAGGTTATCATGAGGATAATTGAAATATCTTGAAAAACAAGGGGGTATATTATCTTACTGTTCCTGCAACTGTTCACCTTGAGCTCCGAATGAAGATTTCTAGAGGGTGAGGAATCATCGTATACTATGTAGTAGTAATATATGTAACCCTCCGCTCCTATATCTCATGTTTCTGTTACATACACCATCCCATGGTGTCATTTCCCTTTCTCCTAACCACCAGATAATCAGGGCTTCTGTATCCTTTTTAAATAAACTGCATATTTGCACAGTATCCTTATCTAATTCGTCTTTTTCTCGGTAGGAAGAGGAGGAGGAGGTAACTTTATCTTTCTCACATGAAAGTTAAATAGTATATTTCTACTGATTGGAGGGATTTTGCATGCCCCACCAGGGTATATATGCATGATTACAGTCGGAAAAGAAGTAAAGACCCATACTATCCGCCTCTATTCCCCTCTCCAGGCCGAGGGTACCGTATGCCCTCCAAATGATAGATTGGAGTGATCTTTGTCAGTTTGCCTGGCTCCTCCTCGCGTTAAACGGGAAGAATATGGATGTTACAGGTGTGGTTAGAGGAAGGGGATGGTTGATAACGTTACTGGGTGGAAACTTAACAAGAACAAAAGAGAAAGGTGAAAAGAACTATTACTGCTTTACTTTATTTTTTTTTTTATTTTTTTTATTTTTTTGGGGGGGGAGGAGGTATGGGGAGAGTCTGGGCGGGGATTAGAAGGGAAAGGCGCGGATAGCTAATTCTTTGATTACTTCTCTTTTTCTCATGGGGGGGGGGGAGGGGATGATAGAGGGTAGGGCGAATGACGTCATGGGATTGGCGATGGAACAGGAATAGGACAGAAAGGCGCAAAGAGCTACGCCTATTATTACTAAGAGATCAACTCTCTGAAATGTGAGATACGTTATCTGTGCGAATAGCTATTTATGAATGTTAGTACTTGTCATGGATAAGTCTCGCATATCAGCAACAGTCCAGGCCAATCTGGGCCGGCTGGCTCAGTGTATCCTTGGGAAAGGCAATTAATTTCCACTTGCTCCGCATGATGAAGCCAGCCATGTGCTAATGTGTCGTGAAAACCAGCAAAACCTGATCTGTTCTAAGTGAACATTTAGGTGCTCATATTCTCAAGCGGTATAGGTAAAGTGAAACTAGACTGGCATTTTTTTAAATAAAAATTCCATGACAAAGAGATAGGGTGATTCATCAGCTCATACATAGAGAGTTTATTTATTTTCCTTCTTGCTAGAATCTATCTATCTAGCTATCTATCTCATGGTCGGGTTGTGCACTGGCTCAGAAACCAAAGTGTTTCAAAAGTAAATTTGCTGTGAACGTGTATCCACTTGTGTGTAACTGTAAGATGATTCTCGTGCTTTTCTAGCTGAGCATCAAACCTGCTATCTTGTGAGGTGTTGAAGACCTGATCCAAAACCAAAATCGAATGAAAACGCTGGCCCTGTGCACTATATAGAAATATGACTGTAA
This sequence comes from Margaritifera margaritifera, assembly GCA_029931535.1. Lineage (NCBI taxonomy): Eukaryota > Metazoa > Mollusca > Bivalvia > Unionida > Margaritiferidae > Margaritifera > Margaritifera margaritifera. The sequence goes on along the minus strand of JAQPZY010000993.1, from coordinate 161,796 downwards.
TTTATCTGTGAAGACACAGTAAAAAGGTCAAATGAAGAACTGACCATTTACTTTTTGGTATGTGTGTACGGGTTAGGGTAAGGTTGGAGTGGAAAGCTAGGATTTTACTTTCGAATCAGGATATTTATTTATTTTACCTCAAGAGGGATGGTGGATGACGTCATCAGGGGGACGTAACAAGAATAAAAAAGAAAGAGCAACATTTATTACTACTTGCCTCTCTTAATTGTGAAAGGAGAGGGGGAGTCTTGGCCGAGATAATGAGAAAATGGCGAGGGAAGCCACATTTATGATATCTTATCTCTCTCTTACTCTCGATTGGGTGGTAATACGGGGTTGGGCGAATGACATCATGGCATGGTGGATGGCACAGGAACAGGAGAGGAAGGCGCGGAGAGCTACACCTATTGCTACTGACAGATCAAGTCTCTAAAATATGAGAGAAGCGTGAAAAGTGCCATTAAAACAAACACAACTAAACCTGTTCCAAGTGAAAATGTATGTAATTATATTCTCAAGCGAGATAGTAGAAGTAACATTAGACCGCAAAAATAAACAATTAAATTAATATATACATGACGTATTTACGTGACAAGAGGACAATGACTGGTGCAAAACAGATAGGGTGATTCATCAGATCATATATACAAGGCTGATTTCTTTCTTTCGTTTTTTTTTTTTTTTTTTTTTTTCTTGCAACAATCTATCTATCTTTCTATCTAGCAACGTATCACAGAGTCGGGTTGTGCATTGACTCGGAAAGCTGATGTGGTATGAAAGAAATTTTAACGAGGAAGGATAGTCATTGATTAAGTGTGAACCGACAGTAAAATAGTAAAATTAAGAACTGACCATTTACGTTTTGGTGTGTGGGTGGGGATGAGGGTAGGGGTGGAGTGGGAAGCTAGGATTTTTCTTTCGAACCAGGATATTTGTTTATTTTACCACAAGAAGGATGGTGGATGGCGTCATTAGGCGGGGACGTAACAAGAACAAAGAAGAAGGGCTAAAAGAGATACATTTATTACTATTTTTCTCTCTTTCTTGTGAAAAGGGAGGGGAGTCTTGGCCGGGATAAGGAGAAAATGGCGAGGACAGCCACATCTATGATATCTTCTCTCTCTCTCTCTCATTTACCCTCGATTGGGTGGTGATAGGGGGTTTGGCGAATAAAATCATGGCATGGTCGATGGAGCAGAAACAGGAGAGAAAGGCTCGGAGAGCTATACCTATTGCTACTGACAGATCAAGTCCCTACGATGAGAGAAGTGTGAAAAGTGCCATTAAAACAAACACAACAAAACCTGTTCCAAGTGAAAATGTATGTGATTATATTCTCAAGCGAGATACTAGAAGTGAAACTAGACTGCAATAAGTAACTAAATAAATAAAAAAAGAAAGAAGGAAATAAATAAATAAATCGATGACGTATTTACAGGACAAGAGGACAATGACTGGTTCAAAAGAGATACGGTGATTCATCGTTCCATATATATATATATATATATATATATATATATATATATATATATATATATATATATATATATATATATAGGGCTTATTTCTAGCTTTCATTTTTGATTCCTTACAGCAAGCTATCTATCTATCTAGCTATCTAAGTACGCATCACAGAGTCGGGTTGCGCATTGCTCTGAAAGCTGATGTAGTATGAAATACATTTTAATGAGGAAGGATAGTCATCAATTAAGTGACACGAGAGACACACATCAATCATTAGTACAACGATTTTCTCGCCCTTTACTGGTTACAGATGGCTGAATCAGAGTTATTATTCCACTGATCTAATATTTCCTAATATAGCCCTCCCATATTTCTCTCCATGTAATATGAAATTAAAGAAACCCCATCTACCAGTGTATTACGTCTTCGGAAACATTCCTATAAATGTATACATATGCGTCCATACGTATGTATTAATCAACTTACCTATGCCGCCTGGGTTTAGTCTTCTTTTATCAATTAAAGAATGGCGTCAGTCACCAAATTCCCCCTCAGGACATGCGATTTTTCTAGCAAGGATTTGAAACTAATTTTTACTTTCAAAAAGCATTAAGTATCTTAGAGAAGACCGTTCTTTTTCCTTTAAGTTTGAGGCCGAGAGATTCAAGTTATATAAACATTCGAGCATGTGCAGGCTGTAGGCAGTGGCCACGTCAGCGACTGAATTGTAAAATGCACGTGCTCAGGAGTTTATCCAACTTGAAGCTTGAGTCTGATGGTGGTAACATATTGACACATCTGACTGTACAATAGTTTTAATGGTGTAAAGAAATATTTAAATTTAATTGTTCATATACTTTATATAGTTATTTTCAATGAGGGATTACGTGTATATTATGTTGCTTCGTCCATTCATCCAATCTTCGTGTCGATAAAAATGACCTTAATTCATTATCACCTACTGAGTTGGATGGATTACAATTGAGAGAAGGTTCTCGTGCATTATATGAACATCCAATTGGTCAGTATGCTAGTAGAGCAGTAGCCTAGGACATATTCAGACGGCTACTCAACGGACGACATTAGCTAACTATTAACAGCGCCAAGGAACAGCACCGCGAAAAATATTCAAACGCAAACTCCGTTTTTATATCTATCTGATGAGTTAAAGGATGTCTGTTTACCAATCATTTTTACAAATCTATGTTCTTTACACGAATATAAAGAAAAGTTCACTTCCTACGGTATAGAATAAATGTTTTATCATAGTGTTTTTTAAAAATTCTGATTAAAAATGTTTATATAAATTAGAAGATTTTCAAAATTTTGCGAGGATAAAATTAAAAGATATAAAACTGTTTAAATCAGAGTATTTTTCACGTACACACGAAAATATGCATATAATGGCCACAATTGTTAAACATACTGACTGTAGTTACATACTGTCTACTTTATACTATCTACTTTATACCTTCCCTCTGGTTTGGTAATTTTATGAAGATCGTTTGGGTAGAATATTTATTACATGTACCTACTATTGTTAGTAACCAAATACATTAGCTCTTGCCCAGAATTTCATTATACAACCACTTTTGTTTCTGAGTAGGGGTTCAAATATGTGAGTCAGGTACATACAGCTTTAACTCTTGAGCTCGAGCTAATTTCTTTTTGGGCTGTGTATTTCAAATGTTTTGAAGATCTCTCAAATAAAAAAATGTGTCATTGTGCCAGACACAATGAGCATTACAGACACGATCCATAGCTTCATAATGGATGGTCATGTAAAATGGTATAAAGAGGTGAACCTAAGTAGGAATTCCTTTTCTGATAGATTTCTAAAAAAGTGTTATCAATAAAAAGGGTCTCTATGTAAATGTATGCGATTTCTCTGAGATCTCTATCAACAAATGTTTTGACATTCACGTTTCAATGTACATGTATATATATGTGCATGTATAATGTAATGCACTTAATTATTCATGAACGTACCCGTGTATGTTATAGCATAAAAATGTAACCCGTTGCGTATTTTTACATTAGAAAAATAGATGTTAAAAGTGTTAGAGTCTCGCAGACAATGCATTACTTTTTTCTCTAAGGAACCTACGATTTAATTTTTGATGGGGTGGGTGGGGTGGGTGGGGTGGGTGTGTGAGATGATTGGGATTCCAGAGTCCCCCACCCACACCCACCCCCCTTCCCAGCTTCCCACACCCGAAAATAAAATGTCCGATCCATAAGGGAACTGAAACTGTCAAGGCAGACTGAAGCATTGTAGCGGGCCAATTAGCTATGCTTACATCTGATACGTTTGCTTTGTAAAGAGTCAGATGTTCATGTATAAATGTCGTAAAAACTATACTAAATACTATCGTACAACCAATCGTTTATACTTGTTCTTCATCAAAATACAAATAAGATCAATAGGCAGGATTATAGAGAAATTATATTGAAACTAGAGGTCTCATTTTGTTTGGAACATCAATGATCTAATTCTAGGACAGCCCGATTTTACTGTTAGAGAAATCCTTGAACCTTTGGCATGTTGATTTATTTTTAAGTGCATCTACACGTAGGTCTTGTGCTTTCATGATATCAATGTACAGGTGACAAATGTAAACAGTGGGTCTATTTTTGAACTAATGTGTGACAAAGTAAACTTGCTCTGAATGGTGTGTTACTGTAAAATGATTCCCATGATTTTCTAGCTGAGCATCGAACCTGGGGTGCTAAAGACCTAATCCAAAACCAAAACAAGACACTGACGATGTACATTATACAGAAATCTGACTGTAAATTACCTGTTAAGCAACAGTACAAAATTGCAATTAGGAACTGACCATTTTATTTTCAATTTTTCGAGGGGAGGGTGGGGGACTTTATCTGATTGTAAATTACCTAAAAGCAACAGTACGAAATTGCAATTAGGAACTGACCTGTGCGAAATTGTAAAAATCTTTTCATGATTTCAAAAACTGTATTGTCAATTCCTTTTAATATGAAGACATGACGGGCAGTTTGCCAAGGCAAAGTGATATATTTACGGGAAAAGAAGACAATAACTACTACAAAGAGATAAGGCGATTCATCAGCCCCTAGCACAGTTTTTTTTTTATTTATTTCATTTTGGTTGCTCTCAACATCCATCTATCTATGTATTTATCACAGGCTCAGAAAGCTGATGTGGTATGAAAGAAGTTTTAACGAAGAAGTAGTCATTGATTGTGTTAGATTAGTTAAGCGGATTGATTAATTAATTGATTCATTGACCAAAAATCAGGTAAGAGGTTAAAGCATTCTCACTCCTGAGAGGACAAATCCTAAGGAACTTTCTCTATTCTTTAGTGAAGTCATTTGCATTAGGGACCGAGTATTAAGTTTTGGCGTGGGGGTGGGGTTGGGCTTTTCTTTGGAGCAAGGACATTTTTCATTTACCTCAAGTATTTTTTTTCTTCTAGTAATATAATGGATATAATTCGTTCTGTTTTACTACATAATCAGACCAAGAATATTTTTTTTCCAGCTACTATTCGCAGTGTCATTGGAAATCAACTGAAAATAGATGCCTAAGGTATTATTTGTTCATAATGTATCCCCGTCTTTGGCGCCTTGGCAAAGTGCACGTCATGTCTTCAAATTAAAAGGAATTGACAATACAATTTTTGAAATCATGAAAAGATTTTTACACTTTCGCACAGGTTCGCACCTTCATTTTATTAGGAATAATCTCTCATTTTATCAAAACAACAACAACAGCAACAACAAACTTGTACCCCATGTCATTTCGTACAGGTAATGTAAGATCATGGCCATTAGGCATTGTCTTTAAGGGTGAAACACGTGCAAAATGCAGGACTAAACAGTTTTTTGTTTGGAGAGAGAGAGAGAGAGAGAGAGAGAGAGAGAGAGAGAGAGGGAGAGATTATTTGGAGCTAAAATACACAAAGCCATATAACCTTAGTGCATGTCATCATTTTATGGTCAGTGGTATGCATATACTTTTATGGTAAATACAGTTTAAACTTACAAATTTCAGAGAATATTTAAGCAAAACTATGTTCCAGCAGTGGTGTACTGGCCATTGGGCATACCGGGACAAATCCCGGTGGGCAGCCGCATCGGTGGGCCGGTGGGCCGACAAAAAAATCCGTTTTTACCGGTGTTTTACTGGTGTGAGCAAAACCCCGGGCCTGTCCCAGCAGACCGCCGCTTCGGTGGGCCGGTGGGCCGTCAAAAAAATCCGTTTTTACCGGTGTTTTACTGGTGTGAGCAAAACCCCGGGCCTGTCCCGGCAGATAAGTCCAGGGCTGAGTTGCTTACCCAGTACACCCCTGTGTTCCAGTGTTGGAATTACAACATGCCATAAATACAATATGTAAAACGTAGCCCCTTTGGTTCCAATACATTACATCCTAAACATCCTTACCTAACGAGAGAGAGAGAGAGAGAGAGAGAGAGAGAGAGAGAGAGAGAGAGAGAGAAAGAGAGAGAGAGAGAGAGAGAGAGAGAGAGCTACGTAAGATGAATTTGCTTGGTACAAAGATGGGCTGTTTTTGATTTTTTTAGTGTCTATTTTTGTGTCTTTATCCGTACCTCATACAAAAGGCTATTGCGTGACACGACGTTCGTGTACATGTTGTTCCTCAACAATACGGATTCAATTCAACTATAAGCATAGGTTAGTAGTGTAGACATTATGAATTCTGGAACACTAGGGTATTTATTTATTTATTTATTTTATTTTTAAAGTTACACATACCATCAACTTGCTCCTAACTTTTAAATTGAATTTTCACATTACAAAATAAATTATTAAGTGTGCCAGAAACTCTTATAGTCTGTACTACAGGCAATCTGCAGTACATAAATGACTGAGCTAAGGGATGAAAATATCCACGAACTACTGAACATTTGCTTTAAAAGATACAGAATAATAAACTGATATAATTATTTTCATCCATTTAATAGCGATATGTTTGGGTACTCTCTCACGTATCCAATCAAATCTTATGCCGTCTCTTACTAGTTGGCTCATTAGGCTTTGTTGTGGTGTTAATTTGCCTTTTCACTAATGTTGTGGTCCAAAATTTGAATTATTTTTTTCATTTGTTTTGTGCTTAATTTTAACTGATCTTTGAGATTTACATAAAACATATAAAACTATTGATAGAAAATTAATATGCACGAAAAGTGAAATAAAATAGTGTATAATATATATATATATATATATATATATATATATATATATATATATATATGTATGTATATTGTACACAGATAAGTAAAACAAAATGATAAAAAATATATCTTTCACAAAGTGACATACATAGTTTACAGCCACTTTAATAACATTACAATTAGTTCAGGCGCTATAATCCATCCTGCATAATCAAAACTGTCAAAGATAGACTGCAACACAAAATGCAAGGAATCGTACATTGTAGATATTGTAACAAAGCCTCCAGAAACAAAAAAGGCATTACAAACAGCACCAGGTATAAAACTATGTACGATCAAATAGTTTATAGTTGTGTCTGATAAAGCATCTCGTAGAGGCAACATTAGAATCAACCCAGTAGACATTTTAGATGGTGGATCTATCTTGTAATCGAATAGTTTTTCAGACATACTATAGCTAAAAATTAAACATGTCTATAACGTTGGTCGGTAAATCATGTTGATGATATTATTTCTGTCTGATATTTTGTTAGACAATTTATATTTGGAAAGAAAAATTGACTAGATATATATTGAGAGCACTTAGCTATTTTAAAGTACTATTAGTTGCAACATTTTAGGAATTAAATGCTATAGGACCTAAAATTCTCCTCCGCAGACTCTCCGGTTTATTTTTACAACATAAATAATGGCACAAAGCTACCAAACAGTTTTTGAGTGATGATAGAAATATTTCATGAGTTTCAAATAAAAGCAACAATCTCGGTATCAAGGGAGAATGTATACTTGTTTACAAGTTTGGATTAAATACAAAATATGGCAAACTCTAGATGTATTCCGACGCAACATTAAAAATAATAAAAATAAAAATACAACATAGAGTTACAGATTATATCCTATGATCATAACATGGAGAAAAATAGCATTAGTCCTGATAAAACAATGGTTAAAATAACACAAGGAAGGAATACATTACGTATTTGATTTGAAGAAATAAATACACAAATCTAAATACGGCTACATTTCATCGATCATAACATCGAGAAAAATAGCATTAGTCCTGATACAACAATGGCTAAAATAATACAAGGAAGGAATACATTACGTATTTGATATGAAGAAATAAATACACAAATCTAAATACGGCTAAATTTACAATACAACTTGAAAATATCATACATTTTACAAGGCAATTATTCAATAAAAACAGTGATAGAATTTAAAGAAAAAAAGTTCAGTTTGAAACTTCACACTGTGACTCAGTATATGAAGTAGCAGTCTGTTTAATTTAACCATATGAATGGAAAAAAGTGACATAAATCCGAAATAATATAAATGTTTAAAATCATCGAAGAAACGTTGCAAATTGCTGTAAATAAAAATGCTCATTGTGGATGGATGTAAACTTGGCTATTGACAGCATCCAATTACAATTTATCAAGAGTAATGCATTCTCTCGATGTTTTGCATCGTTTTAAATGGCTGACAATGAAGACGTCATGGTCTCTTCAACAGAGTCCACGTCTGCCAGAAGCAGATTGCCAAAGGTGGACTTTACACAGCAAGACAAAGAACAATATTTAAGACAGCTTTAGTATGATCTCGAAAGTCCAGTTGCCTTCACAAAGATCAATCAATTGTGGGATCAATTAAAAGGAAAAAGAAATAAAATAAAATACGATCAGTTTAAAGAATGGTTAACTGAACAATCTGTCTACACATAGCACAAACAAGATAGAAAATCATTTCTCTGCATAGGGGTCTATGAAAGTCATGTGGATGATCAGTGACAGGCAGATACAGTTGATATGCAAGTATATGAACAATTCATTATTGGGTACAAATATAGTGTGACCGGGAAATAAGCTTGGGCTGAAAAAGTGAAAATGATAAAGAGAGATGACATACATGACGCTTTTAGATGAATCTTAAAAAGGAGAAAGCTTCAAAAGATACGGTTTGATGAAGATTGTGCACAACAAAATGCCAAGGATTTGTTGGGAAAGGAAACCATCGAATATATTTCAACATGCGACGATAAAAATCAACAGTTTGAATATTGAATTATTTCACTCCAAATGAAACCAGAACATAGTTTTATGTTTCACCAAATCTAATTAATGGGTACAGTAACACTCATTATTTATCAATAGACATGACCGCAGTTGAAGCAAGCAAGGAAAAAAGGGATCAAGAATATGGATCAATCTGTACAATTACTTGACAGTTCACGCATTTGGAACTGCTCAATTTAATATTGATGAAACAGAATTTCAAACTGCAAGCCAATATTTGCCAGGGTTACTTTTCTGGCTTTACCATGAAAATATTTAAAATCAAGCAAATAGTTTTAGGTGATCAGGTAGTTTACGAACAAGAGTTATATGTAACAACAAGCAAGATCACGTATACAAAATTAAACAGATCTTGAGGACAACACGTACAAACGGTATTAGGTATGTACTCGTGAAATGGAAACGTATGATGAATCTATTTACAATGCAGAACCAGCTGAAAACATAATTTCATTAACATAAGTGATGCGTCAAAGACACACCTCTCTTACACAGACGTTTTGCCTAAGACAGACCTCGATTTCGACGACAATGGACAAAAAGTTTCCAAAATGGAGAGGACGGCAGCACAATACATACAATAAAAGTACTAAAGCGCATGCAAACTTTTGAGTTCTTGAAAGACGAGTCTTTAGAATGTGATAGACGTGGAAAACATAATTGGCGCATTTGAGCATAAAGAAGTTAAACCATTCACATAATGCGAACTGGCACTGATATCAGATCCAGAAGGGCAAAGAGAAAGTACACCCAAAAGCATCTCAGTGAAGCAACAAAATGGTACACATGAAAAGCATGATAAGAGGACTGCAATATGAGCAATGTCCTAGATGGATAATTAAATGACATCACAGAAGAAATAAAAAGAGACAAGATTTAAATATGTGAAGTTGATTTTCACTACATTAAAGGTTAAAAAACAAATACAGTGTTAAACACTACATGCTGGTATTCAAGGTCTTGAACAAAATGAAAATCACATAAACGTTGATGTAATCAGTAGAACATTTAAACTTATTTCAAATTTAAATCAACGAAAATATATCAGCGATTCACACAACTATTTAATCAATTCTGAATTTGGACTGTACAAAAGTATTACCATGTACAATCTTAAAGCATTCATAAAACCGTAAATCACAAAGAATTACCACACAATTGACCAATATCAGTAGTTAAGGGAAGAAATCTTACATCTGGAGGAAATAAAAACCAGTACACGTTTCACAGTATATAGATATATAGATCACTCAACATTCATTTGACACCTAGTATTAATTGAAAGTATGCTACTAAAATAAATATCTCTTCATACCTCTTTATACATCAATACCTCCATAGCTCATGACGTATAGAGAGGGGTATACCCATAGTTCAAAAAGTATAGATAGTACTGTGTCAGTAGTATATAAAACAAGATCCTAATTGATCCCTATGGTGGTATCTGTATTTCACATTGATTATAATTTATCACGTTTTATTGTACGGTACACGGAATCGTTGTAACTAACTTTTATGAATCAGAGCAGTACAGTTTGGTGAATTGGTATCCTTGCTTTTTATACCATTAAACACCAGCTCCTCCACAGAGAATTTCTGACTTTTTAGGTTGCTACACACATTCACATAGCTGGGTTTGATTTTTTTTCTTCTGCCTTTTTCTAATCACACAGCGTATATTTATCTTTTATTGACGAGAGTATTTTCATCTGCATTTTAGTCACCTATTTAAGACACAGTAGTAGTTTTCAATTTATATACAAAGAATTTTCTCAGAGAGCAGTATTCGATCCGCCAACTTCTTGATCGGAAATACGACGATTGTATCTTTGCACTACAAAACTTGTTTTCTAACAATGAAATTTCCAATGGAGAATCATATTAGCAGACAACATTTGGCGTTGTGCTTTCCACAGGCGTTCGTCCCACTGTCAAACAAGACGCGATAAAAGCACTCTGATCAAGTTACTGTACTGATTACGAGCTATTATATATCCTAAATATAAAGAGACAACTTTTTATATTGTTGTTGTTGCTGTTCTTTTACTTGATTCCATTCATCTACTCACAATGTACTTCTAAATATAGAATTATTGTAATAGTCCTTTCATGCGACCGTTGTTAAGTGACGTTATCCTTGACAGCTAGGAATCTTGATCTGTATCGGATGCACATCGGAGGAAAGGTTTCATATCAGCCTTGGAAAAAATAGCCTTTATCATGAGTTGTTTAATGATGGGTACATACTAACGTGTTACAGTAATGGTCATTTATTGATTCTCTTTGACAGCCATATATCTTAGTGTTTTCGGTTCGCACAATAGCTATGCTAGAGTGCATATAAAGAGATGAACTTTGAATTTATCAGTAGTGAATCATTTATTGTGATATAGTACACTCGATTTGTTTAATAGTTTTATAAATGTGCTTAATATAATTAAAAATATTCTGAAATAATATCCTAGAAGTCATTCATTAGTTCTATAACAGTGCTAGCAATTTTGAATTTTCATTGCTATTTTTTTCGTTTCTCTTAAAGTGTGTTAGTGCAAACAATAGCCAGTACGTCATTAATGTTAGAGTAGTTAGCACACTGAGAAGCTGAATTAAACATAAGTCGTTACATGTGCTTGGTGAAAATAATTTCACAATGCACATTTTTTTTTTTCAAAGCAAACTTAGGACACTATGACTCAAACAAACAAACAAACAAACAAACAAACAAAAAAATGTAAGAGGAAAAATTGTGTCCGCAAATTAACTGTAGTTTTACATTTCTGACCTAGACAAAACTTTGCTTATGACTTGCACATAAAGTAAGAAAAAAGCCGACAGAGTTTGGAATCACATAGGTTATTGTCACTGTGAATGAAAAATGAACAAATGGTTTATACCCAAACAATTTAGTTCTAGACCACTGACCATCACCAAAGTGTATGGATCGCTTACGCCTTTGGTTAGAAAGAAGCCTGCTTATTTTGGGGCCCAAAAGCCAAAGGTCAAGATCACAGTTACTGAAAGAAGAAGAACTGTTTTTCCGTAATAACTTTAGTTATAAAAACATACATTGACCAACGTTCTCGTAGCGCTTACTCTTAAAGTAAAGAGAAGCCTCTTGATTTTGAATCAAAATGACAAAGGCCACTGTAGCTTTTCTTTACGAATTCCTTGACGAAACTTTGTGGATAACTTGCGCTTAGGGTTTACAGGGTATGGATCACTAATTCTTAATATTGAGCTGGGTACGAGTCTCGAAGTGGAGTAGCTTTGGAAACCGTAGATAAATACTTCTACATCGGACCTTGGCTGTAATATAAGCCTGGAAGTGTTCTTTCTTCGAGACTTTTATAGTTGTTTCAGTTTTTACATAGATTATATCTGTGTACTGAAACTATTTCAATTGTTTTTCTGGCAGGCCAAGATTATTTTGTGCCGAGTCAGGTGAGAGATTCTTGATTAAGGTAGAGTTATTGATACTCCGCTTTAGACACATCTATCTAAAACAAATATTCCTCGAAGCACCACATTTTGATTGTTTAAAAAGTTTGATTTAACTTTGATCAAGAATTACGAGAGCTGTTTGTTGAGCCTAGTGGGCCTGGTATATGGACTTAGTGCTTAAGGTCGACATAATATTCGTATCGCTGTATGTGTATGTGTGTGCGCGTGCGTATCTGCTCTGAGTAACAAACTACTAGTGAAATTTTAATTTTCAAACCTATCAGCCCAACTAGAGCATAGAAACGATATTGGGGCATCTGTGACTGCCGATGGATAACTATACATTTTGGACAGGGAGTTCTTGACATGGTGCATGCATATATGCCGAACAGTTGAGAGAGAGAGAGAGAGAGAGAGAGAGAGAGAGAGAGAGAGAGAGAGAGAGAGAGAGAGAGAGATATTTAACATGCATTATTACATGTGATCAAATGCAATATGATTGTACAATGTCTATACAAATTACGAGTCTAACATTTTACTAATAATAAATGTATTTCAAAGCAGCCAAGCGTAAACAATGAATCACTGCAAATGAAAATCTGGCATGCACTCGTCATTGAATTCAAGAAATTATTCACTGTATGTACTACACTCAACAAATAGGTAATTTCTTGTATGCTGTATAAATATATAATTATCACAATATATACCACTTAGACAATACCAGCAAAAGTTACATGGGAACCTTTGGCTTTTGCTGCAAAGAATACACGTAACTCTACCACTCTTTTTATCTCATCTTTTGCAAAAGGAGACACATTTGAGGCAATATTTTGAATTCCCATAGCTTTCTGGAGATAGTTTTCGGAACGTTTTGTCTCGAAGTACTCTTGCTCCTTCTCCGTCAACACAGCCAGCTTTCGAACTGTAATGTAATCCAACACAGCCAACTTTTGAACTGTAATGTAATCCAACACAGCCAGCTTTCGAACTGATATATATTCACATAGTTGCCCGCAGTAGGCATTTTTGTTGTAGGGGTAGCAGAATTTGTATCTGCCAGCATCTAGAAGACGTCTACAAAGAGCAGAAAGTGATTATGGTCCTGAAATGTCCACCATAACATACTCAGAATAAGGTATCATTGTACTCATGTAATTTGACTAGATTCATGCTACTGGATGATTTACTTAATAACGAGTAGTAGGTGTATGTAAGGAATCGAACTATGATAACGTGGTGTTTTTTAAAATAAATCTGAAAACTACCTTGAGCATGCGAGAGAGAGAGAGAGAGAGAGAGAAAGAGAGAGAGAGAGAGAGACTGCACAAAGCTCACAACGACAACACTCCAGACCCTGAGTCTATGACTATTCCGAAAGAATGTCTAATCTTCCTATCAGCACGATATCGTAAACAAGCTGGGAGGTCGTTACACCGGATGTACGAAGGTGGTATCCAATCTGCTGAAGAAGGAGCGATACGTCGTTCACTACAGAATGCTCTAGCTCTTTACCTGCCTTGGGATGCGCATCATCAAAATACACTGAGTGGTAGAACTTGACCAGAGCCCGTGGGTGGTGCCTTACATCCAGAAGAATACATATCGCGCCTGCCGACAGCGAGTTCGGCCTTTATCGCGTCCGAAACGAGCATGGAGTCAAGCCGCTCGCCGATGTCGGGTCCGTGGATGGCATTTAGGTCGTGGATCAGGTGCATGTCTGCCTTGTGCCGTTCATGCATGACGTTGCTGCATCCTGGAAACACGCGGTATCGACACGGTTGATGCGCGCATCGCCCAGCTTGGGGATGCTGGCAGCATCCAGCCGTATGTCCATCCGGGTTCTAGGCATGCAATAGTTGTAGCGCGGAAGGTGCTTCTTCAAGAGGATGGCCGCGATGTCGCTTCCGAACCTTTCTACCTTACCTTTTTCACCGCAAGGGGGTTTAAAAAGCCGCGGCACCACCGGTCTCTCCCGCCGGATCATTTTCGCGCGCTGCTGATCGGTCCGTCAGGCAGCGGCAGGACCCAGCTGTTGCTGAACCTCTTGACGGGCTGGATAAAGTGGGGTCGGCTATACGTGGTGGTACACTCGCAGCGCAGGACCAGCCATGATGTTTGTGAAGAACCCCACAGGCAATGTCAAGGAGGTCCAGTTTGCCATGAAAAATGTTATAAATGTGGCTGGGGGATTCCTAAACGCCAGCGATTGGCGCCGTCAATGCCAACTCCAACTTTGGCTTCGCGATACGTAAAGAACTGCTGGACGTGGAAGACAACATTTCCTGCGTCCCTTCTGACTCACATCTTTGGCTTCTGCCGGGACATGCGCAAGATAATCTTTGGCGTCAATCACACCGTGTCGCTGACCCACAAAAACACCGACGACGCCCTGTGGATGCCTGCCGCGACTCCAGCGCTGGAGGAGGAAACCAACACGTTTATCTTCATGCGAGGTGTTAGATAAGCTTTGGCGTCACGGAGCCTGCGTCTCAACGGTCACCAGGATGAACCGCGATCAAAACTGGATTCGGGGCTACAGATCTGTAGGAGGAACTTCACCGGACTCTATCAGATGTACTACTTTAGCCTGGAGCACCCCGATCTTGTCAAGAATTCTGTCGTGGACATGTACTTCAATGCCCAAGTTGCTCGTGGCTCTTTCGATGCCTACCAGGCCTTTGCCGCCATCCTCTCCGACAGAACAATTTTGCTCGAGTGGGCTCTGGAACGAATGAGGGTGATTGATTCCCCGCTACACGAAAGGCACCTTGTGTCCCTCACCTAGGATCAGCTGGAAAAACTCGTCACGTCCTAGAGGGCCCGCTGCGGCGCCAGGCTGCGGTTGGGTCCACGGGCGTCATCCTATTATGCTGCTGACCGCCCAGGTCAAGGGCCTCCTTAATCTTTCCGTCGCGGACCTGAATTCCATGCAGAAAGAAGGTGGCATCGTTCCACTGTTAGCCCTGCCTCCTTCCCTGGCGATTGCTACCAAGGCGGCGGCGATCCAAGCCCTAGCTGGCACGGCGGCGGCATTAGGTGCTGTTGGCGCAGCTGGTCACCTGGCTGCCCCAAAAGCCAGTGCAAATAAAATCAAGGTCTCTGACTCGCGCGACAGAGGTGACGAGGACCTCTCCAGTTTTGACCTGTTGGATCTCACCAGGACCCCAAAGCACTTCATGGGCGTTTACCTGTGTGATGAGCTGAAGCGTCTGCCGGGATGCACAGGGAACGAGTCTCGCACCGTTAAACTCGACACCTCGTAGAAACGTGGGATGCATTGGGTAGCGTGCCGGGCAAAGCCTGACCGCATGCTCTACTCTGGCTCCTATGGCCTCATGCCACCGCCAGAGCTCGTTGCATACTCAGCAAGGCCCTAGGCGGCAAACTATTGACCCCTAAGCTGACCTACTGGACCCTCCCTGTTCATAAAAAGGTGAGAGGCCAATTTGTGGCTATGCATTCATGAAAGTGCTAAAGGCGTTGAACCGCCATCCGACGACCGACGCACCGCTGTTATCACGCGCGTGCGTTTTAGAACAACAACATATTATCGACCATTTTTGCAAAAGCCCAGTCTCTGACAGGTGCTAGCCCTGGTAAATATTTTAGTTCCTCTACAGATAAGGAACATATCGGAATCACTATCACCTGCACCGGGTCGCTAGTGCAAACGGCTTCGGAGGCGGGTTCACGCATAATCTTTTCAACTTCCTGCGACCTTTGATGGAGTGTTCACATCGAACGTTATGCCGTACTCCCCAACCTCTTCAGGATCCCGGATGGGCCCCGACCCGCATGTCAGGCAGACTGGCCTACCCAGTGAGACACCACTCCTTTCCAGAGCTATCTATACATACACTTCAACTTATTTATGAGTCAGAACTATACTATGTTCCAAACTTTAATATAGGAAAATTTGCGTTCTTGTGCAACTAAAAATAGATGCAATCAATGGAGCTAACCTGTGTACGCTATATTTCCACCGAGCATGCGTGAATTAGTAAAAGGCTGATTATAAGAATGTACGTGGGCCAAAAAGAGGGGGTAGGGGTGGATGCTAAATCGCGATCCTACGCCCGGCGAGCTGCTAGATGCGGCGCTATCTATGACTCGCCGGTTTGTTTAGAAACAAGCTTCCTGTGACGATGCGCCCTATGCCTGCAGGCATCTCTGGGCGCTCGCACAAAGACGAGGCGGTACCCAGAGCAACAGCAACCGCGTCGGCGCTTCCAACCCGAACGACCTGGTTGTATTCGCCAATAACGCCGGGAACCTGAATGCTTCCAGCTATTGACCCGCCGGACCAGGATAGAAACAATAGGCAACCTCGCCGTCTTCCATTTCGATGGTACGCTGCGCTACAGCTGTAAGCCGTTAGATAGGCCGCAGGCAGAGTAGGGCTCCAGGTGGGCCCTCCGCAACGTTGCCGACCCCATTCGACCATATAATGTCGTCACACAGCGATAATCGGACCACAAATACGCAGACGCAAGAAAGTACGCCGACGATTAAGACAGAAAGGTGAAAAATACGCTGACGGCCAGTACACGCTGCGTAAAAGTACGCCGACGACAAGGATGTGGCTCGTAAACGGCACCTCGACGCCACGATCGCTCGGTTCAACGAAATGGCCCCGATAAGGTGTGCTGACGACCAAGTCGCTGTCTAGGTGGTGAAAGCTGGCGACACAATGACCGGCGACCTAAAAATCGCAGCAGAAAGAATGACAGGCTTGACCGCCCCTTTCAGACACCTTCGAAGAATATGTAACCCGCCAAAATGAGGGCAAGGCTGGCTATAGTATGACTGGTCCCTTGGGTATGGATAAAATTGAAATTAAATCCATAGCAGACCCGATAGCCTACCGATCCTCAAGATGAGTAACCAAAGCATATGTCTATCAAAAAAACAGTGACAATTTCGAGTCAGCAAAAGAAACAAAATGGCTGATGCTGTGGGTACCTTTGCCAACGAACGTGCTCTTTCTGGGATCGCCAAAGCTGATGATACCATGTGAGGTCCCTTGAACATGAGCCACAACAGAATCGTAGGTAATGGTGAGCCTATTGGTCCAAAAGACGCTTCTACCAAAGCATACTATGACAGGACTGGTACCGCAGCCTCGCCGGGTGATATAACCGCTTCAATACAAATGAACACGCATACAATTGAAGGTGCGGGAGAACATACAGCTCCTCAAGACGCGCCTACAAAAGCTTATGCCGATGCGGCTGTGCGCCTTACCAAGTTTGACGTCTTTTTAGCTTCGGTGGCTAGTTTTTCTCTGAAGGTGTTAGGTCTCATCTTACTTACTCTACCGGGAACCACAATATGGCAACTGTTAATGGTCTCTACGTTTCCTTGCGCGCGGAAAGCGTAGGGGTTGAGCCTGCCATATATCGTTTTTCGATCGTGGGATGTTTTGTTTCAGAAGAGGCTGCTGGTAATGAGTTTGACGTCGCATTTATGCGGTTCCAAAAGAGCCACGATCCTCGAGTACTCCAGAGCACAACAGAAATATTGAATTATCATCAGGTAGCGACCGGTGCGACTTTTCATATAACCGTCTTTGAATCCTCAACCGATGGATACGAATTTGTTATCAGAATGGTGCAAAAAGCGTCGAGCTATTTGTTTCTCGTCAGGGTTAGACTCCTTATCGAAGTGGTAACTTATACGATTAAACATGTACAACAAATTCCTGATCGTGGCTGCCATCCACGAGGAGAGTCCCTATAACTACCGCCCGAAGAAAACCAATACTATCGAGGCCCAGTCCAAGGCGGAGATTGAGCAATGGCGCTCCTTCTGCAAAACGTATGGGCGGGCTGTCAACATTGTTGATGGTATGGCGGTGACGTCTAGCACCGTAGTCAAATGTGTGGGGATCGAGGGTGTTGGAGTGCCCGCAACCCTGGCGGCTGCCCCTCTCGCTATACCACTGGAAGGCGGGTCAATCGTATGCATGTTCTTTTTGCTTGCGGAACATTTTACTGTTTAACGTCTCCTAGTAGAGGCTCACAAGCACGATCAGATTTAGGTTCTGGCAGAGGGTAAACTTAATTACATAGCAAAATTAGTTTCGCGAGCCTTCCTCGATGCCTCCCTGTTCGAGGATGAGTTCACGTTCATTTTGGACGAATTAAAGAATTATACAATCCTTAAGAATAACATGCCAGCGGCTGCTAGGACGGCCCACGTCGCGGTAGCCATTAGCGATGCCGACAAAAATGCGCTCTTGGTCCAGGGTCGATTTGAGGGTCGCGCCGATCTTCTCAAAGTGTTAGTCGAGGGTGCAGCTTAGGCTGCTTCATCTATTCCTCTAGCCTGCCCGACCTCCTAGAGATCATTCTGAGCACTCCGCCTGCCTATGAGCCTTGATGGTCGCTGCTAAGGTTGACGGCTCTTATGAGCTGACCAGTATCATACAGGTCATCAAGCCTATCAACGTGTGCCATCAATTCTTCTTCCGGGGCCTCCAAAGATATGTTTTCTCAAGAAAACTATGAAAGGGTAAGGAATTAAATATTCCCATTGCATAAGGAAAGGGATCTCAGCCCAGTCGTATCTAGTATGTGTTAGATGGGTACAAAACTATCTTCTGTCAAAAATCAAACGTGGTCTCGAATGCCCTTACCATACTACACTCTCAGGACAGGCCCCAAGAATTTGGATAGTTTCTATCCATGGTAATATGACAACTCATGCAGTCGCATGTAAGTTCATAGTTAGTGTCTTATTTACATGCATTTCAGTCTATTTAAAGAAGCTTGTTCGTGTTTTTTCCAGCCATAAAAAAACCGGTCTTACGAACAGTATATGACTACGTTGATATTCCTAAGTGCTACTAATTTGTTCGGCCTCAAACTGCTTTTTTTAATTTCAAAGGATGTGCATTTGAAGCGCAAAATCATGCATCATAATATTAGAAACTCTAACACAGCAAAGATACGAACGTCGGAAGAAAACAAAAATGTTTTCTATACCATAATTTTTACATATGAACCTCTTATTCTGGAACACTTGTGTAACAAAGATATTTTAGCTGCTACTGCCGGCTAAACAAGAAACTGAAAAAAGAACTTTTGAGATTGGTCTTCCTATTTATAATAACATAAATTAAAATAATTGTCAAAAATTACATAAACAGTAAATTTCGCATGTACTGAAATCCAATGAGACTCAAATCAAATTCATTTTATAATTATGTATTTACTTTTTAAACAATGAAAATGGAGTCTCTGCCGAGGAATAAAATCACACTCGATATAAGCGATTTCTTGCAATATCAGCTTCCAATATATATGAGATATTTACCGTATATACCTGCTAGTTGTTGCAATTCTCTTGAAACAATCCACGAATTTAGTCTCAAACCAAGTCATAGGACAAACAAGTAAATCAGGTATTGTCTGGCAATTACGTTATTTCTCCTAA
Source organism: Margaritifera margaritifera (assembly GCA_029931535.1). NCBI lineage: Eukaryota > Metazoa > Mollusca > Bivalvia > Unionida > Margaritiferidae > Margaritifera > Margaritifera margaritifera. Next base: position 142,198 of record JAQPZY010000993.1, on the reverse strand, counting down.
TCCAGAATATATACTCTTGCAGATTCACACTTTACGCAAAGAAAGAAAAAGTTCATAGGAGAAAAACAGTTTATTTCTTCTATTTTTTTAAAAAAATGGTTGCAAAATGTTACCAGAAAGGTTGCACAAAGTAAAAATATTCACACGAGAACGTAATAGAGCTAACACATATTCCATAATATCAACTATGCTTCTATCTGTGCTTATTAAAAAAAGCAAGAATTATCTTTATCCTATTATTAACAACTACTCCAAATGCTGCCATATGGGGCACACTGTCCACACTGTATGATCTTTCCATGTCAGATGAATTCTTTTTGAAGGTCTCAATCGGAACTTTAATAGGCTTTATACCTGAACAATATTTTCATCATTTCTTTCCATGGCTTATAGTACATTGTGGGTTCTGTAGTGTACCATGTAACGTTTAATCGCCTAATCGCTAGAAAATACTCTTCATTTTTCTGGAATAGAACATAAAATCATCCAAGTACACTGCTGAATGGTAAAGATGAGACTTCGGCTAAAAAAATAGATGTGATGGAATGCTATTTACTGCTCCTCCAAACTGTATATATATATATATATATATATATATATATATATATATATATATATATATATATATAGATAGATAGATAGATAGATAGATAGATAGATAGATAGATAGATAGATAGATAGATAGATGGATAGATAGATAGATAGATAGATAGATAGATAGATAGATAGAGAGAGAGAGAGAGAGAGAGAGAGAGAGAGAGAGAGAGAGAGAGAGAGATAGATAGATATGCACAATGGTAAGGTTAGTAAATCAACCTGATAAGGATAAGTAACATATATGTGTAGGCAAAGTTTATTTCCCAGAAAGAATGTGTCTCTATCAAGGAAATCGCCAGGAAAGAAACATTGAGAAAGACAAGTAATGATGTTTCCAAAATGTTATCTGAGCTACAAGACCTTTGTATCAGGAATTAATCTGCCATCTGATATGTGACCTTGGACCGGAGCAGTCCTGGACAAATTTCCCCCAAATTTATCCGTTAAATTTACATTGTTAATATTTAAAAATTATGTTGATAGGAAAGGTAAAAGTCGACGAAAAGCATTTGTACATTTGAAATGGTTAAAACTATTTTGTTTCTGTCATATATACATGTAGCTATCTGATAAATTTGTTTCTAGCATTTTTTGAAAAACCAAATACAAGAATTTTTTGCTGTGCATAATTGTGGCGTATATGTATGTGTGTGTTGTGTGTGATCAAAATGTGCTTTTAATTGTACATTCATTTATTGGGGAAAAATAAATGTGAAAGTTTGTAACGTTAAATATGTTACTATATATACCTTGGGGTTGACATTACAGACTGTTGTTGTCTTTAATTCTGCTTGCCTGGTGTCTCTGGCTTCTTTAAAGTCGTTCCTCTAGTTTGTTTTGCAGAATTCATTGGCTCTTGGAGAATTTCTGTTGGTATAGAGACCAATTGTTTCTGGCAAGGTACATGAACATCATCTCTAAAACTGTAAAGGACTTCACTATCTGGTGATATGGAGATACAACAGTATTGAAGAAAATCTAATAAAGTAGCTTCACCACACCATGTAGTCAATACATGATCTATTTGAGCTTAAATTAGGCTTCCTAACTTCCTCAGTGCACTTTCTTGATGCCTCCATGTCTGTGGAAGTCGGAATTTCTCTTTGCGAGGCATACTGATAGTAATATTTCTCACTTCTTTAATAGATAATGCAGCTGCACTTTGCATTTTTGGACAGTAGAACTCATTTAAAAAGGAAACCGATGCACCAATATTTAGACTTATGGATGAAACTGACTCATTTTTCTCAACGATTTAAATATGAAAGAGTTTGAAAAGCTCAAGACCTCGATTGTCAATGGCCTTTATTGAACGTTTTTCATGTGAAATTTCATAACATCGTGGTAAAAATTCATTTCCTCCCATGCACAAAATGATGGCAATCAGACAGTTCAAGCTTTTGTTTCTGAAACCAAACATAAACAGGGCGTATAAAGGTTCCAGCTTTGTTTCTTTTCTAGTGGAGACTGATATCAAAGAGGTGAATTATGAATATATCGATATCCGCTGAGGATAGAAAGTTGAGGACAGAATCCCCATCAGAGAACTAGGCATCAAGCTCCTGCATCCAATCAAGCTGTCCATTTCGGCTTCTCCCTTTCTGTGCCTGATGCTAGACAGTTTCTTGACACCAACAATTCCAGATTCGAAAGTAAATTGAACTCGTAGTGGTGTCGTGAAGGGTAGCATGTACAGTGGGCCTTTTGATAATGACATGCTGTCAGCAGAGCTTCACTATTATATATCCAGGGTCATATTCTGCTTACGAAGAAGATGTTCAGTGTGCCTGCCCAAATAGGAGCATACAAATTTCTTGTCAGTCGATGTTCCCACAACAGACGGCTTGTGAAATGTTTATTCACTGATCATCTCTATTTCTTCTTTCAAGCATAGGATATATATTTCTCCTCTAGACTCCCGTTTTCTCCTTGTATGTGCATTGAGTGTGTGCCTAGTGAATGAGTATTTTTCCTCCCATAACAGTCCGACGTAAATTTGAAAGGTGTCCAGTCAACTTCGGCAGAATCGCCTTTAATACGTACTGATACTTAAACTTCACACCGGCACATTCTACAACTGAAACTTTTGTGTGTTCCTTAATGGTTCCTGGAACAGCCTTGAAATATGTTAGGATGAGCACATCTAAGTCTGGATCTTATATTTCCTCACCTACTGCTTCGGTATCAGTTACTTTCTTTATGAACTTTTTTCACACCATTGATTGATATTTTTGACCCATCTAGCTTACAAAATTGACAAGCAAGTAATCATGGATGAGCTTAGACAGTCTACACTCGTTGTCCTCTTCGTCACTTTCCTTTTTCTTTTCTCCTCGCGTTTCTATTTCATGCTCGTGCATGTTGTATTTTTGGATGCCCGTTTAGTCCTCTTGATTGTTGACACTTTCAGTCTTTTGATTATGTTGATGAGATGTGTGGGTTCATTTATCAATTGAATGTTAGGACAATCACTAAGTGTCATACCCAAAATACCCTCTCTAGCTGCATATATTTTCCTATATATTATGTGGTTGAATCTAGCATCTCTTGCTACACCTCTCGATTGTCCTTGTGATATATATTTCTTGGAATGGGGTCAAAACAAAACATAATGACATTCCCTTTCTTCAATGCATCAGCCCAATTGTTCTTACAATATGGCCATGTCATTATCACTGGCCTTTTACCCCATTTACCTTTTGGATATTTTGGCTTCTTCTTCTTGTCTTTTGTTTCATTTTGCACAATATTCGACACCTTCTTTTCTCGAGATGACAGACTGGATTACTCTATGCACTTGTCTCTGCTAATCGACTGTGGACATCTTTGTTATTACATTGCTTATTGTGGCTTCCCTGTCAAATACATTTATTTGCGTCTCTGTGGTCAATCTCCAGAGCAGTGTTCAATCCGAAGCCGACAATGCTGCCATTGTGGGATGTACTGAATAGAGCAATGCTCGTTTGGTTTGTCTCTGAAAGTGACTGGAAGATTAAGGTTCTATCAAAAGTCGTGTACAAAATCCGGCTAAAGTAGAAGCTCCATTCAAAATGAGAATGACAGTGAACTCTTCACACTAAACAGACATAAGTTGTATCGATCTTTGCCTACGAGTTTTTCTGCAATGGCTCTGGTTACAATTTCATCACGATGCCTGATTTTATTAGTGTGCAGAGAAAACGTTTTAATCTCAATGTATGTTCTCTTAATGAATTCTCTCAACCTTTGGCCCCATCTCAGCTCCTTTCGATGTGAATGGGACAGCGAACCAAGGAAGGTCAAGAGAACCAAGATATGTAGAGCTGTTGAAATTAAAATATTTAAGTTTGAGATAAAGAGCAAGATATGGGAGTTACTGAAGATATATTTCCTAGCACTTCCATGGGTCAATTCAAGGTAAGTCTGACTCTTTTATGATTTGAATACATAAACTTTATTTAAAGGCTGACAGATTGTCTTCTAAAAATCAAACTGTAAAGTGATACTCAATCAGTTGTCCAGATATAAATGAACGCTTCTTGACAATAACAAATGCAAAATTCAGATTGACTAAGAAGTTTCAAAAGTCGTCGAATTTAATAAAGTATGATAGCTGGTTGCAACAGCTTTTGGTTTTAAAGACTGACAGATGATACAAACACCTAAATTGTAGTTAACACTATTTCAAACCTATTAACATCTGAAATAATAATAATAATAATAATAATAATAATAATAATAATAATAATAATAATAATAATAATAATAATTATTATTATTATTATTATTATTATTATTATTATTATTATTATTATTTTATTAGTATTTATTTTTCAGGTGAAATTCAACGATAAAAGGAAAGGTGCCTTTTGTCTGAGCAGGTATTTGAGACTACACATATATCCATTCTTGGCATGTGTATCATCGAGCACAAAGTGTGTAAAATAGTGGAAGGAGATCGGTATAGGTATAGTATATACTAATCTTAAGCATGTTTTATTTGATATACATTGATCTGTACTTTAATGAATTTTTAATCAAAGTTCAAGTTCTTGATTTGAATATGTATGTCGTTGCAAAGTATCTCTTTGAATTCCATAAATGAGGCACATACTAATAGCCTTCCTTTACTTTTTATATTGTCGGAATACAGATTTAAACCTGGGAGTTGATCATAGTGTTTAAGATTGTTATATCACACTGTCTGAACATGATACACTCCTGATATATATATTGGTATTGTTGTTTGACTCAGGATTCCTTTAAAGACGCAGTTGTTCAAGTTTTGTCAAAATCAACTTGTATAAGCAAACTATCGAATGCATACACAACTGTTGTTTTTTTTTTTTTGTTTGCTTTTTTTAGCTTTCCTTATCTGCCTTTTAACTCTACAGCTGTTTAGAATAGAGGGCTGTAACTTGGTACATTTAATATGTACCTCTCATGGCAAAACAAGTATCAGATATTACAACTTGGGTCATATCTTCAAAGGCAAGGTCATATATCAAAGTACTGACATTACACTGTTTCCCCAACATACTAGGTGGAGGGCATACATTCTCCAAATTTGCATTCATGGAGCAAAGAAATTAAATTCCTTGTTAAACTATCTAACAACAAATAAAATAATATTTCTAAAGAACATTTAGAAATGAAATATCTAAATTTTTCAGGGATGTGGTGCTGAACATAGTTTGAAGTTACAAGTTCAAGAACATTCAGTGACTGATAAAATCTTGTCAGACATTCAGCCACCAAGCAGTAAAGGGTTGCATCACAAAGAAAAGCAATGAAAGAGACAAAAGTTAACGATGGAGAAGTAAGTAATTCCCTCTACATTTAATAAATTGTAAAGACACTTTGAATGTAATTGGGTTGAGTGCTCAAGAACAGTTCTGCTCATTTACTGTAACCTATTGATTTCCATTTCTCTTTAGTTTGTTACGATTGTTTTCTTTCTCATTTCTCTTGAGCAACTGACCAATACTGTCTGCATCATTTTTTCAGTTTCCATTTTTTGAAGATAATAGTTATTGTAGATGCTTTTGACAAAAACGTATTTCCTGTTGTACATCTTCATCTTATCTGATCAAATAGTAGTATAGAAAATAGAAAATAAAATATATAAAATGTACATATGTTATAAATATTTATCTTATCCGTCATCATAAATATATATCTTATTTTAACTTTCATTGATAAAGTTCCTGATGTATCAACATTTTACTGTGCTATAACATTTGATGATGTTTATTTGTTTCTGATCAGCCCTACCTCCACCCCCAGCACCAAACCCGATGTGAATATTGTAATATCCTCTACTAGTCTTAGTCTCCTAATGTCAATTTTGTGGAAGTCTGTTAACTCATCATATAGATATATCGGCCAAAATGGCAATTAGGTGCAAGAGGGTTACTGAATTTGTCTTTTAGTTTGGGTTTAACTCAGTTTATAAATAGTTCATGTATATGATTATCTTTCAGTTCAACTTCAGTTTAGTATAAACGTATGTATCAGATAGCAAGTGTGCATTGGTATATTGCCCTAGTTGGTGCCATGGACTGTTAAGTGGACCTGAATGTGCAAGTATAAAACAAGTACGGCAATTTTAAATGCACAAAATCAACGTTTTTGTTGCCTTTATGTGTGTTAGTATAGTTATCTAGCTCACTAATATCCATCAAATATATTGTTCTTGCAGTATGGCACTCTTAACAGTAATCCACATGTGTTTAGTGTTGATGATACAGTCTGGGTAAAATATAGGGTCAATTGATGTCCTACTGTTGTGATTTCAAAGACATATACACGCAAGTGAAATAATAATAATAATAATAATAATAATAATAATAATAATACTAATAATAATAATAATAAATTTAAACTCCATTATGATACCAAAGATATAAATGTTGATTAAGTATCAATTCTCTGAAAATCTACCTATATATGCAATTAGATGATAGAAAATCTATATTTGGGAGTATGTAAGAATGCTGACTGATAATGTTAGCTGTCAAATGAAGTAACGTAAAAGGCAGTCTGTGTTATGAGTTATGGTTATTCTCTTTTATCATACTTTTTACAGAGTAAATACAATAATTCAGTGATATACTTGTAACGTCAAAAGTATACATTTTCTGTATTATTTCAGAATATACCATTAAATTTGTGAAGTATAAGAAGAAAACAATAGCCACTAAAACATCATCGACACTGATACTGAAGAATGAGTCCGAACTGAAGCGAAATCCTGGCACTTTATCCTAATGATATATTTGTGCAGATTTAGATAACCAGAATGGCCATGAACATTCAGATTGCTAACTCGCATGCTATGCCTAATGTCTTCAAAGATATTCAGCAAAAATGAAAAGCAAATTAACAATATTCTTGAATGGAAACAGTATATCATCAATTTGGGGAGTTCAAGGTGTATATTGTGGAAGTCTCAAAATGCATGAAGTATTATGTCAGCCGATTTAAGTTCAAAATATGTGTGCAGTTATTTGTTGTTATTTCTTCTGCTATGCAAGAAAGGGCAATAACATTAATTCATTTTTAAATACTTTGTAGATGAAATTATGAAGAATTATGGCGAATCAAGTGTTAAAATTTTCCCCAAAACTAATTTTCTCTCGTCATCTATCATCACATTGTAGTTTTATCGAATATAAAAATTAAAAGTGAAAAAATATTTTTTATTTTCGGTGACAGAACCTTATATAAATTAGATCTTTCAGTAGATGTAGTTCTTACTCAAAAAAGTTTCAAGGTGTATGGAACCCTTGGACCTACTTTGTCTAAATCCAATTTTAATTATGAACGGCACAATTCCAGACATCTCTCATGGTATCAGATCTTTGCACTAATTTTGGAGAATTTGCGTAATATACCGTACCAGTTAATGCACACCTTTCGGTAGAAGTGAATGTGGACTCTGATCAAAAGTTTGGAACACAAACAGATCACTGAGCAACAAGAAAAAGAAAAAAAAAAGTTTAGATAACAAGAGGCCTATAGTAGTCATGATTTCGCTCACCTGTTTACATAATTTAACAGTTTAATTCTTCAAGAAGAAGGTTTATGTAATATTGTAAGAACACAACCTATGTAAACCATCTTCCAAATATTATACCATGCTGATTTAATCTATTTCACTATACCTTAATCATAATTCTTTTTACTGATAAATATGCAATTAATATGGATAGTATCTTGCTCATAAATGAAGTCGTATATGATCCTGGTGATATAATCCTAGGTTTCCAAGTTTTATAGAAACTGGATGAGAAATATATTAATATATACAGATCTCACTTAGCTAATCAGATACAACATTACCTTAATAATATGAATAGGTCTTGCTCATAATCAAACTCATCCAACATCTTGATAATATAAAACTAGTTAACAAGTTTAATTAAAATCTGAGGAGAGATATAGTTGGTACAGTGTTGACAAGCTCAACCAATCAAATGCAAGGTAATGTCACTAATATGTGTGAATTTCAATCATAATCATACTCAACCAAGATCTTGATGACATGGGCATATGTATCAAGTTTGATAAAATACCATCAAAAGTACAGTATATAGAGTGGTAAAACCCCTCAGCCAATAAGATGCAAGATCATCTAATAAATATACATAAGTCTCGCTCATAATACTAAAACTCCAAAAATTTTATGATGTAAGCCTTTTTACCATCTATTTAAAATCGGATCAGAAATATTACTAGAGGTAAGAAGCTCGGCCAATAATATGCAAGATCACCTTATTAATATGCTTAAATCTTGATCATCATAACATAGATTATATATTTTGATGACAAAAGCCTATTTACCAGATTTGATAACAAATATAATCATAAATAGAGTGGCTAAAGTGTTGATACACTCAGCTAATCTGGTGTACAGTTAATTTATTAATATGCATGGCTTTTACTCATAATTGTACTGATCAAAGATATTGATGATTTAATCCAATTCGTCAAGTTTGACCACAATCCGATCAGAAAAGAGTGGTAACAAGCTCAAACAATAACATACAAGATCAACTCATTGACATGCATGGATCCCATGCATTATCAAACTCATGCACTATCTTGATCACATAAACCGTTTTTGACGTTTTGGTCAAAATCAGTTAGATCCAAAAGATGGCTTCCAGAGTGGTACCAAGTTCAGCCAATCAGATGCAAGGTCACCTCAATAATATGCATTGATCTTGTTCATTATCAAAATCATCAAAGCTCTTTAAAATATAAGCCCATATACAAAGTTTGATCCAAACTGGATCAGAATTAAGGCTTCCAGAGTGGTAACTCAGATGCAAAAAACAAAAAACAAAAAAACTTCAATAATATGCATGGATCTCACTCATTTTTGACATTTTCCTATATCTTGATTATATAAGCATATATTCCCCGTTTGATCTTAATCAGATCGGAAATATGGCTTTCAGAGTGGGAACAAGGTCAGCAAATCAGATGCAAGATCACTTCATTAATATGCATGCATCTCGCTCATAATCTCAACCCATCCAAGATCTTGATAATATAAGCCCATATTTCAAGTCTGATACAAACTTTGGATAAATACGGCTTACTGAGTGGTAACACAATTGATGACTAACAATTGACACACAATGCAAGACAGATGCGTACCATAAGCTCACTTGGTCTTATAGCTAGAAGAGCTAAAAGTAAATAAGAAAACGTTTATAAGATAAATAAATGACTACATCTGTCAACCGACAATCTTGCAATTTGTTAAATATGTATGTCACGGGGCAAACTCATAGTCAATTTAAGTGATCATAGTCTACTACCATTTTTTTTTGGTTTTGACTAAGAATAGGTATCTCTTTTCCAGCAGGAACAGTGTCAACGTTAAGATTTTGTGTTAGAGATTCTTGAAAATCATATAAATCAGTTGCTGTATTCAAATGAAACTCTATAATACCAAATATAATTTCCCACAGCCAAAGAGATAATAGAACTATGTAGTAACTAATGTTTATTTTTTAAAATGGGTTCATAAATGGTGAATTTTGTTATAATCGGACTGAAGCATATCAGAATAATTAGCATTTTCAACAGATTATCTCTCTGCAAACCTTTACTAAAAATATGAAGACGTATAGAAATTACAAAACTTTCTTAACAGGTAGTAATATTGAAAGGTTATGGAAATCAATCCCATAACTCTTTTACTTGGCAAACCTGCAATCAGTCCCAAAAATCACTGTCAGGCAAGCTTGGAATTGATCACAAACACCTCTTTATAAGCAATTTTGGGATCAATCTCAAATGTCTCATCTGGCACGTTTAGAATAGATTCACAACAACTTCTTTCAGGAAACCTTGGGATTGATCCCAAAAAGTATACTTGGAATTGATTCCATAATCTTTTCCTGGTCAGCTACTCATTATCTGATTGAGTACTCACAGTCAATACTACCAACCCCTCAAATAAAGCCTTATAAAAACAAGATTCGCAAACATTTTCATATTTTGTCAACAGATTGACACCTGGTAGCAATTTATTTCATCTTAGGCTTGACAAACATAATGCCTATGATCTAATATTATACTTTCTCATTTGTCATGCAAAGTTACTAACAGGCTCTCGTGACAGAGGATAGTCATGTGGAGTAGAAGACTTCAACCTGGATCTATAACCAACAAAGCTGCTATTATCATACTACTTTGTAACATAAACTCCGTTGACAAGAGTATGACGCAGATACGACGCGACAATGATATAGTAACAACAACGCGTCAACAATACAACAACAACTACGTGAAGACAAATACAAATACAAGGACCAATACATACACTTATACGCCCCCTCCCACATACACGTACAGTGACAAGTACTTACAAGTAATGTGCACGAGTAAATGCCAGAGTGGATAAGAGAGCGGATACGAGAGTGAATGTGAGAACACATGCACAAGTACATTCATGTCATGATTTGCATCAACACCCGCGTGGTAAACAAACCGACCACTATTATTGGAATTGTATAACGCGCAACCTAGTGTAGCTCTATGTTAATTTCTCAGTGCAGTCGTTGATATGCACTGTGCAGGAGATCGATCGATATTTGCGTATAGGCTTACAGTATTTCTCTGTTAATTCCAAGCAGTGCTGACTCTTGTATAAAGATGTATTAAATCGGGAAAATAGCTTATTTCTACTTGCCTTTCAATGTCTCAAAGAGAAATACCGATTTCTTGATTTTCACCAAGAAATAGAGAATTCAGGCGTTCCTGTTATTTCATAGCGAAATTGGACATTTCTTGTCTTCATACAAGCGTCAGTCAAATTGGTAACTGCCAATGTGGAAAACTACTCAAATGATTGCTGATGGAAGTGCTATCAATATTTGAGAGACCTAGAATTATTATTCTACGACTAGATATGATTACCATTAAACAGAGCAATGTATGGATATGTGTATAATAAGCCATGGAATATTAATTCAAAATGGCGTAGCTTTTCACATTGAGTAATATAAACGGGTTGCGCACTCATAGTTTTACACCAAGCCCGTTAATTTCAGGTATGAGTACTTGTATTTACTCTTTAAGTATGTTCGGTGGGCTAATCAGTTACCGTTTTATACTTCTGATCGGAACATTACAGGTTCGGATCACATTCGCGGAAAATAATATTCTTCTTTAATAACTGAGGAAAGGTAGAAGCTTAGGTTGGTTGCTGTCAATTACTAGTACAAGATATGCGTAATTCTTTCATATGTACTTTGGTTTGAAACAACCTCTTGGCCTTCTAGTCTGTCGTTTGGCACGCTGGAGGCTCATCAGAGGCTGCAAATTTAAAATGCTGTAATTGAGACTGACTGCACACGGCTTTTGGCCGTAACAAAATCATGTTTAACAGCTTTAGATCAGTAGCGTTTGTATAATCTCAAAGAAATACTGATCTACAAAGCACAACCTGAGTGGAGATGTTTCCGTTTATATGAATATATTAAACAATGGCTGCGGTATATATATATATATATATATATATATATATATATATATATATATATATATATATATATATATAATGGCAGAAGTTCACAGATTGACACGTATATTATTTCCAAAGAATCTATGAGTGTGACTAACGCTGGAATTTTTACTCGAACAATCGAGTGTGTGTAATGTTACCGAACAGATCAAATCGCTGTGTCGTTTAAATGCATCATACAAGTTTGTCAAAGAGGCTCGAAATATGTATTATGATTTCTCAAATACACATCCAGAACATCTTGGTAAATTAATCGACTTAGGAATTATCTTGGAATCACAACGACGTAGGCCTGGCGAGGAATACAACAAAAACCGAGAAAAGTCATTATATAAGATGGTGCAAATAACATTTAAGTCAATAACGTTAACCGAGTCGTCAGTCAGTGGACCTAGCAACGAAGACAGCGTATACATTGAGAATTACAGTGAATGTAGTAATGAACAAATCAATTAGTAAGATAATATCAGTATTAATATAACAACGAAATCCACACTCACTAACCAATGGGCGAGATTTTTTGAACACCCCTTTCAAGGTCCAGAGAAGCAGAAACCAAAGCTGAGATATACAAGCGCTCCAAAATGTTCAGAATCATGTGATTTAACGCTGCTGATGACAGATTGCGAGTTGGTGCAGTACTCAGTGATGGATCGTTTGAGCTCATTTGGGCCGCCATCGACCTAAGACACATTTTACATAAGTTTATTGATTCGTTTGTTATTGATTATTCAGATTGCGAGTCATTCTTTGTACAAGACCCTCGTAGTTTGTTTCAGATTACCATAACTGAAGAGCTTACTCTACATGGTATTGTGTTTTACCCAATTAGAGAATATAATCCGCACATATATGAAAAGTTCAATGTCATTAGGGCACAATAACTGTAAAGGCTTATGCCTCGGAAAATATTCACAAAACATACCATTATGAATAGTGTAAATCACATTCGATAGCTTTGTTGGACATACGGATCTGTTCTGAGTATTATCGCGCGCACAGGCAAAGACTTGCTAACACTAACGTTGTGGAACCTATTATTTTAGAAACACCCGACAACGTCAACACCGATATAAAATTCAACGCAATAATAGCCATGCTTGAAGCCATTGCAGTTGCTGATGATGGTAAAGTAAAAACACTACTACAAATATTTTTCAATTAGACAATGATTTTCCCCTATAATACCAGTCTCCCGACTGTGAATCGAGAGCGTGGAAAAAGGATTCAAGGCAGTATAAGAAAAGCCGACATACTTTTAATATTAGGACTTTCTCCAGAGGTGCCACAGTTGACTGTGAAACAACTTCGTGAAATAGCAGCGCATTATTATATCAAGATTCCTACACAAGCCAAGCGGGCCGAAATAGTACAGCTGGTTGCTGTATCACAGCTGTTATCGCCAATAAGGCTGCCGCAAAAGCTCGACGACTCAAAGTCCCCAACTCTGAGTTACATAAACGTCATGGTGATTTACAAGATTATCGGTCATTTGTTTCTATCAAATACGCGCCACGTATGATCTTAAACAGCACAGACAATGAGGCTATTGATGATGAAATCGACAAAGGCTTTGAAAAGATTCTCGGGACGTTGGAACAATACACCAGTGCAGGGTCAGGATGGACTATTGACAGATGCATATTTCCTCATTAAACCCTTGCCGGGAATCGAATTATATTAAAATTGCAGCGGGTATTCCGCGACGAACAGTAATCAATGTGAAAAATGATGACAATGGATGTTTTGAATGGGCGCTGTTGTACGCGCTGCATCCCGCGAGCGATAATAAAGACCGGCCTCGAAAATACAAACAATACGACAATCTGTATCCACATAAAAGGCCTGCATCCAATTCGACAATCGGTATCCACACGAAACCTTGCTGCATGGTTCAGAGGAGCGATATCATTACGTGTGGAACAAAGATTTTCCACGAATGGTATACCGGCACAGTAAGTACGAGGATAGGAAATTTCCACGTAGACGTTGCATGCATGTATTTAGCACCCGACAGTGAAAAGCCGCAGCATACAATTCATACTAGAACTGGCAAAAACATTTTGAAATTTACAGAGGTACAACAAAAAATGAAAGTTTCCTGTGTCATTTACACGGACTTTGAGTGTCTTAACATTCCAGTCGGCTCCTGAGGTTGTAACAAACATAGTCCAAGATGCAGAACAAATCCCATGCGGGTTTTGCTACCTTGTAGTCAAATGTGATGGAGTGAGTGAGCCACAAATGTTGTATCGTGGCCGGAACTCAGCTGAGGTGTTTCTTAAATCGCTCGAGGTTACGGCGAAATTCATCAGACATGCTTTTGACTAACGATAACATTTGTGAGTTTTCCGCGACAACTCATTGCTGGATTGCTGGATCTGTCATTTTGCTTTTAACTCCTCCAAAGAAAAAGTACTCGATCACTGTGACATCACTAGTGGGTACCGGAAAGTAGCGCACAGTGCATGTAATCTACAGTAGCGGATTTATCCAAGCAAAACAAAAATCCCTGTGGTACTTTATAACCTGCGTGTGTATGATGGTCATCTGATTATGCAAGGAGTTTCCGCAGCATCAAAGGCACCAATAAGCGTCATCCTCAGTAACATGGAAACGTACATGACGTTTAGACTGGAACAACTGCGGTTCATTGATTGGCTGCAGTTTCTCAATTCCAGCCTGGACAAACTCGTGAGCAAACTGGTGCCAAAGGAAAACGATCGATTCAAAATCACCAGTCGATATGGTACCGCTAACTCTGGCAAGTTGAAGTTGATAACGAGAAAAGAAGTGTACCCACACGAGTAAATGAGTCGATGGGAAAAGTTGACTGAAACTTCGTCGTTATCTCGCGAAGGTATTTCGCCAACGACTGTGAACACAGAAACCAAGTTTTGTCCACATTCGAATGTAAAACTCTTTGCGACTATCTTGACTTATATTTGAGAGCAGATGTGTTGTTGCTCGCGGATGTTTTTCGTGATACAGCTATGCGCGCTTATAAACTTGATCCCGCGCACTAGTTTTCATCACCAGGGATGGCCTGGAACGCATTGTTGCATGAAACCAAACCTGAGTTCGATTTGCTCAACGACATCGACCAGCACCTGTTTGTGGAACGAGGAATCCATGGCGGGATTTTAATGGCGAGTCATCATCACGCTAGAGCCAACAATCCACTTGTGGACTGATATGACCCCGCTGTCACAAACAGTTCAATAATGTATCTTGAAACTTGTATGAATGGGCAATGATGTATCCTATGCCTGTTGGCGGGTTTGAATGGGTCAATCCTGGGAGCGTAAACATAAATGAACATAAAAGCGACAGTGACATCGGGTATTTCTTTGAAGTTGATCTGGAGTATTCAGACGAGTTTCACCCTGGCCATAACGACTATCCGTTAGCAACATCCACCGAGTGTTACAGTTTCGCCAGAGCTCTTGGATGGCTGATTACATATAGATGAATATTAACCACCGTACGGCAGTAACTAACGAGATTGAAAAAGACCTTTTCAAACTCATGAACAACGCTGTGTTCGGGAAAACAAAGGAGATCCTTCGCAAACGTATCCGCGTTGACCTTGTCCGTGATAGTGAACCAGACAAACTTCGAAGGCTTATTGCTAGAAAGATCTTCGATAGTGAACTCATTGCCGTCCAAAGTAAAGAAAATTAAAACTAAAGTTCACAAAGCCAATATATGTTGGTGCATCTGTGTTGGACTTATCTAAATTGCTCATGACATGTTTTATTATGAGAAGATCAAACCGCGGTACGGTGACAACATCAAGATGTTATACACGGATACGGACTCGTTATTACTGAATGTAACTACCAACAATGTCTAATCAGACATGGCTTAACAAAGCCTGAAAAACGAGTTTCACACCAGCAAATATCTGAAAGATCATCCACCGTTTAGTAACGAACATAAAAAGGTTGTTGGTAAGTTCAGAGATGAGTGCTCGGGCAAGCCTATCCAAGAGCATGTGGGACTGCGCCCCAAAATGTATTTAATCGTGGTCGGATCGTAGTGTGGTAAGAACATGAAGAAGGCAAAAGGTGTCCCACGTGTAATAGTTGCAAAGGATCTTCGACACGACATGTATTTGGAATGTTTGCGGAAACGACGTGAGTTCGCACACGCGGCCAATCTCATTCGGTCGCGGCATCATCGAATGGTCGTGTACTGTTGTAATATAATCAGTTTGTCCCCGCTGGACACCAAGCGGTGAATTTTCCCCAATGGTGTTACTACTTAATCGGACGGGCACGCGCACATCCCAAAATAAATCTAGGCGGTAGTTCTCTGTCAGCAGGAATGACTTGCAATTGCTCTAGTACAAATGATTTACTTGGTGGCTTTACTGCTTGTTCAATGGCAGATGCCAAATGGGAACGTGTTGGTTGCCTTGGAGTATCAATCCGGTTTGAGATTGTAAATATATCGACGGACTATATCAGGCAAGTAGCACCACGTTACTCGCCTTCTAACTGCTCCTACGGAACACAATTTTTTCCGAGTGGGCCTAACGGCGATGGTTGTGAAATCATCTTGTAGGTAACGGTGACTATTTTCTGTCGAATTGCCTCAGCCGGTTTTACTCCAGTTGTGCGTGTGATTTTATTATTCAATGCTGCTATGACTGATGGAAGTCGTGTTACTCACTCTCGAGATCGAGCACTCTGGATCTGAGACGTCATTAGCAATTCCTGCGTGTACTGATGTTCCGCAGGTGTACGGTTAAATCGTTCCACAATGGCTTGATCATGATGTATGATAACATGTCCAACACGAACCCGCACCTTATGTTTTGCTAACAACGCAGCAACGGCTCCGAGAAAGTCTTTGTCCTGGTCCACTTGCAACAGCCGTGACCATGTTAACGGTCCGCGTGTGTCAATACGTTTAAGTGCGTCTGCGACACTTGCTGAAATGTTAGACGTCAACGGCTCAGCTTCTTTGTATCTGTTGGCAACATCTACAATAGTTTACGCGTACTAGTATGTGCGTGGACAACCTTGTCGTTCACGTACCTGATCTTGTGGGAGAAAACAAAAGCCTGACGAACTTTATCTGGGCGTTCTAACATCAAACCATCTACGGGTGACCTTTGCTGCATTTGTTAACTTTTCAACGGCAGCTTCACCCTTCCAATAACTTCGCGGATTGTAGTATATCGCAGCCAATTTCTTATCCATGTTTGTTTGTTTGTTATATCAATGTGCTTTATTTTCAATGCGTGGACTTTGTCCACCAATAAGAATCTTAGCCTTCATGCCTCCTTTGCGTTCAAGTCATGGATGAGATCTATAACAGCACGTTGACTCGGGCGGATGTCGTTTGATGCTTTATAAGCAAGATCATGTCGGTAACATGCAGCGTCGACGCGGTTTACGGGTGCTTCTCCAGGTTTTCGTTGGTTTTTAGAATCAAGTCATATCTCCAGCCGTGTTCCATGCCCATAGTAATTATATCCAGAAATGTTCTTTTCACAGGAAATTTTATCCACGGAGTTCCGGGTAGCTTCGCTAACGCAGCAGCGACATCACCGCCGCCAAGGTTCTTTTTAAACAGTGTTTACATTTTCCAGTGGACCTGGAAGGTCCCACAAACGAGTACTTCTTTGCTTTGATATTTCGATGCATTGGTTCATGGTCTTGCAAACATTCACTGGACTTGGTGTGATGCGGGGGTTACCCAGGACCCACATAGTTTCCTCACAATTGACCTGACTGATTGGCAAGTATCACCCTGGTCTGGACACGAACGTGTCTCACAAAACAATTTAGCAACCACTCAATTTATATAATAACAATGGAGAAATCCGCAGGCGGTGTCATAGCCGAGTATGCTTACCGACGACACAAAGCTGCCCAGGATCGACTGAAACTTCTTCGCAGTTACAGAGATGTTCGTGAACGCGTCAGATATATGTTTGCGCCGCGACAGGCCCAACGGGAACACCTTGCAGCGGGCTTTGAACAAACGTTTGCACCGATAAGTACATCCATGCGCGAAACCGCAGAAAATGTGTAGAAAGTTGGGAAAACCACCACAACGATGATTGGAACAGAAAGAGAACGTGTCGCTATTGTCAGGACTGCCCTAGCCATTGAACTGTTGCAGATTGTGCGCCGAGAGGCGGCTGTGGGCCCTGTGGTCGAGGAGCCGTCTGAGGCATCGGCGTCACCCAAGAGCAAGTTACGGACACCTCGGTCTGCTATATTTAACAAGCTTGGCCTCAAAAGATTGAGATGAATGTCCTAAAATGTGCCGCTTCTTTTCACCGCGTCTGGAAGAATTATGTACCGGAACCATACAATAACGCATTTAACAATTGGGTTAAGTGCATATATCGGTAGAGGTTTAAAAAGTAGTCGGCAACAGGCCCAGAGTGGAAGGAATTTATCAATAATGTCGAGAAGTATAAAAGTCCATTTGGGAGAGTCGTTGAGAGACAGAAACCGGAAGAAGAAGTTGATGACAAATTCTTTGAGTGATCGGAAGTCTCTGGTGAAGGTATCCGCTTGCCCGTCATTGATTGCGCGACCGCAGACCACAACCTGTGAATAGGTTCGAAACGCTAGTGGGGTCATTTCGAGCGGGCAACGATGCACAAGAAGTCATTAATGAGGCCGCATCGATTTGTCAGCGGTTGTTCACCAACAACATCATGCACCCGCAGATGTTTCGCGCGATGATGCAAGAACTCATTGAAGACATCAATGATGTATATAACACCGATGATGAGTACTGAAGCGATTGACGTTCTACGCGAAATCAATGCTGCGATGCATCGTGTCGTTGCAAATATAAGCCCAAGTGTTACCTCGATGATTACAATCTCATCAACAAAACCAGAATTTTATTTGTTCTTCCGGACGCCAATCACTGCGTGGCAATCCCGCACAATCGAGATCGCATTAGGTTAGTTGAGCGTTTATCGCAGTTGGCCTAATATTCGATCGCCACCTTTTGGGGGCTTTCCCGCAAATAACTTGTTCGTGTTTTGTCAGACGCTTGTGCAACCTTGAACGTTATCGGACTCGAATCAATAAATTATGAGATTAGACGTAAGATCACATTGGTGATCGGAAAAGACCCTAATGCCAGCCCACACTCATGAAACGAATTTTGCGTCCAGGACCCTAGGGAACCAGTTACAATATCGTGTCATACATTGTCAGGATTACCTCAACGATTCAAGTTAATCTGACCTGTGATGCCAATAGTGGCAATTAGGAAACCGGAGCTTCCACAAGCGTAGCATCTCAGGGTTACATATTGTTTGGATTCGCTCCGAATGTGGCCCCGGGTAACTTGAACTCCATTACTCCCGCGGAACCTGTGTATCGTTCATGCACCAATTCCCGGTTAACAAGCCTTCGTTTCACCCCTATGAACCAGTACTGGCACGTGTTGGACCTGCGCGGGGAAACTCTGACAATACAACTGTATAGTAGAGATCGATCTATTTAATATAATGACAATCGTACGGGGACGTGTAAGACCCCGTGCGTGTTGTTAACGCGAGAAAACCCTTTTACGCGACATATTAACGAAATGGCCTTGGCAATGATGTCCGTGGATTGTTCACAGGATCCCCAAAGATTCTTGCGAGCCTGGCCTCGCGCGCTGTACTGATCGCTAAACAAGTTGCAATGCGACTCGTTGATAGCATCAAAACCGTTGCTGCCTATCGGTTAAAGAATTTGTGATCGCAAGTGGTTCAATAGATTCGAGATCAACTACGATGATTAGTGACTCGGGCGTCACAAAAAGCGGTTAAATTACCATCAATAGCAACAATGCCAACCCCGGTCAGTGAAATCATTAATGAAGCCGCTCAACAACGTATTGCCAATTCGACGATTGCAAATATTTTAATGGGGAGCGGATTACGGTTGTCTCGCAAAAAGATATTGGATGAAAATAATAATGTATAAACGATGGATTAATTCAAAGATTTATCCAATCCCGCGTTTGACACGGACGCACCTGTGTTGAGCGATAGAAACGTTCATGATTACAAATATTATGCGTATCATGCTAGCGTGCCAGTCCAGGAAGGCCCAATAGAACTTCAGGCTCAAACATATCTCGGTATTTTCTTCCGTGTGATGTTTTCTTGGCATTCCAAGGAAACCTTGTACGCAACGACAACAACAATGCATACGGCGAAAACGACAAAGTCATGTCGTTGTTCAACAGTGCGCCTTATTTCATCGACGGAACAGAAATCTAAACTTGTTTGGACAAAGTTGGCATTGCTACAACAATTCTCGGATTCGCTAGATACAGCGACGATTATGCAAGATCCTCTGGCCCCTCTATGATGTGATGACGCGCTGCATCGGGTGTAGGAATCTTGCTCTTATTGTCCGGCACTGGTTACATTCTATCAGTGTGGGAAGCAATTGCTTTTTGTACTGCCGTCTACATTCTCTACCACGTAACCATTCGCTCTTCTCCCCATAGTCTCTATCAATCTGGGTGTTTATGGAGAAACGTTCCCATGTGCGCCGAATAAATCAAAGAACTCTGACCTAGCCAATGATCTATTACTTTGATCGTCGAGGATGGCGTGCATCGTCGCTGCTTTCTCAGGCTGTCCCTAGGGGTGCAGTCTAAATAGGCACATGTTAGAGCTTTCTCCACAAACCTCAATGCATTTGGACGTGACTAAAGGTGGTGGCATTCTTTCTTTCTCCTTCGAGCCGTGCCTTGAGTCAGGGATAGAAGCTTTTGGGGGTCGGATTTATGAGTATCTGGATGTAGAACAGTCCCATATTTATCGCTGTCACACTCAGTACATTTAACAACCGATTTGCAATTTCTAGCAAGGTGATTCGTAGAGGCGCAGCATCGGAAACAAACAACATATTCCTTCAGCATGTTTTTACGATCTTCCAAAGGTTTCTCTCTAAAGCCTCGATATTTCTTAAGAGGGTGAGGCTTCTTATGCAATGGGTATTATTTGATGGGATCCTCGACCTTGCTACTTGTTGTGGCTGTATGCGTAGAAGGAGTGAACGTAGTAGAAGACACTTCTGTCTTGTGTACAGAGATAGGTGTTCTTGTGCTACCGTATCTTGCAGTTGAATACTGGGTTCGAGTGTGGTTGGTCAGATACATCTGGCCTGTGAACAGGATGTGTGTTGCGCCCAACGACCCTTGCTGAAGGCGATGTCATAGTTGAGCCTGAATTGGACTGATGTAAGGTGTTCGCGTGTGATCATGAAGTAGTGTGTCTCTCCGTGTATGCGTGTCTGGATTACGAACCTGGTCTAGTGCATCTGTGGGCGTGTAAACGCGTGGATCACTGTAGTGGCGACTGGCATCCATGGTAGAGCGTGGGTAGTACCGGTTCCCATCAAGAAGACCTACGTTTACTTTATGTGGAAGCGGCGATGTTTCAGCATCTGTTTCTTCCCTTTCGTCAGGAGGAGAGACTGAGCTGGTGTACATGGCGTACTGGTTCAGTACATAGTCCCTCGTACGCTGAACAGGATCATCTGAAAGTACCTGACTGACAATCCTACTCTGGTTCTCCGTGCCCTCTTGTGCTACAACTGCGTCAAAGACCTTGGCTGTTTCCTTTTCCTGATTTACGGGATTTAAATTGAATTCCAACTCGACCTTTCTACATGCGGCAGCCACCTGTTCTACTTCTTCGATTCCTGCTCATTCTAGCTTTATGGCTGCATCCCTTTCACTGTAGGTGGTGCGCGTACGTGCAGCCTCTACTTCGGCACGCGTCCTGGGAGCAACTGCACTAGTTGTCGATATATTTGACTGCACTGAGTTAATAGAGTTTGCAGCATGCCTAGGTAAACATGAGCAGTGAGATCCAATTTCCAGTCAGTGATCAAGTCGACTCTCAGCCTCATTGATTGATGTTCGTATAAAGCTGTCCCTTTCCGGACCGAGACTTTCTGAAGATCTCGTTCCTGCAGGCTTTGCTCAACTTTGGTTTTTGTTGAGAATGCGAGATAATTTCCAGACAGTAGTTGGTAACGTCCATAGCTGGACCTCAACTGGCTTATAGGCTGCTAGACTGGCTCTTCAGAGTATGTCACCTTAAATCCTATCCCATGCTATTTCCAATTTTCACGATACTCGTCTCTTTCAGTTTCAGTTTCATATTTCACAGGCCTTTTGTGTTAACTAACCTGTCCGATGAGGCCTAGCGTAATTCTGTATATGTTGAGGGTGAGCTGGAGCCTCAGCATCAGTTGTCTCAATAGGCTGAGTAATTTCATTTGCAGGCCCAGACTCTGACATAATCCAATGCTTGTAGGTTTACTGTAGGTGGAGTTCGATTCACATTTCTCTATCAACGTCAGAGATGATTGACGACATGTCTGGGCGCGCGCTGGCCTATTTCCCTTTTACCAGGTATCATGTAACATTTGCGGTAGTTCAGCGTGATGATGGCTAATATTTGTTACTCGTAGGCGTAGCTGTAGCCGTATTGGTGTCTACGGTGCCGTAGGTAGCCACAGTAATAGAGGTAGCGGCAGGCCTGGCGCCCTTGCTGTAGCTGAATGTCTGAAGCGTAGCCGTAAGATCACGTATCTTCTGTAATTGTGTCCGCCGGGTAGGTATCTTTTCACTATTTGTCCTCGAACATCAACACCGAGAGAGTAACCATTTTGTTGCATTTATGTCTGACTTTACCGCGATTAGGCACAGGCAAAACTTTTCGTTTTCTTAAAAAGAAAACAATTAATTAATGAAGGCTTAAAACAAATGAAATTCTATCATTATACATGTACATACTGTAAACATGCAGAAATCTGAAAAAGTTCGTCCCATGTTTTCTTTATTACCCCGTGGTGTATATTGTTAAGTCATACATATGCCACTTATTATTTCGCATTGTCTGCATATAAGATGGAATCAAACATTTATTTGTCCAATAGATAAATGTCATGTTAATTTGAAACACTTATAGACTGGAACCCACTTTTTTCAATATTTTCTTTTAGATTAATATTTTTAATTATATTAGGTCCGTACGCATCTGTTTGAAAATGAGTTTTAGAAAACGTTAAGAAGACTTTAAAATTTCACTGAACTTTTCAAAACTTTGTTCGGTATATAGTATGCTTTGTAATGACCACACAGAAATTTAAATGTTTTTAGTATTTTTTTTATAACTCCTGACAATATATTCTTTTGGTTATCTTTGAAGGTATATGCAAAATTCAGTCAATTTTTAAAATGTGGAATTTTCTTTTTGAATTTTACAAAAAGAATGAAATAAATATGTACTATATTTATCTTTCTTTTGTAATTCACATATCATTTTCCATAATACCAGTCTTCTTCAGGAATGATTTTGTTGCAGGTATCTTGTGTAACATTACAATTTAAATTTTAAATTTGTTTGCATCCATTTCTTCTTCTTGTGTTATGACATTGTAACACGCAGCGAAACAAACAACATCTACGTGAGCCTGGCTTTAGGTCAATGTTTACCTTATTTCCAAGGACCTCAAAACAGCAGTCATTGTCAACTAAAGGGTTCTTAAACGCGCAAATACCACAAATAATTTTCCTCTGATTAACTAATGACCACATATTAACGAAACCCTAATTTTACACTTGCATGTTTTTTTCTTTGCTTCACATTCGTGTGACCCATCAGCAAGCCTTTCCAAGCCGTCCATCGGTGCTTCACATCATGTACCACAAAGCACGACCCACAAACCTCATACAAAGAATTATTCCTATCTCAAATTACTAAACAGGTATACGAGAAAATATCAGGGGAATTTCCTATGTTAAGAAATTTAGGGAGAGTCCATTTTACGAAACTAATCCTTGCAACCATAAAGTCTCGCGAACACTACATTCTGAGGTCTGCACCTAGTGAATCCCCATAATCAAACAGACAATAACTAAACTCTAACAAAGCTATAAACCGAGTCTTAAAATACAAATAGCACGTACATAAGTTTGTTACACTATTAATAACATTATATATATATATATATATATATATATATATATATATATATATATATATATATATATTTAGTATGGTACATTAATTTAGCTCTCTTCAGTATTGTGTCATAAACGGAGTATCCTACAGGAACGTTCACCTCCATTTGAAATTACAACATGATAAAAAATATTGATTTTATTTGTCCAAACTGCAGATTTATTTGTCTCCACCTACAGTATCTCAATACTTTGACCACTAACCATGCTGTCAAATATCTAAATTACTATGTCTTGAAAATGACCCGTAAATAGTCAAGTAATAAAGAAAAGAAAGTTACGTGGAATTTAACCTGTAAATTTCTCTTTATATCAGTAGATGTTATGGAATAAATGTAGACTACGCAATCGTAAGATACAAAACGTCTAGACAAAAAAATATTCTTTTTCACATACTTTCACAATGGTACGCTAATGTTGAGAAAAAACGAAGGTAATTTACATTTTTTTCGATAGGTGGCGTTCTGTTTACATAGGACTCCCATATGTACTTTTATGTAAACAATAATGTATCCTCCTTGAATCTTTCCATGAATAGATTTCTAAATGTAAAAAAATATATTTCTTTGTAACACAATACTTATAAAATCTGGCTAACTTCTCCACACACGATCAATGGAAATTCTATCAGTCTAGGTTCGAAAACACCACGGAGTATTTGAATGTGATTTGACACCCTTCCATGGTTGGTCCAAAATATGATCCTCATGTCGGATACTTTAGAAGTGGAGAGGATTCGTAGTTTACCTTTGGATCTGCGATAACTCATTTACAGAGAGTTTGTACTTATTCAAGTGAAACGCAAAGTACAAATTGCAACCTGTACGACATAGACGTTTTAAAGCACAGTTACCTGAATGCTATAAGAGAGTTGATTACTTTGAGAATGGCCTATATCCATAACGAAGACTTTGGATGCCGCGACATCTAGCTACAATGTTGGTGTGTTACACAGAATTACATGGGACGATGTCCAGGAAAAAAAGTTCATGACTTACAGAAATACAACACAAAAAAACTTTTAAAAGAAGAGACTTCTTCACGACGTGTCGTGTGTCGTGAGTTAGTGACTGATTTGCAAAGATGTGATTATTCCGTTGGCAAATGTATTACTATTCCATCAAAAAGAAAGACATTCATGTGAATGGACTGTTTGCAAGAGCCTCATTCGTAATCTACCCTTGGAACTACGTGAACGCATTTACCGCTACGTTGTACAGAATCAAGTGAAACGTAAAGAACCATTTCATTATTTGGTCTGAGACATAATTATGAAAGAAAAATTGGACTCTTGTGGGATGAATGAAACAACATGACCCGCAGTCGCCAAACTGGCAGTAAAGTAGCGGATTTTGGGATATCCTTACATCTACGCATGAGTTGTATTAAATCTTGTGCTCTTGTACCGTAAAAAGCTTGGCTTTTTCCTATAGATATGAATGTTTGGGGATGTAATCTTAATATTTCATAAGGAAAATATATCATAAAAAGTAGGTTTATCTGTGTTTTCGTGTTTCAAGTAGAATACATAGATATTCTCTCACACTTTCTCTGTCTGTCTGTCTGTCTGTCTGTATGTCTGTCTCTCTCTCTCAAATACACGCACAAACAACCGCCTATTTGTTCCATTGTTCCTTTTTAAGACACTATCGAACTTTTGATTACACACGTATATAATAAATAATAATAGTAATGACTCTTCCTCTTTCTTTCTCTCTCATAAATTATGAACCATTCCGAGTGTGTTAGATTGAAAAACTGTCACTAAATATTGCTGCTCTCATGGTCTTAATAATAATAATAATAATAATAATAATAATAAAAATTATAATAATAATAATAATAATAATATTATTATTATTATTATTATTATTATTATTATTATTATTATTATTATTATTAATAATGACTCTTTCCCTCTCTCTCTCAATACCTCTTCAACCCATCCATGTCGGTAGTCAGATCGTTCACTCCCCTCGCACACATCATGAAAAATTAATAACAATAATCATGATAATAATAATAATGATCCTTTCTCTCTTTCTTATTTTTCTCTCTCTCTCATAAATAATGAACTTCGATGTACTTTTATGGCGCTATATTTATCTTTTTAAACGCCGCTTATGATGTAAAAATAAGTACACTACCCTTGGTTGACAGAATATTGGGTATGCTTTGTAATATTGACATACACCTTAGATCTTTGTATAGAATAATTTAGATTTAAATCATGATTTATTTGTTCCTGTTTACCTCTCAAAAACTTTACACTGGTCAAAATGATTACGTGAAATAGAAGTCTCTGCAACTTTAATTTTGTACTTTTTCAAAAACTTGCACCGCCCAAAACTTTTTGAACAGTTTTTATTTGTAGGATAAATTTTATTTATTGTATAAAACCTAGAGCTTAGTTGGTTTTCTTTTTGTATGTCAGATATGTTAGTTTTGTGCCGGAGTAGTCCTATTTTGACACTGAAATGTATCAAGGGGAAATTTCTAACATTTGATCTACGTTGTGTTGCGTGACTTTTTTTTGGAAAAAATTCTCTCTTTCTTTTTTTCTCTCTGTTTCACAAAAACACACAGACAGACAGACACACACACGACTCCAGCTCATTACATTTGCCAAAATCAATATGTGTCTAGATTTAAAAAATGTCCAACTGTCACAAGTATATTGACCTTGGGGATTACAAAAGTCGGTCAGTGTATTTATCAATCTATTAGCTAGTGAAGACGTTCATTTGTAACTTTGCACTAATTTTGATGAATGAAACTTTGGCCTCCCAGTATGCTAACAGAATTGTAACATATTTAATATCTGGAACACAAACAGAGATAATTTGCTTGCATATTTTAGAATCCTATTTGACACAAGCCAGCCAGTAATAATATAATTTAGAGTGTAGTCTAGATAAACTCAGAATTTTTGTTTTGCAACCAAAACATAACAAATAAACAAACGCAAAAGGGATTGTCGTTTTATTTAAAATATAACATTAGAGTCGATTAGTAATATTGCAAAGGGAGGTAACTAAGGGTCATTATAGAAGAGGCTAGATATTTTTATTATTATTTTTTTTACTTAATTTATAAGAGGGCTTGTACGGGGTAGGGGGAGAGGGTGGGGTTGGGGTTAATTATTGTTTTTTTAATACCCTCTTCTTTTAAATTTGTTAGTTTTATTTAAAAGATTTTTATATGGTATGTAGCCTGTTGAGTAAGGTTTACTCTATAGGGTTGTAGTGAAGATACTGAAGGAGGTTTAGTAGATATATTATAAAGGGAGGTAACCAAGGGGTCTTTTAGAAGGAGCTAGATTTCTTTACTTATTTTATAAGAATAATCGTAGAGCGGTATATAGGGTTAGTACCATTAGTTTTATTTAGAAGGATATATAATGGGGTGGTGGATAGTCGATCCTTGGGTGGTGAATAGTAGGTCACTGGTCGTTGGATAGTAAGTATATGGTTGTTGGATGTAGATCCCTGGTTGTTAGATTGTATATATATGGATGTTGGATAGTAGATCCCTGTTGTAACATATATTTAGATTGCGGATAAACTCAGATTTTTGCAACTAAAACTTGAAAATAGACAGACGCGAATGGGTTGGTAGTTTTGTTTAAAATGGGATAGTATATGAGGATAGGGACACTACAGATGGAGGTAGAGAGTTTTACTTTATAATAGGGATTATAGTGTAGTAAGGGAAATAAAAAAGCTACTTTTGATGATAAGGGGTTTAAATTGTATTTTATACTGCTTCTTTTACATCTAAAGGTGTGGGATCATTATATCAGTGGGTGTTGATATGTAAGGATTATGAAGATGATTTTGTTTTTAAAAACTGAAGTTATATGTTGGGTGGGGATAGAGAAGGGGTAGAGATTTTAACTTTATAAGGGGGAACCTAGGAGTGATTAGCAATATTATAATAGGAACAGAGATATTTACTTTATGTATAAGAGGGCTTGTATGGGGGGAGGGGATAATTATTTTTATTTGTAACCCTTCTTTCAAATCCTACTGTGAATGCACGTGCTGGTAGTTTTGCTTAAAAATAGGAGAGTATGTGAGGGTAGGGACATTATAGTAGATATTTGGTTGGTGGATAGTAGATAATTGGTTTGTGGATAGTAGGTCACTGGGTGTTAGATAGTAGGTAATTGGTTTGTGGATAGTATATAACGGGATGCTGGATAATATATCACTTTGTGTTGATAGTAGATACTTGATTGGTGGATATTATATAACGGGGATAGTAGATCACTGAATGCTAATAGTAGATAATTAGTTAGTGGATATTATATAAAGGGGTACTGGATATTAGACAACTGGGTGGTGGATAGTAGATACTTAAGTATTGATATGTAAGGATTATGAGGATGGCAGTTTTGTTTTTTAACAAAGGAGGGTAGTTAGGAATGGGGATATTATACCATGCGATTTTAGCTTTATATAGAGATTATGGCTAGGGTTAGTGTTTGGGTTGTTAGTTTTATTGTGAAGGGATTTAAATTCTATTTTATACCCCTTCTTTTACATCCTAGTCTGTTCTTGTTATAGACAACAACTAAAAAAGAACCTTACACATGATAAACCTGAAGACGTTGGAGCTTATGCCATCCATACCGGCGACAGTCATCATTTAAGATCTCTGTTAAGATGCACACTTCAATGCACTGTTAAAATGCATACCTTTCAACATGGCAGCTTCATTTTGAATTTCCCGTTTGTCTCCTTAAAATTTTGACCCTTTGTTCCTATAAACTTTCGACCATTTTAAATTTCCGTTTGTAACTATAAACTTTCTACCCTAGTTTAACACAGGCCTCCTCGACGACATTTGATTTAGAGGATAAACAATCTCACATTTCTCTTCCAAACACATGCTACACTGTTACAATACAGGCAGACTCATCTGACGTCATACTGTATTTCCATTTCGGAGTGCAGACCGTCACCTCATGCTACACTATTGCAAATCCTATGAACTAACATGGCGCCTATGTTACATTGCCGTAGAGTCCTCGAATTGTTTGACGCTATTTAACACAGGACCCGTTCGTACCTATTGTGTCGTCCTCTACCACTCATGCATTTGGGTTTATAGACTCATGCAATTTTTATGATGTATAACGAAACTTAATACATCTCATCATATAATTAACTGACAAAGGATAACGAAAGTTTGATTAAACAGTAATGACATTAGTATATAAGTGCGTGGTTACTAAACTTGAAAAAGTCTTTTAGATCACCACTAAATCCTGGTGCTTATTGTTTTTGATCGACCTGATAGCTTCATGATTCTCTTCTAGAGTGATAGGTTGATCAAGATCTATATCATATTGTTCACATAGATCACAATTTGCATCATGAGCTTCATCTGTAAAAAATATCCTGCTCTTCAAACTTTTCAAAGTTATTATTATTCAACACTTCATCAAAATATGCAAACCATTATTCTGGAGACATACCGGAACATTTTTTGAATGCTTTAAATATTGATTATGGAGAATCTATCCTTAAATGGAGTAGCGCTAGCTCGGTCGGTAGAGCGTCAGACTCATTATTCAAGGGTCGCGAGTTCGATATCCGTCCAGGCCAGACCGGGGCAGCTGCCTCGATGTGTACTTGGGAAAGGCATTCAGCTCCCATTTCCTCCGCATGATATAGTCAATCATGTGTTAAACGTGCCGTTAATCAACAAATTCAAAACAAAACGTCCCTGAAACACTCTGAATCAGTAAGTTGGAATTGGTAATTTATTGAGAGTAAATGTAGGTCTGTAGACCATACATCCTGTGCAAACAGCATTATCAACAGTAAACAGTATAATCAAAAATCTCTATGGGACATATCTGAATAAACAAACAATCGTAGATTCAAGCATATTATCAAAAGTTATCTTCAATTTAAAAAAGAAACGCATTTAATAAAGATAATTAGATATACGTATAGCAATGTTATCAGAAAACTAATATCATGACACAATACAATATCTAAGACGTTTCAAAATTTATTATTTTTATAAAATTACATTAATGATATAAATAGGCTGCAAGGGCAATACATATTGCGAGATCATTATTTCTAACATAATTTTGAATTCATACAAATTATTTATAAAAATATCATTTTTATTTAGAGTGGACATTTTATTCTAAAATGAAATTCATCTTCAATAACATAAATGCAACCAATAGCACAAAATCTACAATATATCTCCTTCTTGTTTAAATTACTTTCTTTATCTATTTTTATAGCTAAAGTATGAATTGAACATCTCAATCTAGACAGAGCAACTCTAAATTTAATCAACATGTATAATATCAAATAGTTTTCAAAAATTAAATATGTTTTTAAAGGGCTGATATAGGTCTAGGTGCACTGTGTTCTGTCTTTCACAGTATGTAAAATTAATGTACTACAATCTGCACCTCGAAGTAATCCGATCTCACAATATGCTTGTCAAAAGGAAGTTTCTTTACTCGAATAGCCAAATAATTCTTCCTTTTTAATTAGGTAATTTCAAAATTTAATAACATGCTTTTGGGTTTATAGACTCATGTAATGTTTATAATGTGTAACGAAAACTGGATACATCTCATCACATAATTAACTGACAAAGGATAACGAAAGCTTTATTAAACAGTAATGACATTAGTATATAAGTGCGTGGTTACTAAACTTGAAAAAGTCTTTTAGATCACCACTAGATCCTGGAGCTTATTGTTTTTGATCGACTTGATAGCTTTATGATTCTCTTCTAGATAGGTTGATCAAGATCTATATCATATTGTTCACAGAGATCACAATTTGCATCATGAACTTCATCTGTAAAAATATTCTGCTCTTCAAACTTATAACTATTCAATAATTTTTCAAAATATGCTATCCATTATTCTGGACAAATACAACAAAGTCTTTGAGATCCTCTCATATATTTCTTAACATTGTTTCATATGCTTATTGAATCAATTCCTGGTAATTTTGTATAACTATTACTTTTATTTGACATGTATTTTTAAGGTACAGAACTGTCAGAAGACAACATAGCTCGTCTGTACTTCAATGCTATCCAAACATATCTGATGAAGACCAAATTGTTCCAGCTTATAAATCCATTTCTTTTCTTTAACTTTTATTCGTAATAAAGGTTTAGAATCATAAAACAATACTGACAGCACAGCTTACTTTGTGGGGCGCAATTAACTCGACATTTTGTATTGGAATTTCAGCAAATAGCAGAAGCAGGTTAATTGGCTAGTGTGAAGAAAGTACTCTCTCATTAGCGATTGCACTGATCACGACTCGTCATGGTCAACAAGCAACTCTCTCTCTCTATAAATAATATAAATATATATATATATATATATATATATATATATATATATATATATATATATGTGTGTGTGTGTGTGTGTGTGTAGCTTTACAGTCGATAGTGCACAAGACACCAATCCCAAAGAAACAACTTTGAGTAAAGTCAATCAAAGATGAAATATGATGGTGTCATAAATCCACATAAAGGTATATGACCCTACCAGTAAGATTGCTTAGGAAACTTACCTAAATGGGTATAGCTGAATAAAAGCCGTGCATGTATGAAGTATATGTTACTGTGACCAACTTTTGATGCGATGATCTAGTTCTCAATATAATGGATCCAAGAAGAAAGCCACATGAGAATATATTCATGATGCACTGACAATATACTTAAGGTAAATGCAATGTATCAATTGTGAAGTGTAGGTCATAGTGACCCACTTTTAGCACGACAATTTAGTTCTCTCCAAGTTGGATCCATACATAAACTATAATACCCTATACGTTAGAGTGCCTAAAAACTTAACCTAAAGTAATGCAAACTTAAACCAGACAGATGAACAGATGAGTAAGTAGATGAAGTTAACGCTACCTCTTTTACATTTATTGTGGATCATGCAATAACTGGCTTGTTTCCACTTAAAGCAATCAAAAAGTTGGCATAAAGGAAACAAGAAAGAGGATTTCAAAACTTTGATCTTTGTAGAGTAAATAAAAAACAAAAACTTGCATCTCCTTCGCGTCACTATAAATAGTTAGAAAAAAGGTTTTAAAAAAGTATTTAAAAAGAACAAGAAAGGGCCAGTAAATGCTTATAAATAAACAGAAGTGAGTAACATTTTGGAATCAACATGGCTGGCTTTGTTTCACTTTGTTCATGAAAAAGTCCCACGAAAAGTATAGGGTGGGTTAAAATTTGTAACGTCTTTCTGGGAATACTTGTATCCAATAAATTCAAAATACAACAGAAGAAGCACGCGAACGATGCAAACCGATGGCGTGTCCACAGGGCATCTTTGCTCCTGGGCTGTCTGGGTCATCGTCCAGGTTAAGCATATCAGGGTCGTTGGTCAACTCCACGTCGTCATTTAAATCTCTATCCGATCCTCCATCCAATGAGAAGAACATAACTACCTGCGCAGTTTTGCCAAACTGATAGTCTTTCAGTGTCATGGATTTTCCATTTTTTTTTATCTCAAGCGGCTTAGCTGCACATAGAAAAAACCCAAGCAAATAAATATTAATATATCACACACACACACACACACACACACACACACACACACACACACACACACACGCACGCACACACGTGTGTGAAACATGGCCCGATGAGATATTGACATATTCAGATTTTGAATACTTCTAGAAGAACAAAAAGAATCCATACCCAAATTACTAAAATTCTGAACCTAATGCAGCTTGTTTCACGCACATATTAAGAATATTAATAGAGATACAATTATTTGAATGTAAGATGCTGAAGCTCACAAACACACGCAGACACACACACATACACACACCATGTCCTGATCAACATTTATGATCCATTACAACCTGGAAAGACTGTTTTTGCCGTGATTGGAGGGAAAAAAGAGGTTTTTCTAAGTTTTGATCTAAACAAGGTCGTCATCAGCTGACAATAAGAGGCGTACATATAGACACACACAAAGTATTATGCACACTTAACAATAAATATTTATATTATGCATAGACAAGCAAACTATCCAAAATAACATAGATATAGCCATATATATCGTAAACTTCACATGTAACAAAATTGCTTGTAACGAATATCGCATGCTCTATGCCGTAAATGGGAACTAACATCACGGCCGCCATCTTGAACGTATGACCCTATGCTGACAATGAGATACAATTTTGACATAGTGAATTTAACATGAGTTCATACATTTTACATTAATATAACCATTTTGCGACAAGGGAAATGATATGCATAAAAATGTTCATAGTTTACACATGTTCAGGCGAGAACGGAAAATGTGACGTGAAAAACGTCCATAAGTTTACCTTTAGAATGATCCTACCCTTACAAGGGGAATTTAATATTAGTCCATATGCTAACGACATTAACGGACCCTATGCAGACAAGGGAAATGTAACATTAGATCATAGGATTAACATCAGTATGATATTATGCTGACAAGGGGTATTCAATAGAAACTCATGTGAAAGGGTTGTAGGGTATGTGGTGGTGAGTGATCATTACAAACCAACAGACTTTGTTTTATATTATCCAATCCTGGAGTGACAGGCCATGTTCATTTTCAAGTGTATTACAAAATATCCAATGCTAGTTTGGTTCTTCACTTTGTAATACTATATTCGTGGTTCTCCTTAGATTAAATATGCTGAATGAAAAGTTACCTATGGTCACTTTGATAAACGTTGGCAGACAATTTGTTGCAAAATATATTATGTAAGTTTAGTTCGTCACTTTTTAATACTGTCTCGTGTTTGTCGCAATAGATCTGAGACGTTCACTGAACCCGTGGTAATGCGCTGATGTTGAAAAAAAAAATGGATAGTTTGCTAAACTGTCAAACAAAGTCAGACTTCAGCATTAGGCTAAAGTTTTCGTGTACTTTATGGTTGTTACAACATTAATTATTCTGCAATTAAACTTAAGAGAAGAGAGGGTGAAAAATATGGCGAGGTATAGTTGCAGTGTCAAGCCAGGTCAGACGTTGGCATTAAGATAAAGTGTTCGTGTACTTTAAGGGAGTGACATTCCCTGAGCACGAAAACAGCAAACAACATCTGCAACTAAACTGACTGATCGAGAGAGCAAAACATTTGACATGACTGGCCGATACCCAGACTGACCAACACACCATCTTATTGACCATCACTCACTTCTATTGACCAATACTCTGTCTTACTGACCAGCACCAACTTCTACACTCCCCACATACTCTACTTAGAACCAACCACCTTTCCAGACCAGCACCCACCTGCTGACCAACACTCACACCTACTGACCAGTACCCCACTCTGTTGACCAATACCGATCCTAACTTTAGTTTTACCATTAAAGGGTAAAATATAATGTCAGATCAAGTTTCGTAAGGAACTCTATTCCAATTGTGCAATGAGCTGTTAATGGAAAAAAGACAGGAAAGAGTTTGCTACACTGTCAAACAAAGTCAGCCTTCAGTATTAAGATAAGGTTTTGGTGTACTTTGAGGTAGTTAAAAGCATACATTGTTCTGCGACTGAACTTATTTATCGACAGAGCACGTGGTGAAAAAAGTTCGCGAAACATGGCTACACCATCAAACAAAGCCAGACTTTCGCGTAAGCTAAGTTTTTCGAGTACTTTAAGAGAGTGACATTTTCTGAATTTGAAGACAGCAAAAAGTATACATCGTTCTGCGACTCAACTGATTGAACGAGAGAGCAGAACATGTGAGTGCTCACTTTGTTACAAATGTACAGTAGTATTCGTACTTGTTACGAATAGAATTTGCGAACACAAAACATAGGATCGTGTCTTTAAACCTAATCACTGAGAGAGAGAGAGAGAGAGAGAGAGAGAGAGAGAGAGAGAGAGAGAGAGAGAGAGTCATTAGTGAAAGGCGCACTGTAAAACCACATGATTCGTTTGATATCTAACCTGCGAGCAAGCAAACTTCGAGAAAATTCGAACGACAGGACACAATTATACTTACACTGTCAAATCAAAACGTTCTGAAGTATTTCAATTATTAGTTTCTTGAAATGATGAACTCAAGGTCTCCGCGTTCTAGTCAGCGAAGCATGCCAAGCGCTCACTTCATTATACTTGTCAGAAACGAAAACGAAAAAGGATACGGAAAATTATTGCAAGGTCTTCAACTGTTTTATCAGAAAATTTTAGACGAGACCGCCAAACCATATTTTAGAGATTTCAAGAATGTGATGAAAACTGAAGAAAGAAAACAGCAGATACAAAGACGTCAACAGGTTACAAGTATGAAAAAAAAAAAGAAAAAAAAGAAGAATATAATAATTTCAAACCAGTTCTGCTTCAATACCTTTTACCCAAAGTGTTGCAACTATGTTGACACCTTTATCAACCCCATTTCAAAAAGCAATCAAAGCCTTGGCCAAAAAAAATGTATTGACAGAACAGAAAAAAGTACTGAAGACAGAAGTGATAAAGAAGCCAAGAAAAAAGAACAGATGATCTATGTGGAAACCTCCTTACCCACACATATTCTCATTGGACACGTCAATCATCACAATCTAAATCGACACATAACCCTAGCATCGAACATTAGGCGACTTATTGAGCTATAACATAGATACACTTGTGGCTAGTATTTACTACAATCCTGCATATGTGACTTGCTACTGAGGAGTTCAAAAATTGTATCGTGCCGCCCAAAGCCAAAGCTAGGTCTATTTCTACAGGATGTACAACAGTAAATGCAAGAATACTCTACGTACACGTTATGCAAAAGCCCATTCGAAAGAAATGTCTAAGAGGTAAAAAAGAAAGTAAGAATCGATCATCAATGGTAAGCCGATTTTAGCAGACGTGACTCACTTGCCTTCATACAACAGAGGTTACAAATATTTGTTTGTGTCATTGATGTGTTTCCAAATTGGGTTTGGATGGTTTCTTTGACATTCAAGTCAAGTTTAGAGTTAGTGCAAGCTTTAAAAATCGTCTTGAAACAAAGTGGTACACGCCCGTGCCGATGGCAAACTGACGAAGGCACTGAATTTCTCAAGCAAGCCTTTCGAAAAGAATTAAACAACCGACGAATTCATTTTTTTCACAATTAAAAGTCCTGAAAGCAAAACCCGTGTCGTAGAACATTTTCAAAGAACCTTGAAATAACCTATTTGGAAATATTGTACATATCAAAATACTCTGCAATACATCGGCATGTTACCACGTTGGTGAAAGCTTACAATTAATCGTATCATGGCAGAATTGGATGTGCCCCCAGAAGAAGTGACGCCTCAAAACGAAGTGACAGTGTTTTGATTGTTTTTTGAACTCCTGAGACATCCTCCAAGAAAAAGAAAGAAGTGTTAAACACAGAAGATTGGGTTCCCTTGAGGACAACACAAAACACAAAGACTATTTATCGAACTGGACGACATAATTGTTTCATGTGTCAGAACGGGTGCGTCGACGTTATCCGTTTGTTTATAATTTGGAAACTATGAACGGAGAAATGTTAAACGGAACTTTTTACTTGCCCGAGCTCCAACGAGTCGCCAACAATGACGAAGACGTGTACGATAAGGAAAGCATTCTCAATAAAAAATCACGTAAGGTGCGAAAACGTCGTATCCAATAAATCAAAGTCCGTTGGAAAGTATATCCACCCAGTTTCAATTCCTGGATTGCAGCTTCATTGCCTATAAAAAGAAGTAGAATTCACGAACATGCCGTTAAAGACCGCGTCCTTTTCTCCTAGTTCGTTCCTACAAGAGCTACAGAATAAAAAACAACAATAGTGGGTGTGGTGCGGAGAACGTGTTCCTAAAACTCAAATCGTCTTTTTTGCACAAAGCTTCATGGTGTATTGCGTCGTTGGAGCAGCTATTGGAAACCCGAGTTTGCAATAAGTGGATAAGGACCATTTTACAACGCAATTGTATTGGCTATCTTCTTCCCATTCAAATATACAAACCGAAGTAACAGCAATAAAGGTAACCCACCAACGTCAGCCAGAACCCCTCCAGTTACAACAACCCTTCAGAACCGCTGGAAAGTCATTCTCCTCTTTTGACATCGGGGTGATTCTTTAGAGACAAGAACGATGAATAATCAATTTTGTTTTTGACATTACCTAATGACGGTTCTATGAATGTGTTTCCCAACAGCATGTTGTGTTGTTTCATGGCAAAACTACCTCAAGGTATACAATTGGATTACGACTTGGTGGGAAACACTACTGCTCCGTTGTTGAGAGTCATTCCTTTCAAATGGATTCTGCTACTTCCAACAGCAAAAAGCGGGAAGGAGAGAACACGTATAACATTCATCAAAATCTTGTACATCCTCATTATCTTCCTGCCAGTAAATAGTATTTTGACTGTGTGACTACTAGTATAAAACATCTCGGACAAAATATTCTATTCCCCAAAGGAAAAGTCACTGTGACGCTACATTTTCAAATCGATTCTCGACTGAATTTTAACCCATGTAACCCATGTACCGAGGAGTGGCTCCACAACGATGTGATGGTTTGGGAGCATCTTCTTAGCACTCTTTTATACAGTGGCACCCGTGTTGAAACCTCTGGTCTCCCAAGGATTACATGTTTTAAAAAATGCTGCCATGGCACAAGGAAAATAATATCTCCGAAATTCTCAACAAATAAAGTCCCAATCAAGCGTTACTTAAAGCAGGGAAAATGTGTTGATCCGGACAGGAAAGAAATCTTGAGAGCCCGAGAAATACATATAAATTCACTTAACACTCCTGTCGAAACAACTGACACATCCTCCACACCACAACAAGAACAAGGGAAGAAGAGACGACGTAAACCATTACGACTTCACAGAAAAGAACAAAAAGTGAATAACGGTTAGAGATTTGGACAGTTTTGGATTACATAAATGGATGCACAGAGATTCTTGCGAATGTTCCAAGACAGAACTAGATCTGTTTGCTATGTCTCCTAAGGTGATGATGATGCAAGAATCCCAGTAAGTATAATTTCAGTCTGTGTCTTGTGTGACGACCTCAGCTCTTATCGCGTTTGAAATCAAAGGGAAAACTGAAGATTACATCGACCTGAAACCAGTTACTTGTACCTAAACGGGAATAACATAAAAAAACACCAATCCAGCTGCCGTTGCTAGAATGGTTATCATAAAACATTTTGACACATTCTTTTTTCTTTGTTCACCGATGTGGATTTGTACGTGAACAACAAACTTGTCAGCAGCAGCATGGGCACTTACCCTTACCGAGCTTACATAGAGAATCTCTTGACTTACGGAAAAGAAACCAAGGAATACACATCGATGATTGTGTGGTGTAAAAATCCAACACACTGACTGGATTCATCGACACAGAGTTGGCAGAAGATGACGACCCTTACATGTGAAGTTGTTTAGAAATGACGTATCATTTGCACTTGGAAATGTGGTTCCAAGAGAAATTATTTTTTGAATGGTATAGCTGTACTTCTGATACTGAATCGAAGTAGCTCCACGTTCCATTTGATGGCTATTGGTAACGAGTACAAAACTGACATCAAAGAAGCCAGACTCAACGTCCGACGTATGAAGGTCTTACCAAAACTGGAAACGACGTCAGTCAAGCTCTGAGGAGAAGTCAGCCAAGAACTCCATACAACGAGTGGAAGTCGAAACCATCACCGTTTCCTCTGAACTCCAATCCTAATACCTTAACGTTCGTTCATTGGTATCCTCAACAATGCTGCCCGCAACTATTAATCAAAACCCTTTCCAGTTCCAACATTTCAACGTTTCCAAAATAGAAGTCCCCCAAGTCGGCCAGACGTCGGGTACCAGACCTTTTGAACCTAACTTTGCCTAGAAGAATTACTTGAGATCTAACTTGACTATGAATGAAGCCACAGGACAATTGGGGGCCAACAGTTCCGTGGGTATATCATACGAGGACAATGCAGAAGGATATTTTTTGCGGGGATTCTATTTCACTCCATACCAAAACAGTGACGAGGGACATTTTCCCAGTATAAAGCCAGGCCTACTCCGTGTGTGGAACTTCAGTTTGCGGTCGCCCTGGAAAACACGGTGAACGTGATCTTGTATGCAGGATTCGACCATACCCTTGAAATCAACAGTCTGAGTGAAGTTATCTTTGGCTTTAAAACATATAGAACACGAAGCCATTGATTTAGATGAGGATGATCAAACTAGGGACCTACAGCAGGCACAGACACGACATCCAAGGGATAGTAGTGGTAACAAGGAAGCAACAGTAGTGTCACGATGGCCAGAACAAAAATAACACTTAGTCTCCTGTTTTGCTCAACGCTTGGTTGAAAGAATATCGCTCCTAACCAGAGAACATTGTTATGGTTGTCAAATCCATTATCCTAATCAAGTGCAACACCACCAATGTTTAACGATGGGTCAAGAAAGAAAAGCTGGGAGATTATCTGGAGAAGCATGAACACTCATCCCAGAGAAAATCTTGACAGAGTGGTATAAAGACTTGAGAGACCATTTAATATTTTACTCTCTTGAAGACAAAGTGCATCAAAGCCCTCTTGCAGCAGAGTATCGAGACATCCCATTCGTCGACTTACTTGACAGACCTCTTTAAAGAAAATGTAAAGTGTGAATTCATTGCTTTTCATTACCTGTGAGAAAAAGAAAATTAATAACTGGGAACTTCATTGCCTCCTGATCCACAGTTCATACACGGCTCCCTGGCATCCAATGGTTTGGGCTAAAGATGAATTTCCTGATCGAAAACTTAAAAACATTCGAGCTTATGTCAACAACGTGGACGACAGTCATTGACCTGGAACACACTGGGCGGCAGTTTACTTTATCAATGACGATAGAGTGGAATATTTTGATTCATGTGGATTGTCTCCTCTGGAACACGATATCACAGACTTTATGAAGAAAACAATGTTGTTTTCACGCAATTCAATAATGTCAGATTACAAGGATTCGATTCTGTGGTGTGTGGGCAAAAAAGTGTGTATTTCCTTTACCAACAAAATCTTGCATCCCCATTAGAACATTTACTGAATGTATTTTGGACGTAATTTCTCTGAAAACGATGCAAAAATAGAAATGCGGTTTAGTGATCATTGCGGATATATGTTTTCTTTAGTTCATAAACGTAGTGTCCATCAATGGTAAAATGATACTGTTCTAGATAACTGGAAGTCAAGACTTACTACCCAGCGTTGTCAACCTTGTAAATACGTTCATGTTTAACTTTTGAGGATTGCATTTGTCATTTTGAAAATATGTTATATATATGCCCTAATCCTCCATCTTCATTTTCTTTTCTTTTGTTCATGAATGATTTAAAGGAGTTTATTTTTTAAAATTGATTTTGACAAAATGTGACAGTTAATTGCCATTTGTTCATCTTTTAAAATTCTTTATACTTGTTTTTTTTATTTCTCTCTTTCGATCTTTTCTTTGAATTTTTTTGTAATGGGGAAAAGAACAAGGAAGTGTGCGATTTGGCATGCTTCGCTGACTAGAACGTTTAGGCCTTGAGTTCATCATTTCAAGAAACTAGTAATTTAAATACTTTTAGAATTTTGTTATTATAAGATTGTACGTATGAATCTGACAGTGTAAGTATCATTGTGTGCTTCCGTTACAAATGTTCTCGAAATTAACTTGCTTGCAGGTTAGTTATGATAATAATCCCAGGGTGATACGATGCGACTTTTACTAATGACTGTCTCTCGCTTTCTTTCTTTCTCTCTGTCTATTTGTCTGTCTCTCGTGCTACTTTGATTAGTTTTGAAGACAATCATACTTTGTTTGTTCGCAAATTCTATTCTTGACAAGTACAAACACTCCAGTAAATTTATAAACAAAGTGAAGAACCAAGATAGTTTGCTCTCTCGATCAATCAGTTGAGTCGCAGAACAATTTATCTTGTTTGATGTTTTCAGACTCAGAGATTGTAACTCTATTAAAATGCACAAATTCCTTATCTTTAGACACATTCTCACTTTGTTTGACAGTATAACAAAATCTTGCTGTCTTTGTTCACCACTTCGCTCTCTCGGTTAAGGGTATGTGTTTGTTTTGTTGTTCATGAGTATATTGTGCTGATGTTATAAATAGGTGTTATCAAGGGGCCAACTCATAATAACCGTAAAATGGCTGTGGCTAAAAGTAATGCTAAAATTTCGAAACTGTCATGACATTTAGCAGAGACTTAAGTTTGTTTGCGTATGTGGCGTTGGATTGTAAGAGTGTGTGCTTATTAATAGGTATAACTGACCCTCAACTATCCCTATTCTCTCCTCTATTTTGTTTGTAAAGGTGAGTGTTGGATCGTAATTATGCGTATTAGCTATAATCACATAACTGCCCTTTCCTTCGTCAGTTTTGTTTGTATGTGTCGGTGTTCGATTGTTAAGTTGGCTGATGGATGTAGAGTAGATGTTAGTCCTCATCACTCTAAATGTTGCAACCTAGACCATTGTTAACACCAACTGTCTTTTTAGGGCCACCGAGGTTTCTACAGATAGACATGCTGCTCAATATTACCAGCCGAAAATTTTTACAATTATGTTTTAGTGTTTCAATTCTGTTAATTGTTTTTTACACTTTTTAAATATGTAAAGTTTCGTTTCTAATTTTAATTTTGTTCAAACTGTTGAAATAGTATTACAATTTTAAAATGTTCCAGATTGTTTATCCAGTCTACACTAAATTTCGCATCTGTTTAAGAATTTTAACATTACTTTTAGTCTCAGTTATATTTTGAAATTATTCCTGATTTTGTTAGTTTCCGTTGAGTTCCGTATCGGTTTGGATTTTCAGCATTATTTTTTTTAACGGCCATATATTTTTTTAAAAAGAAGGAAAAATCGGAATTTTTTTTAGTCTCCGCTAAGTTTTGTGACAATTTCGTAATTTTAGTCCTTCTGTTATTCTAAGCCGTCATCTGTACATGTTTTAAGGATTTTTTCAGTCTCAGCTAAAGCCCGTGACAGATTTTAGAATTTTAGCATGACTTATGGTCTCCGCCATATTTTTTTTATATAATATTCC
Source organism: Margaritifera margaritifera (assembly GCA_029931535.1). NCBI lineage: Eukaryota > Metazoa > Mollusca > Bivalvia > Unionida > Margaritiferidae > Margaritifera > Margaritifera margaritifera. The sequence goes on along the minus strand of JAQPZY010000993.1, from coordinate 100,491 downwards.
AGATTTTTTCAGTCTTATCTAAAGTTGGTATTAGTGTCGGAATTTTAGTATTTCTAGTTGTCTCAGTCAGAATAAACTGTTTACTACATGTATGTCCGACGTGATCGACATGGAAAAGTACATAAACATTGTGAAGAAAAAAACCCGATTAATTTTTTGGATGTAAAGTGTCTCGGTTTCTAACGTTCGAAACATTACAGTCCCCTGTGGAGCGTTATAAACAACCTTTAATATATATATATATATATATATATATATATATATATATATATATATATATATATATAAATATATATATATATATATATTGTCGCCTCTGTTTTACAGATCAGGAGACACGACGATTTCATTGAATTTCAACTTAGAATTTCTTTACTTTTTTAATAGATATTTTCAATATTATAAACACCGTAAATTTTCCTTTGTTTTACACACGTTATTGACGGCAACAAACCATTATGAGTAAGCACATTTGGGAAACGATTCAATTAAAAGAACGATAATCAGTTCCTCTCTTTGACGTAGATTTCCAAATATCTCGTCCGATATGAGTCGTCAGTCACCATGAAGCGGCTTTTGTTGTGATTTGTATGTTCAAAATATCTAAATGGATATGCCGAACCCAAAATTTGAGGCGATACAAATTTGAACCTGATCAGTGGATGCTATCGAGTAGCACTTACCTCCATAGATAAGCCAAAAGTCGGTTTGGGAAGCGTCAGTGTCTTTTGCAATACCATTGAACAGCTCAGCAACTGGCGAGTCCTACAAAAATGTATTCAATGCAAATTACACAAATGATGTTATGCTTGCTAGGTAAGTAATGCCACATAAGCCACGAAATATTTCTACGCATAAAAGCATTTAATATGTCGTTTATATTTTTAACGAGAGACTAACCGTATAAGTTAAAAATTACTAAATATTTTTGTCTGCTTTTATCATGCATTGAATTTGTGGTTCAATGGAAGACCATACTATAACTGTATGAGTAACCGATCACTTGAATTGATCACGTCATTTATTTAGTCGTCAAATGGGATGTTTAACATTAGAGTAACGGTCAGATAGTGATGTGGGATCAATAATCCTGTGTTATAAATGTGTCCATAGGTTTAGCATGGTGAGGTTTATAGGGTTAAGATGGGAAATGTAATATTAAAATGGATATTGGAAATGTAATATTAAAATTTATGGTGTCACGATGGAATATCATATGTAAAATGGGGTGTTTAACATTAGAGTAACGGGCATATATCGATATGTGGTCAAGATGGGAAATGTAATGTTTAAACTATATTGACTATCCAACATAGAGTGATCTACTATCCAACGCTTATTGATATACTATCCGTACCCCATTATCTACTATCCAGCACCTAGTTATCTACAATCTAACCCATCTACTATCCAACACGCTGTGTGTAGTAACTAACACCCACACACCTAATTACTAAGGGTAGGATATAAACGAAGGGGATGAATTCGCAGATAGTAAACACATATACACACAAACATACTAGCACACAAAGCACACTATCACACAAGACGGTATTAGTGGTTATGCATACACTATACCCACATACACCATATTACACTAGGGTCAGGGATTTTATATATATATATATATATATATATATATATATATATATATTTATATATATATATATATATATATATATATATATATATATATTGACTAGTGTCTCTCTTTTCAAGAGATCTAGTGGCCCTGAAAAGGGCCGTTTGTTTTTATTTTAGGCACCATTCTCCTTTAGTGGCCGCTACACCTCCCAGATCTAGCTCCACAGGCAGCACATCTGTCTATCCATTTATCCCGAGGACTGATGGCTACGGAGAGGTAAAACTGAGAATGGTTAGCCTCGCTTTCCCAATCATTCTTACTCGAGATGAGGATCTCACCACATGGCAGTCGCTTTTACTGTTGCTGTTGCTGCTCTTCTTGCATTAGGTTAACTATACACATGAGGCGAACTGGCAGTGGTGATAGTGACTGTGGTAGCTACTCTCTCCGTTCTTCTTTTCCCAGATTTATCATCTTAACTTGCATCCTCATCCAATTCAAATTCTCTCTCCCTCCTTTCTTGTTCCCGCACCCGCTTTTCTTCTGCCCATGCTTTCTTGATCTTTTCTGTTTTTTCATTCTTCACTTCTCTGATCAGCTGTTTTGCTGACCTGAAGGCTACTAATTCACTTTTCAGTTGGCGCTTTTTTTGGGTAGCACTCCACTGCTCCACTGCTTGAACCCGGCCCAGGAGGTGTTCCACTTTATTAAGTAAGCACATGACCTCACTCAACTTCCCGACTCTCACTGACTGGATCATTTTCTTCTTGGTTGTCGAGTCGACGATGAATGGCAAGACTAGGGAGCGAATCGCTTTATATGCTAGAGATGTGGACGTGAATGACAGTTCTTCTTTTGTAAATTTATAGATCGAAAGAAAAGTTGTGAAAGAGTATGTGAAAAGAAATTTGTCCTAAAAAACGAGCCTACACCACTTTTTCTAAATTAATATTGTTTTCATCAGTCTTGCTAATTCAAACATCAACAAAATCAATGACGAGAGAGAATTAGGACTAGTCTCTTCCTCTTCATGTACAACTGACAAATACCAAACAAAAATGTTAAACATGAACGTATTTGCATAGTTGACAACGTTGTGGAGTCAGACTAGACTTACAATGATCTAGTACAGTGACATTACGCCATATGTACACACTATGTGTCTGATATAAAGAAAATAGATTGCCATGATGTTCACAAAACCCTAACCCTAACCCTAACCCTTTTCTATTTTTGTCATCGTTTCTGGAGAAATTGCGTCCAAAACAAGGCAGTATATGTTTATGTTCTAATGAGGATCCAGGACTTCACTGATGAAGAAAATACACACAATATTGTCCACGCACTGTCGAAACTGATTGAGTGGATTCAGCATTTCTTCTCATAACGTCTCTGATATCGTCTTCCAGAGGAGGTAATCCATAGGAATCAAAATATTCCACACTGTGGTCGTTGAGAAAATAGACGGCTATCCAGTGGGTTCCTGGGCGATGTCTGCGGTCTGTGTTGATGACATAAGCTCGAACGTCTTTAGGTTTTCGATGAGGAAATTCATCATTAGCACATACCATTGCATTCCAAGAGTCAGAAGGTAATGAAATTCCGAGGTATCGATTTTCACGGGAAACGATAACACACCAGTTCACGCTTGACGTTTTTCTTAACAAGATCTGTCAAGTAAGTTGATGAATATGAAGTTTCGGTACTCTATTGCAAGAAAGTCACTTTCAAGATTTTCGTTTATGAGATGAGGGTCCTTGCTTCTTCCAGATACTCTTCCAGCTTTTTCTTTTTAACACATCATCAAACATTTGTCGTCTTGCACTTGAATAGGATAATCGATTTGACAGCCATAACAATGTTCTCTGGTTAGGTGTGTAATTCTTTCAGCCAGTTGCTGAGAAAACAGGAGACTAGGTGTTTTTCTTGTCTGGTAATCGTGACATCATAACTGTCTCTTTCTCTTCTTGCTCACATTGGGGTTCGTGACTGCTGTTCTGGATAGAAAATATCATTTTCGCCTATCTCCACGGGTTCCGTCTTTTAATAGTCTAGGATCACATTTCTCAAATATTGTCAAATTCTGTATACAAGATGACGTTCATTGTGTTCGCTAGAGCTAGTGTAAACTGAAGTCCCACACGGAGTTGGCCCGATTTTATAGGGTGAAAATGTTTTTCGTCACCGCCTTTGTCAGGAGTGAAATCCAATCTTCACAAAACATATCCTCCTGCGTTATCGGCGTACAAAATAACCGTGGCTACTGTTGGTCCTAAAAGTCCTGTGCTTTCAAACATAGTCAAGTAATTTTTCTGGGCAAAGTTAGATTCAAATGGTCTGGTACACAACGTCTAACCATCTCAGGTGACTTCTATCTTGTACACGTTGAGTTGTAGGAACTTGAACGGATTTTGATCGGTAGCTGCGTTCAGCGCCGCATTGCTGACAATGTCAGTGAACAAAAGTTTTGGCAGCTGACCTTGGAAAACATAATCTTCAGTCTGGAGTCCAGAGGCATATGCCCGGGGATTTTGACTTCCATCGTCGTAGAGGATATTTGGCTAATGGAAATGCAACACGGTGCTATTTCGATTCAGTCTCAAGAGCGAAATACTTGACTTGCAACCACACGTCCATCATTTCTAAATTACGTTCTTGTTTGATTTAAGATTTTTTTAAATATATCGCCTAAATCATGTCCTCGTTGTCGAACGATCGCCGTGATTGTCGCTCACTGGTCGGCAGTTCGGTGGAAAAAATCTAAATGAGAGTGCAAAAAATGTATCTTTAGTGACATGTTGCAACCAAGGCTTTTGTATGCCTTGAGTAGGTTTTCCACCAACTCCCTGAAGTTGTCTGCCTTGTTGTTTCCGAGAAAATCTGTTGCCATTAACTGGATGGCTTTCCATGCCGTCTTTTCCTTGCCATGCAGTGCACGGTAAAATACATCATCTCGAAGAAGTTCACGAATCTGAGGACCAACAAAGACACCTTCCTTTATCTTAGCTCCACTTAACCTTGGACATTTTCCACGGAGGTACTTGAAAGCTGCTTGTGTTTTGTCCATGGCCTTGACAAAGTTCTTCATCAGTCCCAGCTTGATGTGCAATGGTGGTAACAAAATCTTCCTTGATTCAACAAGTGGTGGATGCTGAACACTTTTCATCTCAGGCTCCAATGAATGTCGGAGTGACCAATCTCTCTTGATGTAGTGGGAATCTCACGCACGACTATCCAATTCGCAGAGAAAACAGCAGTACTTTGTGTATCCAGTCTGCAGACCAAGCAAGAGAGCAAGAACCTTGAAATCGCCACAGAGCTGCCACTGATGTTGGTCATAGTTTATGCACCTCAAAAGTTGTTTCATGTTTTCATAGGTTTCCTTCATATGGACTGCATGACCAACTGGAATTGAAGGCAAAACACTGTCATTATGCAGCAAAACAGCCTTAAGACTCGTCTTCGATGAATCAATGAACAGTCTCCACTCATCTGGATTATAAACGATGTTGAGGGCTGCCATCACACCATCGATGTTGTTGCAGGCTACAAGATCACCTTCCATGAAGAAGAATGGGACAAGATCCTTTTGACGGTCACAGAACATGGAAACCCTAACATCACCTGCCAGGAGATTCCACTGCTGTAGTCTGGAGCCCAACAGCTCTGCCTTACTCTTGGGTAGTTCCAAATCCCTGACAAGGTCATTCAGTTCACCTTGTGTTATAAGGTGTGGTTCAGAGGAGGAGGATGGGAGAAATATGGGTCATGTGACATTAATGGTTCAGGAGTAGAAGTTTCATCCTCTTCCTCTTTCTTGTCTGACTCAAGTGAGAATGATTCTGGTGCATCAGGAACCGGCAGTCCTTTTCCGTGGAGTACTGGGCGTATAGCTGAAGGAATGTTTGGATAATGCACAGTCCACTTTTTCTTCTTTGACACAACTTTCCCAACTGGAGGCACCACGCAGAAGTAACAATTGCTGATATGATCTGTTGGCTCTCTCCAAATCATTGGCACTGCAAAAGGCATAGATTGTCATTTTCCTGCTCAACCACTGGCGAAGGTTTGTTGCACAAGTGTTGCAGCATATGTGTGGTGCCCACACATAAGAGAGCACGACACCGTATGATTTGTAGAGCTGATATAGGGCAATTTCTTCAGCAGAGTGATGTAAGCTTAGTTATGATTGCATCATCCATGACTTCTAGGAATAACATGATGCAATTCATATCATGTATGACGCAATACCATCTTCAGATTGCATCATTCATTGTTTTTCCTAAAAAGCAAGTACTGTCCAAACCCAGTCATAGATTTATTCATAGATCCAGTCAAAGATGTATTTTATTCATTTCTGGTTTAAATTGAGATCCCTTCCATTATAACTCACTTATCGTCCGCCATTCCCAAGTCAAGGGCCGTATATACTGACCCAGTATAACATCATTTTGGTTCTCAGTGATCCAGAATTTGTAAATTTTGACAACATTTATTGCGGAAGCATTTTGGCTGTCGACCAGTGTAATCTACAATTATTTATCTCCTTGTGGCGAACTCAAATTTCTAATCGCTGCTCCGATGACAAAGTACACCAAAAGGATTTAGCAAAAAAAGACGATTTGATTTTTAGGAAAATGTTCTCCACACCACACCCACAGGGGTTGTTTCTGTGCTTCTTTGAGAGATGAACTCGGAGAAGGAATGCAGTAGTGTTTAACGGTATGGTTGTGACTTCTACTTCTTTTTAGTGTCTATGATTTGTGCAATCCAAGAATCGAAATTGGGTGTATATCCTTTCCAACAAACCTTACCTTCTTGGAGTAGTTTTTTCCCACTTTACGTGTTCTTCGATTGAAATGCTTTCGATGTCGTGCACGTGGTCTTCTTTCTTAATCATTCGTTATAACTCAGGTAATTTTTAGATAAGGGAATCACGACCACGTGCCATGTACTTGTCATGTGACACAAAATAATTCAGTCGTTCGTCTAGTTGGGTAAATAACCTTGGTCAAATGTGCGTTTTTTTATTCCAATGCGAACCCAGTCTTTAGTAGTTAACACTTCTTTCTTTTTTCCTGATGTTCGACGTTCCAAATAATCGATCAAGCTCAATCAGTTCGTTTTTAAGTGTCATTTCTTCTGAAGCACATTCGATGCTACAATGGCAGGACTGATTACATGCTTTGACTAAACATAGTACCACGTCGATGAATTTGAGAGTGTGTTGATCTGCAAAATATTTCCACATACGTTCTTTCAGTGTTCTTAGAAAACGTTCCACGACACTGGATTTCGTTTCAGAATATTCAGTGTTGAAAAAAAGAATTGGTAGTTTTTCCATTCTTTTTGAAAGGCTTGGTTAAGAACTTTGGTGCCTTTGTCTGTTTATCATCTTCGAGGGTGTCAATCACTTTGCTTCAAGACAAGTTTTAAAGTTCGCACTAACTCTGAACATGTTTTAGCAGTCAAAGGAACTACCTAAGTTGATTTTTAAAAACACGTCGATGACACAATACAAATATTTGAAACCTCGTTTGTACGAAACTAAATGAGAGACATCGGCTAAATCTGCCTTCCATTGATGAAATTTTTTGTCGGATGGGTTTGTGTAATCTCTTTCTCGATTGTTCTCGTAACCATTGTTGTACATGCTGCAGGCGTAGACTTATGAGTTTGGATTTAGCTGCACGATACAAGTTTTGAATTCCTCCGTAACCAGCGGCATGAGCAGGATTGTAGCAAATGCTGGCTAAAAGTGCTTCCACGTTGTTGCTGCTGATCAATAAGGTAACCACTGTTCGAGTGGTATTTTTGGATTGTCATGCTTGACGAGTCCGATGAGTAATAAAAGTAGGAGTAGTCGTTGGTTCTTTGGTCCTATTTTTCTTAGTTTCTATTTTCATTTCTGTCTTCCTTCTTCTTTTATTTGCTTATGCTACAGAGGGTGTCGACATAATCTGTTTGACCAATGCCTTTATTTCTTGTCGTCTCAGAGTAGGAGAAGCTGTCAGCAAAGTTGCCACACTGGAGGGAAAGACGGGGCACATGAAGTTTGAAAATTTCTCTCCTTTCTCTCTTCCATCCACGTTGCAATATTTGTGATCATCACGTTGAAAACTGTTGCGACTTTTTTGTTTTTCTCTCAGTGTCCTTTCGTCTAAAGTTTTCTGATGAAACAGTTGAAGACTTGCAATAATTGTCCGTACTGTTGCGACTTTTTGTGTTTTTGACAAATCTGTTCGATCCATTAACAATTTTAACTCTTGTTATAAATTTGACATCTCGATGAGATTAGGATTAGGAGGTAAATGGGGTATCCCTTGTTTGTACCAACGATTGAGTTCTATCCACCGTTTGTAAGGAACTAAAGTTAATTATTACCATTCAAAAATATACAAGGGTACAAGTGTGATATCATTCAAGAAAAGTGTGTTCTTTGTATCTTTTTCTTCTTCATCTCATCACTCCTCCTAAAAGAGGTACAGCATTTGATATTAGCAAAGGAGTAGCAATTCTTAACAACGTTCCTATGAGAAAGGAAGAAATTCTCTTCCTTGAGCCAGCACTTTTTCTATTGATGATTGGCATTTTCTTTTTCACCATTTGTCGAAGAACGTTGCAATGTCATCCCAATCGCCGTTACTATCTCTGGATCAAAGAAACTGTTCCTTTCAAAACGTTCAGGTAACATTTACACACGGTATAGGTGATTTCTTTATGTGCTTTTGAAATTTTTTATTTTCGCATCGGAGCATTGGATTTGGTTAGTACTGACAAAACAGCCCAATGTTTAGGTAAACGAGTAGGGAACCCATTGGTATCTCTGTTTTTAGAAGGTCTCTTTTGGATGTTGGTGTAAAGTTGGTGACATTTGACTTGAATCTTATCCAACCCTTCTTCTCTTTATACAGTAATTCGTCTGCACTGATTGCAGGGATTCGTCTCCGCTGATTGCCGGAACGTCGTGCCAGCTCTTGTTTGGATAAATCCAGTAAACGTTGTAATCATCATTAACGGAGAAGAAAAGGCAGGGGAGACGGTCACAGATCAAGGTGTGAAAGAGATGGCGAAGATATAGTGCCCCCTTCCCAGCTCTGCCGATCTGACTTTCGTCAATCACTTCGAGAACGGAGGATGCAGCAATGAATCTTAAATTGTGTTTAGAATTCTGAAATTACATTAATGACACAAGATATTTTATACAGAAAAACAAATCATGCTGAAGTTGGGTTCATGGTGTAACAGGAAGTTCACATGTCAAATAACAAAGTTCATATTTTTCTATCTTTCATCAGTTATACGCGATGTCTTTGACATAATCATCCATCTCATGTGCCCAAGCGTCAAAGTCAAGACTTTTCCAGTCACGTAATCCTTCCAGTCGTAAATTTGTTTTTGTATCCAATTGGCTATACACACTTCTTGTTAGTCATGATGAGTCAATAAAGTTTGCTGAATGTCTTCTTCGCTAGGGGGTACATAAGTCGACTTCATCACTATTCACAACACTTTTAACACGCTGAGTTTTTCGTGAACAGATAAAGATTTGGCGGTCATGTCTTTGCATGTACAGTTCATAAATTTGCCACAAAAAATCTGCTGGGAAACGAAATTCAAGAAATGTTGTCCCTAGCACACACACATGCACACACACAAACACATGACACGAAGTCCGAAATTTAAAGGAATCGTGTCATCTTGTGGAATCGGTTCTTCTAAAAATATTTGGTAATCCATTAGATCTTGAACACTGTCATTCACTTCCTTCCACGGAATTTGGTGTAACACTGATGACAGAAGTCGTGGCATGTTAAGTCTTATAACGTCTTCGTAGTTTATCATGACCCACCATTTGAATATTTGGAAACAAATCCGTCTTTAGATAGCATTTATATACCAATGTTTTAAAAGTCTATACCATTTCGGATAAAATTGTTCTTTGCGTTTGACTTGAATCTGTGCAAACTCTATGTAAACGCGTTCTCTTAGTTCATGAGGCAGATTCTGCATGTGATCTTCTAAACTGTCCATTTACAAGATACGTAATTTGGTGCCTTATATCCACGTAGAGTGTTGTGTTTGTCATGGTTTTTCCGGAGAATCAGTCTACTTATACTATGAAAATAGCAATAGTTTCAAAATCGAAAAACCATTTTGAATTTGAGTTTCACTTTAATCTGTACAAGCTCTTTGTAAATGTGTTCTCTAAATTCATGAGGTAGATTCTGAATGTACTCATGTCAACTGTTCATTTACAAGAATGTCATTTTTTGAGAAAATACATTTGCCGAACGGAATCTATCGGTAAACTATATCCAACAGTACGAATGAAGACCCCACACACGATAAGTCGTGAAGAAGTCTTGTCCTGAGACAATACTTCTTTTGAAAGTTCTTGGTAATCCTGTAAATATTGAATCATTTCCTGGACTACCTCCCATGGAATTCTGTGTATCACTCCAACATTGTCAGAAGTCGTGGCATCCAAAATCTTGCAAATGCAGTTAGTAGTTGAACGATGTCTGACCATTTGAACATTTTCAAACTAATCAGATTTCTTATAGCATTCATATACCAATGGTTAAAACATATATATCGTAGAGAATACAGTTGTTCATTGCGTTTCATTTGAATGTGTACAAAGTCTCCGTAAATGCGTTTTCGTAGCTTCTAAAGTATCCATGAGGATAATAATCATGACCTACCAAGGCAATGTATTGACAGCACGGCGATCATCTGGCATATTTCAGGAAAGTTGAATCCTTATACTCCCATTCGTGGGTCTTCACACCACAACTAAAACACTGCACTTGCTCTCCGCGTCCCAAGTAGACAAATCCTGTCCTGGCTAACATTTTTGGGGTGGGTAATCAATTGAGATATGGTCCATTTTTTAAACGTCTTCAATCAATTTTCAAAATCACAATAGAAACGTAGAACCATGGGAAACGTGAATTCATCTATTTTTAAATCTCAATAAGCTAGTGGTATTCAGAGTAGATTGTGAGTGTAGCGATGAGATCCAAAGACAGGCGCACGAACGACATTGCTTTCGTTAGGAGAGGGATAAGGTCTTGCTGCATTGCGTATGTCACAGGGTACAGCATTCCTCTGGTTGCAAGGCGCAACATCTCACTCGATGTCCTTGAATTTGGAGTCGGTGGGTCCATCACATTGTTTGCGTGTGGAATTCATCTTTTCGGTCACAATGATATATCTGTCTTGAAATTCTCACCTTTTTTTATACTGGAGATCGGCGTGCCCGTAAGGTAGCGTGTTCCGATCAGGAAGTCGCACTCGTCATTCGTAGATGATCAAATAGACTTTTTCCAAGGGTTGACTGGCAATTCGATGATCTAACAAACGTATAACTTTATGAGAATATACAATTTTACACGAAAGTCCTGATCTTGGCCGGACTTTAAGGCTTCCTTTAAGACATCAAAGTTGACCACTTGACTATAACGATAGTTCAGTGTCAGTCCTTTCACTTTAGATATGGTGTGAAGTTGTTCTTGTTTGTCTCGATACTGTTAACCGTAATTTTTGGGTCCACCACTACTAGAACAAAACATTGTCTCTTCGGGATGGTTGTCGGTCCAAGCTCCTAAACGTTCGTCCTCGATGTGCGGGTGATAGTCTCCAGGGCGATCGATGTATTGAAACTATAGGTGTCAAAGTAAAAGACTCGATCTCCTAAAGGTTCCAAGAGATAATACAATGACAGTCACGTTGAGCTGCAATGATGACATGGCCAAACTCGTCGGGGGTAGGTGGGTGGGGGTTGCGGGGTGCCAACTCTGCAAGTATCGACTTGGATCTACCAAGTATTCCGTCTCTGGCATTATCGGAGTCATTTTCCTCCACAAAAAATGTAATATGACTTTAGCAAACGATCGTCGTCCTTCGTTGTCTTCGACGCGTTCCAATGCGATGTCTTCTAGGGATCGGTACCGTTCTTTGAATCGACTTTTATCTTCTGGAGTCTGACTCCAAGAAAGATACACATTGGCTTCTTGCTTAAGTCTTAGAAATTCGTTGAGATAGCCTGAAAAATCTCATCTTGTTACTATTGCTCTGCAGTTGGAAAGTGCCAAATTTCTTATACTTTTAACAAGTTGTATCTACGATCCAAAACATGAAACAATTCGACACTCACCCACGTTCCTGTCAAGGCTCTTTCTTGGCCCTTGTGGAAGCAGGTTGGTCTTAATTACACGCTTCAACACACGTACCGCATAAAGGTAAGACGGGGATTGTACACGTTTATCGATGGAAGAACCACCGAACCACGGGAAGCTACTGGCAAGTTTTCACGTTGGTCGAGCCGAGACTCGAACTCACGCCGACAGAAGTGAGATACATGAGTGATATGAAAAGCCGAGCGCCTTAAATTACTCGGACACCCGGGGCTCAGCAAATAAATAAAATGGAAATCAAATATTACTGATTATTGCAATGGAAAAAAGAAAGAAAATGTGATCCTTACAATTCGAAATTTAGTATCAGAACATTAAAAAAATTACATTCCAAAATTATGCAACAAATTAAACAATTAAACATTGAAGACACCACCCCTCTATCGCTAACGTTGGGTGAAGTGATGCACCAACAGTCAGTAAGTTCAAAATTTCGACAAAAATAAAATAAAATAAACAAAACAATCAAAGACAAATAAATTAATTAACCAAGGTATATTGATTAGCGAAATGAGAAATATTCTGTCAATCGAGGTCCAAAATTAAGATCTTCGGTGCATTAAATTAGTTAATTACTTTTTTACTAATCCGATCTGCAATTTGATGGCTCCGGTAGGACTCACAGCAGGATCGGTCGGCGTCTCGCCTGATATGAATCCTACTAACCCTATAGAAATACCAATAATGAGTTAAAAGCACAGTCAAACAAACAAAACCAAAAACCATACATCGGGTCAAACCAACTAAAAATAGTCAACATACCTCTTTTAAATCATACGTGAGAAGCTTTCCTTGGAATCCTGTTACGTTTACGCGTATCGTCTGGTCCGTCATGCTGAAGAGTAGGTTAGCACTGAACAATATGCTACACGAAGTCATCAATATAATACTTGTTTTCGAAACTTACCGGGAATTCCATTCGTTCTGGGAATTTTCATCACGTGTCTAATATAGCACTTTCGAATTCCCTTTGAATTTCCTGGTGTAAATAGAAACTAGATGGAAACTTGGGATTATTCAGAACCTTACATTTCAATTCTAAAAATAGCTCCATGCTAAGTGCTTCAATTATATATTAAAAACACATGGTTTCATTTTCTCTGTCATCTTGTTGATACTAAATGTATTTTAAATAACTCAAGACCTGTATTTAGAGATGGGGTCATTCTTCTCATCCGAGTGAGAGAAGCATACATTTTAAGTTGTTTTAATTTTTATTACTTCTGGTTTGGGGTGGGTGGGTGGGGAATTGTTTTCATATGAGTGACAGAAACAATGGTGCTAAGTTGTTTAAGAAATTTTTGTTGTAAATTTATTTATTTATTTTTTCGTTGTTGTTCGTCTACGATGTCAAATAGGCTCATATTTAGCCTTCACCTCTGAATACCTCGTTATAATCAGGAATGCTTCTCAAATGAGGACGGGATTGAAATAGCTGGGTTGCTGAAATTGAAATGCAGTACGAGACTTGTTGCATTAATTTCTTTAAAAATAAAGATCATATTTGTATATGTATATATGTTATGAGGGAAAGAGAGAGAGAGGTGTGGGGGGTGCAAATCGTTATAAAGACTTAAAATTTCTAAAAAGAAAAGGTTTGTGTCATTGCATCATGGGAGATTTGAAATAGCTTGAAAAACAAGAAGGCATATTATCTAACTGTCCCTACAACTGTTCACCTTAAGCTCCGATTTAAGATTTTTAGTGGATGAGGAACAGTCATATATTATGTTATGCTTCATATGGTTTCAGTTTCTCTCTCATCTTGTTGATACAAAATGCAGCTTTAATGAGTCAAGACCTGTCGTCTTCGATGTTTGGGGAGGTGGTCATTCTTCTCATCCGAGTTAGAAAAACACAAATATTTAGTTGTTTTAATTTTTTAATATATTTTTTTATTTTATTTTATTTTCTGTTGTTGTTCGTCGATCCTGTAAATATTATTTAAAATCAAGATTATATTTGTATATCTATATATGTTATGAGAGAGATAAGTAGGGGATCCACTTGTTTTTAAGAAATATAAACTTTCTAAAAAAAATAGGTGTGTGTCAGCGTATCATGGGGAGATTTGAAACAGCATGAAAAACAAGGAGGCATTGTTCTACTGTCTCTGCAACTGTTCATCTTAAACTCTGGATGAAGATTTTTAGTGGGTAAGGAATCGTCATATTATATTGTGTTGTAACTTCTGTTCAACTTAGAAAAATCACGATCTGAGAGAGAGAGAGAGAGAGAGAGAGAGAGAGAGAGAGAGAGAGATATTAATATATATCTTCATCCTAACCACAAGCAGCAGGTAACCAAGGAATCTGTATCCATTGTAAAATAATCCGCATATCTGCAAAGTAACCTTAATTAATTCGTCTTTTTTCTCAGTAGGAAGAGGAGGAGGCGGTGACGTCATCTTTCTTACATAAAAGTTTACTATTATATTTCTATTGATTGGAGGGATTTTGCATGCTGCACCCCGGTATATATGCATACTATTGATAGAAAATGTAGTAACGACCATTTTATCCGCTTCTATTCCCCACCCCTGTCCGAGGGTACAATATGCCCTCCAAATGACAGATTGGAGTGATCTTTGATAGGTTGCCTTGCCCCTCCTCGCGTTAAACTGGAAGGATATGGACGGTTGAATAGTAGTTAGAGGAATGGGAGGGTAGATTACGTTATCGGGTGGGGACTGTACAAGTACAAAAAAATTTGCAAAAAGAGCTGCATCTATTACTACTTTTCTTTCTTTTTTGGGGGAGGAGGTATGGGGAGAGACTGGGCTGGGATTGGGAGAAAAACTCGCGGAGAGCTACATCTGTGGTAACTTCTTTCTCTTCTCTCAATGGGGAGGAGAGCGGATAGGGCGAATGACTTCAGGGGATTAGGGATGGAACAGGGACAGGAGACAAAAGCGCTGACAGCCACAGCTATTACTGCTAGGTGATCAAATCTTTGAAATGTGATATAGCGTGTTCTGTGCGAACGGCTATTTTTAAATGTTAGTACTTGTTCTTCAATGTCTCTCATGTCAGCAAAAGTTACCGTAAGCACAAGATCATTTTGCACATGTTCTTGGTGAAGGGAGCCGTGGTAGCTCAGTTAATAGAGCGTCAGACTTCTTTTCCAAGAGTAGCGGGTTCAATACCTGCGCAGGCCAACCTGGGTCGGCTACCCCGGTGTATCCTTGGGAAAGGCACTTAGCTCCCATTTCCTCAGCATGATAAATCCAGCCGTTTCCTAATGTGCCGTTAAAACTAATAAAACTAAACCTGTTATACGTGAAAATATATGTAATCATATTCTCAATCGGTATAATAAAAGTTAAACTAGATTGCCATTTTAAAAAAAATCAAAGACAAATTGATAGGGGGATTCATCAGCTTTTATACACAGGGCTTACTTATTACTTTCGTTTTTTAATGTTCGCACCTAGCTACCAAGCTATTACATGGTCAGGTTGTGCATTGGCTCGGAAAGGTGATTTGGCATGAAATTTTTTTAACCCTTCTATATTTCACTCTATGGATTATATAATAAAAGAAACCCAATCCACCAGTCTATCACCTTCATGGAAACATGATTTTCCCCCCATATAAATGTATACATATACGTACATACATACGTGCTAATCTACTTACTTATGTCTCCTGGATTTAGTCTTCATTTTTCAATTAAAAATGGCGTATATTACCATTTTCCCCCTCAGAACATGGCATTTGTTTCCGCGCAAGAATTTGAAACTAATTTTCGTTTCAAAAACATTAAGAAGAAAAAAATGACCCGTACTCTTATACTTTTAGCTTGAGACTGAGGGATTCGGATTACACAAAAACTCGACCACGTGCAGGTTGCACGCAGAGGCCGCGTCAGGGACCGAAGTGTAAAATGCACGTGCTCAGGAGTTTATCTATCTTGAAACTATTTGCACATCTGGGTGCACAATAGTTTTAATTATGTTAGAAAATGTTTTCTTTAAAATTAATTGCTCCATATACTTTTATAGTTACTTTCAATACGTTATTATATTGTGTTGTTTTGCCCATTCATCCAATCCTTCTGTCCGTAACAGAAAAAAAGACCTTCATTAACGTTAACCTTTTGAGTTAGTCAGAAAAATCAGCCCCCCCCCAAAAAAAAAAAAAAAAAATAAAAAAAATCTGTGTTTATACTGATGCCCGATTTGTCAGTCTGATTTCACCTGTTCATTAAAATGTGCATTTGCCTGCATACAAATCTGTCCGGAACACACCAGCGTACAGTTTACCGGTACTTGGTAACAGCCGTATGAAACCACGAAATTCAAAACGTCCATAGGGTTGTGTTATTCATGTGAATTTACACGTCGTCAAACATAGAATTTGATCCGGAAAAAATCTGTATATATCGCCAAAAGGACCCTTCAACCGACGGTTGCTCAAGAGGCGCAAGAAATACCGCAAGTGTCAAAAATGTACACCGATGTGTCGCGGACAGGACTGTATGCAAACAATTCCTAGATTTTATGAACAGGAAAATTCAGACCCACAAATCGTCCATCAGTATCAACACAGATTTGGGGGGTTGATTTATCGGACTATTATTGAGTTGGATCGATTTGTCCACTGCACGAACATCCAATCATTCAGTTTGTGAGTAGAGCACTAGCATACGATGTAATCAGGCGGCTACACTAGAGTCGAAATTCGAGGCTAGCTATTGTTAGCGCAGAGGAATAGCAGCGTGAGAAAATCTTGTAACGCAAATTCCGTTCTTTTTTGCTTTTAGTTTTGTTGTATTCTCTCTAGCTGATGAGCTAAAGGATGTGTGTTTACTAATCTTTCTTACAAATCAAAATTCTTCAGACGAATATAAAGAAAAGTTCACTTCCTCCGGTATATGAGAACTGTTTTATTATAGTATCTTTGAAATATTCTGATTCAAAGGTGCTCAAAAATTGTAAGATTTTAAAAATTATGTGAGGATAATATTAAAAGCTATAAAACTGTTTGAATCAGAGTGTTTGTCACGAATACACAAAACTATGCATATAATGGGCATAATTGTTTAACTTACTGGCTGTGGTTAGATAGTGTGAATATTGTCTCTATCTACTTTATACCATCCCTCTAGTTTAGCAATTTTTGAAACTCGTTAGGGAAGAATTTGTATTACGTGTACCTAATATAGTTAGTAAAAAATATACATTACCTCTTGCCCACTTTTTCATTCCACTACCACTTTGTGAAGCAGGTACATACAGCTTTAACTCTTGAGCTCGAGCAAATTTCTTTTTCGGCAGGGTGTTTCAAATGTTTTGAAGATCTCTCAAGTAAAAAATGAGCTATTATGCAAGACATAATGAGCATCAGAGTCACGATCCACAGCTTCGTAATGGACACTCAAGTAAAATGTTATAAATAGGTGAACCAAAGTAGGAATTCCCTTTTCTGATAGATTTTTTAAAATAGCGTTATCAATAAAGGGGGTCTCTGGGTAAGTTTTTATGATTTCTCTGAGATTTCTGTCTACAGATGTTTTGACATTCACATTTACATGTAAACGTACATTTTTTTACATGTATATTGTAATGCACTTAATTACCCACGAATGTACCCATTTATGTTATAGTATAAACATGTAACTCGTTGCATATTTTTTATTTTTAATAATAGGTGTTAAAAGAGTTGGAGCCGTCTCTGTCGATGCATTTTTTTTTTCTCTAAGGAAACGACCATTTAATATTTGGTGGAGTGGGTGGGCGAGGGGCTTGGGATTTTGTTTAGAAGCACAATACTCTTATTTTACCTAAAGATAGTTTTAAAAATAATATAATGGATATAATAAGTTCTTTTTCTACAAATCAGAGCAAGACATTTTTAAGGTATTTGCAGACCGGAAATATATTTTGTTTTAAAAAAAAACTCAGGGTCCCTCCCCCTCCACCCCCTATCCCCCCAAAATAAATTAAATGGTCAGTCTATAAAGGAAACAAAGCTGTCAAGGCACAAAAATATTCTCATAAACCAATTAGTATTCCTTACATTAGATACGTTTGCTTTGTAAATAGCCCTCTGTAGATGTATAAATGTCTTTTATCACTATGTTATACAAAAATATATACTTAATATTATATTATAACTTATCATTTGAATTTCTTTGTCAAAATACAGGTAAGATTTATAGGCGAGATTACGGAGAAATTATATTGAAACTAGGCCTCAGTTTTTGGAATACCCATGATCTATTTCTAGGACAGCCTGATTTTACCGTTAGGGAAATCCTTTAACCTGTGGCATGTTGATTTAATTGCAAGTGCATCTACATGTAGGTCTTGTGCTTTCATGATATCAATGCTCAAGTGACAAATGTAAACAGTGCGTCTATTTTTGAACTAAGGTGTATCCAAGTACATTTGCTCTGATCGGTGCATATACGATGATTCCCGTGATATTCTAGCTGAGCATCGAACCTGCTATCGTATGGGGGTGTTAAAGACCTGATCTAAATCCAAAATCAAGACAAAACACTGACACTGTGCATGATACAGAAATCTGACTGTAATTTACATGTCATGCAACAGTACAAAAGTACAAGTAAGAACTGATCATTTAATGTTTGGGCTTGGGGTGGGTGGGGGCCAAGGATTTTCCGCTGAAACAGAATTTTTTTCTTTTACCTCAAGATACTCTTTTTCCAACTAATAAAAAGGATATAATCGGTTCTTTCTTTCCGCAAATCTCAGCAAGAATACTTTTTTCCGTTTTTCAAGCTATTTGAAGGCAGGACATTTTTGTAAAAAAAAACGTGCAAGCATCTGTCCCTCCCTCGCCATTCCCCCATCTCCGATGATTAAATGGTCGGTTCCATATTTATAGTTTATGCCACCATACAATGACATCAGATGAGCCCAGATGGGATGAAGGGATACGTGAAATGTATCAAGTGTGTCCTTTTTTGTGTTAAATTGTCTTTGATAAAGACTACAGTATAACAAATCATTTGTACTCGTTTTTCGTGAAAATACAAATAAAATTCACATGAAGGATAACGGAGAAATTAGACTGAAACTAGGCCAAAGGTTTTGGAATATCCATGATATAATTCTAGGACAGCCTGATTTTTCCGTGGGGAAATCCATGTATCAACCTGTGGCATGTTCATTTATTTGCAAGTGCATCAACATGTAAGTCTTGTGCTTTCATGATATCAACGCATAGATGATAAATGTAAATAGTGGGTCTATTTTTGACTCAGGTGTGTCCAAGTAAACTTGCTCTGAATAGTGTGTAACTTTAAGTTGATTCCCATGAGTTTTCAGTTGAGCATTGAACTTGGCGTGCTAAAGACCTAATTAAAAGCCAAAAGAAAACACTGACATTGTGCATTATATAGAAATCTGACTGTAAATTACCTGTCAGGGAACAGCGCAAATATTCAGTTAGAAACTGACCATTTCATTTGAATTATTTGGATGGAAGAGGATGGCTGGGGAGGAGGTTGCTTGGGATTGTAGTTTGAACTAGGATATTTTTTTCTTTTACCACAAGATAATATTCTTTTTAACTAATATAATGGATAAATCAGCTATTTTTTCTACAATCTGACCAAGAATATTTTTTCAAGCTATTTATAGGCCGGAATTTAACCCCCACCTCCCCCACCCCCTCCCGCCACTGTACAATGACACTGGATGAGCAGATATTTTACTATGTACGTACATAGCTCAGACGTTTTCCGAGTTCTCAAAGTTTTTGACATGAAAATACAAACCTGTACTTTGGCTAAATGCTTAAAATAAACATGTTTTGTGTAACTTAAATGTATTAAAACTTTTTGAATGCTTTTTTGCTGATTTGTTTGCATAAAATCTGCAAAATCTTACTTATATATTGCTGTGTAAACAGCTATCTACCTTTGCTAGGTCCAGTTTCTTTCCTGATCTGAAAATAGCATAGGAGTTGTTCTACTTCAGGCAGTTTGCTGGGATGTATCAGTTTACACTTGTCTATGATCTCTTTAGCCAGGGCAGACAGGTCGCTGTTGGCATTCAAGCTCTTCACTCGAATTCTGCAAATACATGTATATTGTTATAAATGTTACCCATACAATTTCAAATTTCTATTTAATCAACTCGTGAAAATTAAAGACATCTGATGAATTCCACGGTGGCTGAATAGTGTCACGAACTTTTCTAAACAAAATATTATCTTGCTTAAATAAGATATTATCTTATTTAAACAAAATAATATCTTGTTTGAACAGGATATTATTTCGTTTAAATAATATATTATCTTGTTTAAACAAGATATGAAAAAATTCGATTATATGTTAGTGATGTATCGACGAGTTTTCGAGCCAGATTATTTGGATATAAGTCTTTGGAACTAGTAGCTACCCTTGCATGGTTGGATGGTATTATCTGCAAGCAGTTAAATCAAGACAAGGTTTCCCACTGAAGATAAGAGGAAGTAGGTACAAAAAATAGGCAAATGGCTGCTATGCAAGTATTTCGTGTTTGGAGAGGATAGTTTCATCTCACGGACAAGTCAATACAATTAATGAATACTGTCCTAGTGGAACAATTTTTAGCGTTCTCATTTCTGGATTTAATTTTTGTTTTATTCAGTGTTAGTCGTTTGGTCAGAAGTTTGCCAAGCTATTAGGCAGTTCAAGAATGCACTCACCTACTGTATCTCCGTAGATGGCTAGCTAGCTATCCAGATATATTGAGAGTTAAAGAGAAATGCAGACGGACAAACAAACAAAGATAGATGCATGCTTAAATATATACATACATACCAACATGCATGCGTACAAAATGAACGCGGTAGAGTTTAAATTTGCGTACATACATACGTAGCTACGCGTGTACATGTACACATAAATACAGACGTTCTCAATAACAGATTCATACATCCATACATACACAGACGGTTAGACGTATGGGATGATGGACGGATGGAAGTTAGATACCCAGACATGCAAGAACTATAATTCGTAGCAGCAGCAGTATCAACACTAGTAGTAGTATTAGAATTGGTTTGATTTGAAAATATGTGAACCACCAGATTAATCTTACAATGATTATCACACATACGGTCAACATTGTCAACATTTTGGTGTGTTAGTTTTAGTGGCTGCACAAATTAGAGATGAGGTCCAAATAACCTTTTGCTTTACGCTTACCTAACTACCTATATACATAATTACAAACTTAGACATACCTTTAAAGAGGGCTTCACCTTTCGTGTAATTATATCAAATGCAAGAAATAATAATTAATTCCAAAATTATTAGTTGCTTTTATACCCGTACTTTCATGGAGATATTGTGATAGGTCATGACCGACCGTCCGTTACTGTTTTTCTTGTAACCTAATCTCCATCTACATCGACTGAGGGAGAGTGATCATATTTGATATGGTGTTTGAGGAGGATGGGTAGATGATAATGACGTTTCTTTTTATCCTGGATACAACCCCCGGGGAGGTATGGGTGAAGGTAACATTTTCATAGATAAATTGGACTCGTCCTTAAAAAATGAACTCCTTCTACAAGAAGTGACTGAGGGTGATTATATTTGGCATCATGTTTCAGGAAGATCAGTATGTGATAAAAAAAAGGTCCCGGATCCTGAATGTAGTCATGGCTGTTGGTGGTTGGGGCGACGGCAAGGGTGGAGTCGGGTGCTGGCCAAATGGTAGTGCGTTGGTTGTCTCGGAATATCAATCGTGTCTGAGATCGTATATGCATTTACAGAGCACCCCGGGTCAGTAGAACGACTTTGTCCTCCTTCTAGCTTCCCCGTGCCGTACATGTACCACATTAGATTGTTTCTGTCCAAGTCTAATGCGGGTGACTGCAGCGGCAAAGCAACTCGTGTGACCTCGACGGTTTTCTGCCGAATCGCGTCAGCAGGTCTCAACCGGATCATGCGTGTAATGTCATTATTCAATGAGGCAATGACCGGGCAAAGTTGCATCACCCATTTGCAAGATCGACCATCAATCGCTTCGCAATTCATCAATATTTCTTGCGCGCACTGGTGCCTGAATAAGTGTGCGGTTGAATCGTTCCACAATGGCCTGGTCGCGATGTACGCCGGCATGTCAACGACGAACCCGCAAAATGGTTATTAGTCAACAACGCGGCAACGGCTCAGATAAATCTTTTATCTGCGCACGTACCCGGTCATGTGGAAGAAACAAAGGATCAGCATGGTGAACTTCGTTGGATGTCCTCACATCAAACCATCCAAAGAAAATCTTCCTTGGCGAGGGTATGTAAATCTGTTACAACGATTGTTTGACCAGACACGCTCTGGCGAACCCGTGGGTGATTTTTACCTCGCTCTCTAACTTTCCAAGAGGGTCTTCTCTAATCCGGTAACCGCGGGGACTAGTATATCGCGGCCGGTTTCGCGTTCATGTTTGTTATATCGAGGCTTTGCCTCCAATGATTAGACTTTGTCCACCAAGTGCAATCTTGGCCTTCATGCCTCCTTTGATGACCCATCTGGCGATTCTTTCTCCAAGTGTAAGACTGATCGTGTTCCAGTCATAGATGAGATCCACGTCGGCGCACACGGATATCATTTGATGCCTTATTCGCGAGATCATAACGGTAACATACGGCATCGACGCAGTTTATAGGTTCTTCTCTGGGGGCTATTCGGTCATTGGAATCCAAACGTAGGTCCAGCCGTCTTTCGAGCCCGCAGTAACTGTATCCCGGGATATGTTTTTCACCAGGATATTTACTCCACGGTACCCCGGGTAGCTTCGTCAACGGGGCAGCGATATAATTGCCAACTTTGTTTGTTTTTTCCTTTATAGAACCGAGGTTTATTACGAACGTAAACGTTTTTGCTCCATACCGTACACAAGTTCCAGCGATTGCGGCGCTGTTATTACGTGTTCAACCCGAGTTGGATTCGCAGTACGTGTTTTTGTGCGGCATCGCACACAGTATGAAGGTATGATGATAAGTTATACAACAAGTGACATTTAACATGGCATTGTCGCGAAAGAAAAAAGATATCACCGTCATTGACATCTCTGTACGGGCAAAGCCTTGGCCTCCCAAGCATAGGTCCGATGGAACCAGTTCTGTGTTTCCGAGCTCAGTTCGCGCGCTAATCATTGGCCAGGCCGGATCCGGCAAAACTAAACTGCTGTTGAATTTGATTATGCGATGGTTGACATGGCATCGGTTGTGCGTGATTGCACTATCGGCGGACGATCAGCCGTATTATGATGTACTCAGAGATTTCGCAGACGTTCTTGCGTCGCAGACGTCTGATGAACCATCGCCGGCCATACATATCTTTTCCACGAAGAACCCACCGTTGACTACCTTGACCCGGGCGTTGATAATCCTGTTGTGTACGAGGATGTGATGCTTGACCGGCAAGACAACCCCGCAAGAATGCAGACGTGATCTATGTCACACAACGATACACTCACATGCCCAAAGTGATCCGGGACAACTGCAACATGTTGATGATATTTCGTGGGGTGGACGAGCACGGCCTCGCAAATATTCATTGGACCTGGTGTGCCACCGACAATTCGTGGGATGAATTTTGGAATATGCCCGGGACCCGAATAGTTTACTCACGATTGACTTGACCGGAACTTCCATTTCCGTCGGGAGACAACATCGCGCGGGTCTGGACACTAACGTATCTGACAAAGCAATTTAACGACCACAATGCCAGCAATGCCATAACAGAGGCTGCTGACCGACGCCGCAAGCGCGCCCGCATATCACTGGAAATACACATAGCTGTTCGCGAGCGTGTCAAAGATATGCGCCGCTGATCAAACCCACGCGCGAAACCGCGGAAGAGGCGAAGAAAGCCGCGGAAACTACCGCCGCTATGATGGGAACAGAAAAGGAACCTGGTCCAATTGTCAAGACAGCCAAAGCCATTCAACACTTGCCAGAGCAGATTGTGAGAGTCCAACAAGACCAAGATACGGTCAGAGACGTCATCTGAGAAACGCGAGAAGGTGTCGAAGAGGAAATGGTGCATCCTCCACAACGATCTACGTCAAAGTCGAAACCACGGCCCGGCATATTTAACAATATAAGCCGACAATAGATTAATGAGGATGTCGCAAAATTTGCCGCTTCTTTGCCCGACACCTGGAAAGATTACGTAACAGAACCATACAGGAAACGTTCCGAATATACAGCATCTGCAAACTGGGCTAAGTGGATATATCTGGGAAAGTTTGAACGGCGTGGCGCATCTGGCCCAGACTGGAAGGAATTTCATGATGAAGTGAAAAATTATCAGAGACAACATGCTAGACCGCATCCGAAAGAAGTATTTATGAGACTGCATCCGGAAGAATGCGTTTGTCAGGGTGCGCAAAGTTTGCCCAAACAAAGACCCACCGTTGATTGAGCGACCACAGACCAGCACAAGGTACTCAGGCTCGTGGACAAGATTGAAACACTTGTAGGGTCAGTGCGAGTGGGGAACAACGCGCCAGAAGTCATCAATGAGGCCGCATCGATTTGTCAGCCGTTGCTCACCGACCACATCGCGGAAACGTTTCGCGCGTTGATGCATGTACTCATTGAAGACATCAGTGATGCATATGATTAACACGCGTGCACCGACGATAAGTTCTCGGGCGCTTCCTATTCTTCGCAAAATCAATCCTGCCATGCTCTGTACACAGATGTTTTGACATTCACGTTAACATGTATATGTACATACACACACACACACACACACACATATATATATATATATATATATATATATATATATATATATATATGCATGTATATTTGAAAGCACTTAATTGCCTACAAGCATTCTCATTTGTGTTACGGTATAATCATATAACCCGTTGCGTATTTTTAAATTACAAAATATACGTTAAATGAGACAGCGTCGTCTCTGGCGATGAATTAATTTTTTTCACTAAGGGACTGACCATTTAATTTTTGGTGGGGAATGCGGAGGGGGGGGGGATGGAGAGCTTAGAACTTTCTTTTAAACCAGAATGTTTTTTTCCGTGTACCTCAAATTAAACAGATAGTTTTTATTTTGTATTTTTTTTTTTTTTCCTTTTTTTTTTGTTTTTTTTTTGTTTTTCAGTTAATATAATGGATATAATAAGTTGTTTATTTCCATAAATCATAGGTAGAATATTTCTATTTGCGGGCCGGAAATTTGTTTTCTCTGAAAAAAAAACACACATACCCCCTTCCCCCCTCCCCCTTTCCGAAAATCATGATCCCTCCCTAAAGGAACTGAAACTGTCATGGCAAACTAAAATATTGTGCCGGGCCAACTATTTTTACTTACAGCAGATACCTTTGCTTTGTAAACAGCCAGCTGTGCGTATATACATGTCTTTATCTCTATGTCCTACAAAAATATAATAAAGACTACAGTATAACCAATCATTTGTACTTATTTTTTGTGGAAATACAAATAAGATTCATAGGCAGGATAACTGAAAAATTAGGTTGAAAGTAGGCCGAAGACTTTGGAATATCCATGATCTAATTCAAGGACAGTCCGATTTTACCGTTGGAAAATTCTTTAACCTATAGTCATGCTCAGTTATTTGCAAGTGGATCTACATGTAGGTCTTGTGTTTCACGATATCAATGCACAGGTGATTAATATAAACAGTCTATTTTTCAACTAAGGTGTATCCAATCAAATTTACTCTGAATGGAGTTCTTACGTGTGTGTAAATGTATAGTGAATCGAATTATTTTCTAGATGAGCATAACAAACCAGCATCAAAGTAGAATACAGACACTGTGCATTATGCAGAAATCTGACTGTAAATTACTTGTCAAGCAACAGTGCAAAAGTTTAGTTTTTGTTGTTGTTTATTTTATTTTATTTTCGGGGTGGGAGTCTGAATTTTCTATCGAACTAGGATATTTTTACTTTTACCTCAAGAGAATTTGTTTTAGTCAAGTAATATCATGAATATAATCAGTTCTTTTTTTCCTCCAATCAGAGCAAAAATACTTTTTAAGCTATTTGGAGACCAGAAATTTTGTTTTAAAAATCTCCCAAGGATGCAGCCCCATCCCCACCCCCTCCCCCATTAGATTGTTCAGTGGTCGGTCACATATTTATGTTACTATACAATGATATCAGATGAGCAGAGATGCCACTGAGGCTTGTTGATCTATTAATTATCTATGATTCTAAAATATTTTTTCCATTTACATAAATAGTTCTGAAGTTTTCCGAATTCTGGCCGTTTTGAGATGAAAATATAGGTCTATAGCTTCTTGGGGCCCTGAGTGGTCGATTGGTCTAAGGCGCTCGCCTTTAAAGATCACTCACACATCTCACCTCTGCCCGTGTGAGCTCGAGTCTCGGTGGGTATGTGAGAAGGCTTGCCAGTAGCTTCCCGTGGGTCGGTGGTTCTTCTCTGGGTCCTCCCGGGATCATCCTCCAACAAAATATACTGGTGGCCATGTATAGCCTATCATGTGCTGAAAAATGTCGTTAAACTCCACAAAACCAAACCTATAGCTTCTTACTGAGATACAGTTTAAATCCTTCAGTAATCATTCGTTCTTTAAGACCAAAGATAATCACAGCCAAAGAGTATCTATAGTTTCAAATGGCATAGCAAATGTTAACCGGCGGTGAATGTATTTCCGAAACAAAAATTGAAAAGAGGAAAAAAGAACTATTTTTACACGGGGCTACAATAATTTTATACCATTCGTTTCCTCTTTAAAACAAACGGGGACACTATGCATTCCATTAACCATCGAAAGTTCATGGCTTTCGAAATACAAATTTGAGGTACCCGAGAAGAGTGACTAGAAGTTGGTATAATCCTGAAGAGTTGACCTATTTTCACTAATCACGTTCTATTGTCGTATGTGTCGTCATGTGCAATCATAATTGTTTTCTGTAACAATAAATAAAATATCCTTTTGGAGAAAATAAAACTTTTTATAAAACCTAACAAAATGTTCAAGATAAATGTCTGAAACTGTTTTTGACCGGATATCATCTAGGAGGTTACAGTCTGTTCACCCCTGCAAGGAAATATCATTATGAACCTTTTGTCATTTAATGAAGCCATCTGCATTAATGCATTTTAGATGCAGCACCAGGTACGATTCACGATGTTGCTTGAAACTAACTGTTGGTAAGGTTTTAGTAGTGTATAACTTACGCCGGCCTCTTGCGCCTTGTCAATGTGTCCGCTGTGTCTTCAAATTCAAAGGAATTCAAAATAAAAATTAAATCATCATGAACAGATTTGTATAACTTCAAACAGATACTGTTTACAATGAATAACAATCATTCCATGCAATATATCTTGCTATTATGAACTTCTGACTTTGACAAATGTCTTGATTGACCGTTAACAGAATGATTACTACTGAACACTTTTGTTTTTTGTAAGGCATTCCTGGAGGAATGTGTCAATGCAAATTTGTTGACGCTAAAATATTATCACATTAGCAAAGGAGATGAGGGAATGAGATTAGACGGGTAACGGGAATAAACGGGACATAACTTGAATGCATTGATCTTCTGGTGGTTTAGATTTTCGTTTTATTGATCGTTGGTTTGTCAGTGACAGATCGGAGTGATTTTGGTTGGGTCGCCGAGAGGGCGGATGGATGACGTCATCGGTTGAGGATGTAATAAGAACTAAGGAAAAAAGCTAAAAGAGCTATTACTACTTTTGTTTTCGTTCTTGCTGAAAGGGGGGGGGGGAGGGTCTTTGCGGGAGAAGAAGATGATGTCTTCTCTCTTTCTTTCAATGGGTTTGAGTAGGGCGAATTACGTCATGGCATGGTGGATGGAATATGAACAGGAGAGAAAGGTGCGGAGAGCTACACATATTACTACTTAGAGATCAACTATGAAAAACAACAACAACAATAACAAATATCTTACACCATATATCATGTTGTACAGGCAATGTAAGATCAGGGCTATTAGACATTGCTTTAAAGGATGAAACACATACAAAATGCATTACTGAACATTATATATATATATATATATATATATATATGAGAGAGCGAGAGAGATAGATAGAGAAAGTTAATTTTAGAGTTGAAAATATACATAGGAAACAAAAGTAGCTGCTGGAAAATGTGTATCTATTTGCATTAAAGTTACTCAGAAAACATCCAGGTGTCTCATATCATATGACATTTCTTAACGCCTTTATTCAGCTTACGTGTTTTTTTTTTCTTTTTGTTTATAATTCGGCCACAAAATAATAGCAAGATCAAATTTCACATGAAAGTTGAATGTACAGATTTAGCTTGGCCTATATTTATTTCGGTTTCATATTTGACATTCATTATGTTTTTGTTATCTGCATACCCAGGTGACATCAACATAAAAGCAAATAGACTGACAACAAAGAACAGTTTTGTATATCATCATTCATTTCACGCATTATCTCAAGGACACAAAGAGATTAGGCACACATGAATTAATACAGTAGACTCATTTTTCGGCCGGTAGTATTGATATACTTTTATGGTAAATATAGTTTAAACTTACAAATTCAAATTTCTGAGAACATTTAAGTAAAACCATGTTGCATTGTTGGAATTTCGACATGCCATAAATACCATGTGCACACTTAGCCCCTTAGCTCCAAGTCCATTACATCAAACACATCCTTACATAACGAGATTCCTACCACCGGACCAGCCTGGGTCACCTACCGTGGTGTGTACTTGGGCAAAGCACTTTACTCCAATTGCTTCGGCACTAAATTACCTGCTTGTGTTGCTGTGTCATAAAGCACCAAACCAAACGAAACATAACGAGAGAGAGAGAGAGAGAGAGAGAGAGAAAGGAGGGGGGGGGTTCTAAAAAAGACAAATCTGCTTGGTAAACAGACGGATGTATATATTAGTGTCTTTATCGGCATCTACTAAAGGTTACCGTGGGACAAGACGACTTTGCACAGGCTGTTCCTGAACAATACGGATGCAATTCATCTGTGTGTACAGTGTGTGTACAGGTTAGTAGTATAGATAGTGGAATTTCTGATACACTAGGTATTTTTTTTTTTGTATTTTTTTTTTTGAAGTTACACATAATATCAACTTGTTCCTTCCTTTTAAATTGATTTTTCAGAAAACAAAAAATGTAAGTGTGCCAGAAACTTTCATGGTCTAACCTACACGCAATCTACAGTGCCTAAATGATTGAGCTAAAGGACGAAGGCATCCACGATCGACTGCAAATTTGCCTTAAAAAGAGACAGAATGATAAACATATATAAGTTTTTCATCTATTTAATAGTGATATGTTTGAGCCTATGCACTCTATCACGTATCCGATAAAATGTTCATGCAGCCTCTTACTAGTTAGCTCATTTGGTTTTGCTATGGTGTTAAATGATTAATTTGCCTTTTCACTAATGTTGTGCTCGAAATAAAATTGTTTAAAAGCATATATATATATATATATATATATATATATATATATATATATATAATTGTGCTAAAATAAGTGAAACAAAATGATACAAAATATATCTTTCAAAAAGTGACATACGTAGCTTCCAGTAAATTGGATAAAATTACAGTTGGTTCAGACGCGATAATACACCTTGCATAATCAAAGTGTCAGCGAGTTAAATTCATTAACAGGTAGATTGCAACATGAAATGCAATACATTATGGACATTTTGCAAGGAATCACACATTGTAGCTATTGTAACAAAGCCTATAGAAACAAAAAGGAATTAAAAACAGCACGAGAATATGTGCCATGTAAATATTACACCTGGTATTAAAGAGTGTCAAATAGTTTATAGTTATGTCTGATAAAGTATCTTGTAGACACCACATTAGAATCAACTCATTAGATAGTTTTGATGGTAGATCTATCTTGTAATCGATTAGTTTGTCAAACATACTGTAGCTAACGATTTAACCTGTCTATAACGTTGGTCGGTAAATCATGTTGGTGATATTATTTCTCTCTGATATTTTGCTAGATAATTTATATTGGGAAAGAAAAGTGGATATATATACCGAGAGTATTTTGCTATTAGTTATATTTAGGTGCACCTTCTACATTTCAGGGATGCGATAATTACATGCTATTGGCCTAGAGTTCTCCTTTTCAGAGGTTCCGTTGTTGTTCCATACACTCCGTGTTCGTTTTCAGTTGATACACTTTATGCAAGCTCTGCCATTCCGCTCTGTTTCTCACCTGTGTTGGTCATTCTGTGTGCATTTGACAGACCGGCTGAAGATTCTAAATAATAACGTCCATGCTAATAAGCAAGATAAAATATGACAGTCAAAAAAATCAATAATTTAAATTTAAAGGTTAAAATCTGACATAGTTATGTGCATATTGACTTACTCGAACGTTTACAAGAAGAGGTAGGACACTTGCAAATTTTAAAAATAGAACGATCTTCTAACAAAATGCTGAGCTAGCGACAAGAGCAAACTAATATGGCTGGTTTAATAGCACGGCATAAATAATGGCACAAAGCTTCTCAACAGTTTTTTAGTGATGCTAGAAATATTTCATTAGTTTTACACAAATGAGAATGTGTAATTGTTTACATGTTTGGGATGGGATAAAAATCTAGGAAAATATAGCTGTGTGTCAACAAAGCAACAAAGCAACATTTAAAAAAAAACAAACATTTTGATTTGTCGATTGCAAATGTATGAGAGATATTCTGCAATGTTTCAGATACGACGTAGAGTTACAGATTACTTTCAATGATCATAACACCGAGATAAGCAGCATTACTCCTGGTAAAAAGATGGTTACAATAGCACTACAAAGGAATGAATTACGTATTGGATGTGAATAAATACACAAATCTATTTAATAATACATTTAAACTTACAATACATCTTGATACTATCACACATTGTACAAGGCCAATCTCTAACGATTCAATTAAAACAGAGATATAATTTATTAAACACAAAGTTCAGTTTAAAACGTCACACGGTAACTCAGTATATGAAGTAGCTGTTGTTTCATTTATCCATATGAATGGAAAAAGTTGACATAAATCTGAGATAATGTAAACATTTAAAATATTGAAGACAAATTGCAAATTGCTGAAAATAAAAGTGCCTGTTATTGATGATGTCAGATTGGCATATTGATAACTTCTACAGACAATTTGTAGAGCCTAATGCATTCTTTGGATGTTTTATACTGTTTTAAATGGCTGACAATGGAGACGGCGTGGCCTCGTTGACAGAGTCGACGTCTGCTAGAGGCAGTCTGCAAAAAATGGATTTTGCTGAGCAATGCAAAGAACAGTATTTAAGACGTTTTTACTATGAACCCGAAAGTCCAGTAATGTGGAAAAAAAAGTCAATCAATTGTGGGATCATATTAAAAGGAACAGAAATAAAACAAACTACGCTGAGTTGAAATAACAATTTGTCTACATATTGAGCAAGCAAGATAGGAATAGATTTCCCTGCAGAACATTATATATTAGTCACGTGGATAACAGTGTCAGGCAGACACATGTGATATGGAAGTATATGAAGAATTCATCAATGGATAGAAATATACCCGGACAGGAATATATATATTTTCTAAAAAAGTAAGCCTGGGCTGAGAAAGAGAATGCGACAAAGGGAGATGACATACATGATGCTTTTCGCGGAATTTTCAAAAGGACAAAGCTTCGAAAGAGACAGTTTGATGAAGATTTGTACAACAAAATATCAAGGATTTGTTGGAAAAGGTACCATCGAATACTTTTCAACATCCATCGAATAGTTTTCAACATACTCAGATCAAAAAAGCATCTGTTGTGTAAATGTTTAACAGAAGCCTAAAGACTAGAATATGGAAGTATTTCACTCAAAATAAAACCAAAAGATGGCTTTATATTTCACGAAATCTATTTCATGCATACAATAACACTCATTACAGATCAACAGACATGACTCCAGTTGAAGCAAGCAAAGAAGAAAAACGGATCAAGAGTATGGATCAATCTATACACTTGACAACACATTCACTTGGAACTAACTACAAAACAACATTTGTCTGGGCTACCGTTCTGCCTTTGCCAACAAAATATGTAAAATCAAGCAAATAGTTTTAGGTGATATTGTAGTTTACGAACAAGAATCATCTGTAACGACAAGCAGGATCACGTGTACAACATTAAAAAGATCTTGAAGACCAAAAGTATCAACGGTAAAAGATATGTACTCGTAAAATGGAAAAGGTATGATGAATTAATTTACAATGGGGATACAACTGAAATCATTGTTTCATTAACATAAGTAATGCGTCAAAGACACAGCTCTCTTACAGAGATGTTCGGCCAAAGGCAGACCTCACTTCGGCGACAATGGACCCAAAGTCTCCAAAATGGAGCAGACGGAAGCATACTACATAAACTAACAATATTAAAGCGCATGAAAACTTTGAATTTTTGATAGATAATGAGTCTCTAGGATGTGACAGATGTGGAAACAAGCTCAGCGCATTAGTGCTTGAAGGGGTTAAATCATGCACATAATGCGAATTGGTATTGATCGCAAATCCCGGGGAAGAAAGAGAAAGTACATTCAATAACATCACAGTTAAATAACAAAAAGATATGCATGAAAAACGTGACAAGGGGACTACACTATAAGCAATGACTTAGCTGGGTAATTAAAAGACATCACAGAAGAAATAACAAGAGACAAGATTGAAATATATGTGGTTGATTTTCACTACATTATAAAGCTGAAAACAAATAGTGTTAAAGACGTCAAGCTGGTATACGAGATATTGAACAACATAAAAGTTAACGATAATCACATAGACGTTGATGCAATTAGTCGAAGATTTAAACTTCTTTAAAATTTCATTCAAAGAAAGTATATCAGCGATTCATACACTATTCAATCAACTACGCATTTTGACTGGACAAAAAATGACCATGTGCAATTTTAAAGCATTCATAAAACCGTAAATCACAAGAACTACCGCAAAATTAACCAAAATCAGTTGAAACGGCAAGACATTTTACATCTGAATGAAATAAAAACCAGTACACGTTTCACACTATGTAGATACACAGATTTTGAAGATTCTGTTGTCACAGAACATTAATTTGACACACACCTAGTAGTAATTTGAAATTATACTACTGAAATAAATGGTACAATCGTTGTTGTGTATGAGAGTCAATTTGTCTTGCGGAGCGACGATATCGGCAGAGGGGAAGTGTTCGAAAGGAAGACCATGTGTAATTAATGTTTACGACCCTTAAAATCAATAGTTGTAAAAAGTTACATACGAGACAGAGAAAAACCGATAGAGGAAATTTAAAAAAATACAAAATGTAAATGATGCAAAGATTGCGGAAAATATACGGGATTTAGCTGGCATTACAATGACATAAATGAAGATTCGAGAAACAAAAATCAACAGAATTGCATGTGAATGTGGAAAAAGTGTAAATCGAGGTTCAGTGCATTTGCACAAGAAACTTCAATGTCATGTACGAAGTATAGCTAAGTTAGTGTAAGATCCGAGCACTATTAAACTTGAACAGCAATTACAAATAGTCACTTCCAAAACGGGATCTAATGTGTTCCAGGTTACTTCTTTCTATCATTCGATCTGAAAGTTAAAGGTGATTCGAACAACTTTGCTGCTAACATCATTGGAAGAATGTGAATCAAAGACACAACCGTCTCCTATGGCAGCGATATCTTTAAGCTGAATGATTACAACATTTTCATGACCTATAAAAGATCTATGGCTACCAACCAGCGTGAGAACCAACAAAACAGAACAGGGTATCAAGAATGAGAATTGAGAAAGTTACGAAGTGGAGCGGATAATGCATAATACTGATACTGAAGCTGTTCAATACATAGTGTATGAAAAACCACACGACATACATATACTTACAGATCATGCTCCTCTATATCCCTTTTCCCTCCAATAAGATTCGAGATTTACCATAACTTTGGCAACAGCATCAGATGTAATTGAAGGTGTAAACGAGGATTGTGAGTTAGATAACATTTGTCTAAGCTATGATAGTCCCTTCATGCGATTGTTCTTAAGTGACGTCATTTTTGACAGCTAGGAATCTTAATCTGGTACCAGATGCACATGTGATTAAAGGTTTCATATCAGCCTTGGGAAAAGTAGACTTTATCATCAGTTGTATAATGATGGGCATATAATAAAGTGTTTTAGTGATGGTCGTTTATTGATTTTGTGTTCTCTTTGATAGCCATATATCTTAGTCTGTTTGCGCTAGCTCAATAGCTATGCTAGAATCGATATACAGAGGTGAACTTTGAATTTATCAGCAGTGAATCATTTATTTTGAAAAAAAGATCGTAATATTTTAAAATTTACAAGTGCACTACCTTTTTGTTTTACATTTTTGTGATATATTAACTCGATTCCTTTAATAGTTTTATAAATGTGCCAAATATAACTTAACATTTTTAAAATAATACATTCAAGGTCATTAATTAGTTCTATAACTATGCTATCAATTTTGAATTTTCACTGTTATTGTTCTCGTGTCCCCACGAGTGCGTTAGTGCAAAAAATGGTAAGTATGCTAGCTCACCATCAGTGCTAGTGTAGTTAGCACGTTGGGAAACTGAATTTGAATTTATCAGTGGATCATTTTGTCTGTAGGCTTCGGGGAAAAAAAGATGACTGATTTAAATCTACATTAGTGCTAGGCTGTAAATATGTTAACTACTGCCATTATCAGAAAAAATGGCGTGACGTCACACACTCCCCGTCAGGGCACCGCTCAGGGGTACAAGGTAATGGCGACCTTATGGAAATGAATGATAATATAGCATTACTAAATATAAAGCTGGCAAGCGTATGTTTATTATGAAATAATAAAAGAAGAAAATGACAGACTGTACTTGGTGCTATTAGACTTGACATGTGACCCTAAAAAGGCGGTGGGGACGGGGAGTGGACATTCACATTCACAATGGGAATATAATTATTATTTTTGCCCTCCATCCTTAAATCTGAAGATAATCATTTCGTATTAAGTTGATGATGTTAATACCTGTTAATACCATAATATGTCTATCCAGCATCATGAGGGTACTTCCAGTCTTTCCCCGTGATGTTGGCCACGTGTACACAAGTCATTAAATATGCTTGGTGAAAATAATTTCATAATGCACAGTATTTTTACTACTTCTTTCATGAATTGTTTATTTAACTAATACACCAAGACTGCCACCAACGTGTCATCGAGATGTTACCGGTGGGCAATCCCATATATAAAACATGACGTCATCACCATATTCTCTGAGAACGTTTGAAGTTTAATGCCTTCGTTTAATATATGGATAATGGGTACATTCAAAAGAAATTAAAATCAAAGAGAAAGAGATCTGAATCATCGCCAGGGAGATATATCTGAAATGATGAGCAGAACAATGGTTTTCTTGTACCATAATCCGCACGCTGGGATGTTACAATATTTAGTCAACAATACCTAAATCCTTTTCCAAAGAATGGGCTTCATAGTTCGACCTGATGTTCGAGCTCGTCCAGTACGTCAACAAATAAGCCGAACCATTTGTGATACACAAATAAAATAGACTTTGTGAAATCTCGAATATAGCACATTCCATAAAATCGCCGTGTCTTCACTGGCTGGAAACAACATATGTCAGACAATTTGGATGTATCTTTATTTCCTTGGTGAAATTGTCATACATGAAAATACACAAAGAAAAGGAACAGTAGTCAAATCTCAGCATGAGCAAACTGAGGAAATCAAGGACCAATCAGAGACCGATCCGAATCAGAACAGATAGATGGTGATGTTGATACGCAAGTTGATGTACAACGGCATTCCACACAGGACATTAAAGGTTCAAGGCAGCTATGGTTTTAACGTTGACTTTTCTTGTGTGTTTAAGTCTTAGGTCGAAGACATCTGGATTGCAGCAGTTAAAATTTAGTTCGGTTTGGCAGGGAAACCAGCTGAAAATGCTATTAGCTAAGATAGTAAAGCTAATTTGGCTGTACAGAGTCAACTCCCACCAGTAATAGCTGAAACTGAGTCTGTGAAATTTCTTCTATTAGTTGTATGTCCAATGCAATGTATAATTGCTTCTTTATACTGAACGAAATATATGTAACGCCAGGATGCTCGGACGTCCTCTGGGTAGTTTATGGTTATGCATATCAGTCAATAATTACACTGCAATTGAAATGGTATTGCATAAGAGACCTGTTTGAAAACATAAGCGTGATGTTTTATTTAGATTCAATTTTGCGCAGTTTATTATGATCTATTTATCTATTTTTCTTTTTTTATACGTCGGCTAAAGGTTGCATATAGGGTAAGGAAAAAACCTGTTGATTTTGGGGTCAAAACGCCAAACGTCAATGTCACTGAGACTGAAAGAAGACAAAATGTTTACGCAAATAATGTTATCACGTCTGTTAAGTTTTTCCTTTCCGCAAAATAGCTTTACTTTTACAGCATCTATCTTTTCCAAACCTTGCGCAAGAATTGCACATAAGGTAAGGAAGAAGCCTTTTGATTTTTTAAAATGGAAAGATGAAAGGGATTCAGGACACTATGACTGGAACAAAACAAAAAAAAAACCATAAAAAAAAAAAAAAAAAAAAAACCTGAAAGAGGAGAAATGGTTTCCGCAATTCCGCAATTTAACTTTAGTTTTACATCTCAGACCTGGACAAAACTTTGGCTATGGTTTGCACATAAGTATGAAAAAAGCCTACAGAGTTTGGAATCGCAAGCACAAAGGTTATTGTCACTGTGACTGAAAAATGAAAACTGGTTCCTGCCCAAAAATTAAGATCTCGACCATTGACCTTTACCAAAGTTTGTGGATGACTTACACCATTTGTTTGAATTAAATATATTTTGGGGCCCAAAAACCAAAGGTCAAGATCACTGTGACTGAAAAAAGAAGAACTGTTTTTGCATTATAACTTAAGTCGTACAAACCTACCTTGACCAATTTCGCAGAGGCCTTGCTATTAAGGTAAAGAAGAGGACTATTGACTTGGGGTCAAAATGACAAAGGTCAAGGTCATTATGATTTGAAGAAAACTGTGTTTTGCACAATAACTTTTGTCCTTTACTAAACTTTGTGGATGACGTGCGCTTGAGGTTTACAAGATTCGGATCACTAATTCTTAATATTGAGCTGAGTACCAGTCTCGAAATAGGGCGACTATGGAAACCGTATATAATACTTCTACATTGGGCCTTTAGCTGTAATATAAGCCTGGATTTTTTCTTTCTGCCGTAGTTGTATTAGCTATTTCACTTTTGCATAGATTTTGTCTGTGCACTGAAAAGATTTTTAAATTTTTTTTTTCTTTTTTTCTGGGAGGCCTAAATTATTTTGTGCCGATCCCGGTGCGAGATTATGGATTAAGGTAGCTTTATTGGTATCCCTCTTTAGACACATCTATCTTAAACAAATAACTCTCGAAACACCCCATTTTGATTGTTCATAAAGATTGTGCTAACAGCAATTAAGAAGTACAAGAGCTGTTTGTTGAGCCAAGTTGGCCTGGTATATGGGCTAAGTGCTTAAGGGCGACATAATATTTGTTTCTGTCTGATTATGGCCGTGTGTGTGTGTGTACGTGTGTGTGTGTGTGTGTGTGTGTGTGTGTCTGCACTGAGTAACAAACTACTAGTGAAATGTAAACTTTCAAACCTATCGGCCCAGGTACAGGAGTGAAACACCACAGAAACGAGGTTGGAACAGAGAACTATGCATTTTGGGCAGGGAGTCCTTGGCATGGTGCATGCATAGATGCCAAAAAGTTCAGAGAGAGAGAGGGGGGGGGGGGAGAAATTTAAATTTAAAATGTAGTATTGCATGTGATGGAATGCAATATGATTGTACAATATCAATACAAAGTACGAGTCAAACATTTTGCTAATAATACATTTATTCCAAAGCAGCCTACAATATAAAATGAATCACCTTAAATCAAAATTTGGTATGTACTTGTCATTGAATTCAAGCAATTATTCAATAACTGTATTTACTACGCTAAAGAAATATGTAATTTCTCGTAGGCTATATAAAACTATGTATGATTTTTCACAATATATATATATAACTTAGAGTGCTTGATAATGTCTTTGGAATAACATATATCCTCTGGCAGACAAATAAATAAAAGGTAAGATCAATGTAAGTAGATAGATACTATCTTGCTATGGCTCAAAAGGAGATATCAATAGCAGCCTGGTATTTCTTCCTGTATTGGCGCAATTTCGCATTTTGCGTTGTATGAGCCACATTGATATCGCACACTGACGGCGACTTTAAGACATATAAAGCAAAACTTTTGTCCACATCTGCATGTCATATGCTTGCAGGCTTTCTGATGCTCGATGAGAACACCACAAGCTGGGCAAGCCCGAACAGATGGACAATTCTTGACTCCGACGATCTCCTTATTACAGGCCTTTTTCAGGATCTTTAGACGGGGGTCCTTGCCATCGCACATTGGGTTCCCACATTCTCTGCTGCCCGAAGACAACCAGACCCCCAGGCAATACCAGCAAAAGTCGTAAGGGAACTTTTGGCCCTTGCTGCAAAGAATACATGTAACTCTAACATTCCTTTTATCGCGTCTTTAGCAAATGGAGCCGCATTTAGGGCAATCTTGAATTCCCATAGCTTTCCGAAGATAGGTTTCTGAAAGTTTTGTCTCGAAGTACTCTTGCTCTTTCTCCGTCAACACAGCCATCTTGTAATGTAATCCCATAGTTGCCCGCAATATGAGTTTTTGTTGTAGGGGCAGCGGAATTCGTATCTGCCAGCATTCAGAAGGCTTCTACAAAGAGCAGTCAGCGATTCTGGTCCTGAAATGTACGCCATAAATAACTCAGATTAAGGTATCATTGTATGCATGTCATTTGAATAGATTAATGCTACTGGATGATTTACTTAATAACGAGAAGTGGGTGTGGTATATATTTGTTTACTGTTTACAATATGTATGTTTTGATCATAAACTCCAAATTTTATGTTGCTAAGGGTTGGATATGGAGAAGTAAAGGTAGATAAATCGACTCACATCCATGACATTTAGTTAAAGATTGGTAGTTGCTTTTTTAGATCCTTCATTGGTACCAAGAGCAACTCCTCAAGACCGATATAAAGTTAAACTTGGTCTAGTAACCACGTGTATATGGCTGCAACCTTTTTCTATGACCAATTTTTCTATTTAACTTGCTTGTATAGTGTTACTATTGTTTAACAGTGTTTGAACCCCTTGCGCACTTGATACGTAAAAGCGAAGCTACATTTAGTATTTTTCCAACAAATATTGCACCGTTTACTCTTTATGAGTGGTAACAATTGGACTTAGAATAAGTATTTGTGTTGTAGATGTGATCTGTTGCAAACTCGAAAAAAGTAGAGTACATTTTGAGTGCAAAGCAACATATAGAGTATATGGGAGCCTTTAGACTATAGCATTAATATTCCATGACATATTATTCAGAAGTACGCTAGTCTATGATGTTCAATGCTACTGTCGGCAGAAGAGTTATTGCATTGACAAGTAAAAACCACCATTAACCAAGGTTTAATACTAGTGCGAGCATTCACGTACATATAAAGAATCGAACTCTGATATAATATGGGGTGCACATATCTTTTAAAATAAATCTGCTAATTTTCTATAGCAAGAGAGAGAGAGAGAGACAGACAGACAGACAGACAGACAGAGGATATACCAATGGCGTGTCCGCATGGCATCTTTGCCCTTTGACTCTCTGGGTCATCATCCAGTGTAATCATGTCAGGATCGTCTGTTAACTCTACGTCGTCGTCCAAGACTTTGGGCTGTTGTCCCTCTTCGTTATCCCATCCCCCAGGAAGGCGGAGTAGAACAAATAGAGTGGCATGTTTTCCAATTCGGTACTCTTTCAGGGTCATGGTTGTTCCGTTTACGTCCGACTGAAGCTGCTTAGTTGTAATGCTAGTACACTCAAGAGCTCATCACGTTTTGGACTAAATATGTATGCATAGATATCAATATTTATCAGTCTGGCTATCCATTTTTTTTATCCATCTGTCATACTGTATTATGACCAACAATAATATAGGCTTTGCATTGCTTGGATCTGAAAAACTGTACGGTATAATAGTTGGTATAGTTGAGGTATACGTGTTACAACGGAAATTGCTACAATTTCTTTGATGCAGAACAGTTGATATACGTGACTGATATAGATAGATATATATATATATATATATATATATATATATATATATATATATATAAGCTTCTTCTCCCGTGTAATGCGTTAATTATGTTTGATTTAAATGTAGTGTAGCGAAATTCTAATACCGAAGACTGGGCCAGATCAAGCACCAACACATGTATATGTTCGACTTATGAGGCCAATAATGTTCTACGCAATGGCTGCTCATTTCTTATGCAAGAGGTTGCGTTAGGTGTCTCCTTGCTATAGCAATTTTGAGGTGAGAGTAGACCTGTTCCAGGTTATTCTGGTCTATTTAGCAGCTGTCAGTAGGAACATAGGGAGTTCCTGCAAGCTGCCTTCCATACGGCTTCCTGTTTTCCGTTACAGGTATTGTGACCGCTTTATTTAGATGTAAATTTTAAATTTCTTTTCTAATCTTTATTTTAGTCTTTTATAATGAAAACATAACTGATATAAGTAAAAAAAGAATTGTAGTCATAATTTAAATGTTAGTTCTAGACATTTTCAATAATTGTAATTCTATTTCATTCTTATAACATGAAGGCTGCATATTGTTTTGCTTTTCTAGAAATGTATATATTGCTGAACTTCTATGATTCATCAATGAGAGTGCAGTACTAATAAGAAGTGACTGTTAGCAAGGTTTATTAATACTACTTTTGTTATTATAATATTACTTTGTTATTATACAATACTTCTGGTGCCAACTTCACGCTTTACGATAATTATTTTAAAAAATGAAATTTTCATATTTTACAAGTCATAAACCTTGATTTTTTTGCATGTATCATCCAACATTCAAAATTCTGTATTTATTTGAATTCATGTACAATGATTTGAGTATTATTCAGAAATATTTGTCATCTACTACATCTTAAATATGTGTTAGCTATTTTTGGGTTAATTGGTTATTTGATCTTTTTACTGAATTGTATATCATGCTACAGATACATTAATTCTATGAAAATATGAAGTTTGTAAGCCATTATTATGTTGGGCATAACAATAAATCATTTAATTGTTTTTATTTACTGTGCGTTTTTTATATGGAATGTTGTTTTGATTTGCTTTTAAGTTTAATAAGGTTCAGCACAATGGCCTTCCTGAGAGGTTGTTCTTTTCCGTTATAGCCTAGTGTCAATCCTGGTCACCTCTGGCACCCCGCAGCATGAATTGCCTTTTTGAATTTGTTGAGCTAGTGTCACCGTCCAATGTCATTGTGACGGAAAAGATGTTAAAATGTACATACTGTCACTCTTCGGTCTGGGGAGTTTCCCCGAAAACCTTCTCTGATATAATGGCGGTGGCAAACTTTATTCTGAAACAAGTAACGCGAAAAGAATAACTGTAAAAGTTGCAATACAAAACAAATTGCAGCTCTTCGGGTAAAATATATTCAAACGATCAAATTATGTGTGCCCGTTGTTTGTTTTTTTAAAGACATTTTAAAAGAACCTGTATATGTTCATATATTTCTGTTCATAATTGTACTTTTTGCCAGAAGACTAGGAAAAAGCCATGAATAAAGTCATTTCAGAAAGGCGGTGCCACGCAACAGTAGTATAAAATAATGAGATGTAGTATCAGTAAATGAGGCACATCCAAGTGTAATCGGATTTGAGATACATGCAGCGGTTGACAGTCTTAAAGTATACAAGACCCCGGTCAGTCTAATTTGAATCCAATTATATACAGAATGTTAAGAATGCTTGTGATGTACAAAATGTATTCGGTGATCTCCCAACCTTAA
Source organism: Margaritifera margaritifera (assembly GCA_029931535.1). NCBI lineage: Eukaryota > Metazoa > Mollusca > Bivalvia > Unionida > Margaritiferidae > Margaritifera > Margaritifera margaritifera. The sequence continues at coordinate 58,729 of JAQPZY010000993.1, read as the reverse complement.
GTTCAGTTGATGCTAGGCCTTTATGTAGTTAATATGTTTCACTGTAATAATAAAATCAGTGTAGTTAATACCTTGTGTTTGTTCCTACTCACTGACACAACAAGCTGACCTAATATTAAACATGGAAACAATCGCCTTCTGTTTTAAGTATTTGGTTGCAACGTTCAACCTTTCAACATTTACCAATGATTTTAAATGGTGAACATTTCTAGTTAGACATCTAGCTAGTGAAGTACCATAAATAGTAAAGAAAACATAGCATTTGTAATTCCAACTTGTATCAAGTTAAGTTTTCTTCGCTTTAAGCATGATTAACATTTTGGGTCTATATCTCAAGTGGTTTAAGAGTTTTACGTATTTTCAGTCATCCAATACAGAGTCTGCTTGCGAGATGAGAGCAAAATACGGCTAACTTTACCCCTTGCAACGAATCCATCATGGACAAGTAAGCATAGGTTAGTGGAAGTTTTCAAATGTTACCAGATTACTGAGATTTAGATAAATGGTTCTAAACTAATAGTGTGGCGTATTGCCACGAAACGGTAGAAAATGGAATGTGAAATGTTAGGATAAAATGTCAAATTGTACCCGTTTACAAAACAAACGCTGACTTAGACTTAGAAATCGGCAGAGTACATGCAGAAATAAAAAAAAATGAAAGAACAGGGAGTCGGATCAGATATGCTGATAAACAGACACACACACGCACGCACACACACCAGCCTGCTAATGAATGCACACATGCACAGATATAAGAAAGGCAACACATATGACATAACTGGATTATATTTAAGGATACGCTCTCACATTAACTTTGACAAAATGTAGGTAATATAATTATATGAGTTTGTCAGTTTTGCATAATTTCTTATATTCACTGCTCTTTTTTTATATGCAAGCGTGCTTTCATTGACGAATCGTTTTGAAAGTCCCACTGTAACAGTTGTGTCGTTTGGTAACCAATTCTTTATGTCCAAGAGGATCAATTTAGAAGCTGAAGTAAGAGGTCAGTGGAGTTGACATCTGGAGACTGCAATTTCATCTTATACTTAAACATTCATATTTCAATACCTTTTAACCTACGTCAAATTCTAGGTCTCACTCATATATTAGCACTCTTATATAGTACTCTATCTCATGAATACGAGAATTTCTAGAGACAACCATTGCTCTATTTTATTTATTCGTTACCGCTGATGGACGTAATTGCATGGTGCAAATCAGTAAAATTTGGTAATTGCTTTGGAATGCATATCGCAGATAAAAATGTATAATTCCAAAACTAATACCAATACCAATACCAATACCAATTACAATACCAATACCAATACCAATTACAATACCAATACCAATTCCAATACCAATACCAATACCAATACCAATACCAATTCCAATTCCAATACCAATTCAATACCCCTTTAAATCGTTTTCTAAAACTGTGAACGTTTTAACAGAATGTAAGGGTGAGGGGTCGAACACAACAACACAACTGCCAGGATATATCCACTACTCACGGCACGGTTTAAAAAAAACAAAAAAACACCACCAACAACAACAACAACAAAAAAAAAAACAATTGACAGAATTTTCCGTTGATTCGAATTAACTGAATAAAATTAAACTAGCAGCTTGTATCTGCTAGGTGACATTGATTTCAATACCAAGTAAGTTCAGTGCATGTTAGAACGGGCAGGGATAAGGACAGTTTTCATCAGAAATATATAGTGGTCGAAACGTTTTGAATATCTGAGAAATTCTCTACACCCCACCACACAAACGTTTGCAAATATCATAAGAGATGAGCTCGGAGAATTCGTTAACGATGCTTTATTTCTTTTCTTTTCTTCTTTTTGATTAATTTTGCACTACTGTTGTTTGTGGTGGCATTACTTGCACAAATATACAACAGCGTGCGTCTGCACAGGAGAGGCATTTCAAAGGCTATTGTCTGTCGTGCTTTTACGATGTATATCTATCTATCTATACGTTTCAATAAACATTGATACACCATCAATTGTTCATCTCTTTCTAGATCTTTCCCTCCCAAAAGATGCAACAAGCAATTTGGCATGGCATTTAGTACCTAACGTTGATCCAATTAACATAACCATTTTCTTTTTTGTATAGCCCATCGCCGGGCTCATGCAGGTGGCGGTTCGGGGAAGCCAGTCGCCGCACGCGAAGTTATGCTATACATGAGAAATATTTCTAGACTGATTCTCAGTTTTAGTTTTTGCTTTCGAATTATTGACTAAAAGACCATATTACAATTTGTCCTAACATTTTACGTTTTAAATTTGGCTAAAACATTTATATTTACTTTCTTTATTGAAACCGTTTAAGGTTATAGAGGTAAGGCATCGTAAAAGAAGATAAATAATAGAACGCGCACGTGACTCAGTGCACCGCAGCTTTATGACCTCAGGTGTTATCAGTCATTAATACCTCATGAACACAATTCTAGGAATATGATTGGTCAGTTATCAAGATATAAGAGACATTATACCTGTTAAAATTCTTCTATCGGGGTGTCAGAACTCCAACAAGGTCATAACTAGATCATGTAACGTACAAGCGGGGTGTAAGTAAGTCAGATGACGACTGCCAATAAACAACTGGCCTAAAGAAAACGGCGGATAACCTCCACTTAAAAAGTTAATATGCAGATATCTAATTTATGATCGAAACATATGAAATGATTTTATGATTTTACAACAACAACAAAAATGAATTGCTGTGTGGTTTATTTATAAGTTAAATTATCCACCAAAAGAAAGCTTGATTTTAAGTAAACAATATTGATTCGCCAGGCAATCGGAGAGGAGTTGTATTAATTTGTTATCCCAAGATAGGTAACTGCTACAATCAGCTCACTGTAAACAATCGTCTACAAAGCAAACACTGGCAGTTAAGATATACTTTGTTTATTCTTTCAATGAATAAGTTAATGTAAGGTTTATGAGATAATAAATTCATTACATATTAGTCTACGCAGGAGGATGGAATGTTTTGACTATTTTGAACCGCATACACCCTTCAGACTTAGGGTGTATGGGGTTCCAGAAGGTCATGACATTCCGTACACTGCGGGAAACTAACTTCTAGCTAATAGCATGCTCATAATGCCATGCAAAGTCTGTCAGCCGCGGCTACTAACTGGGCTTGGCCTGTGTTATATTATTCCTGTTTCTCTGACCATTTAACACAAATGTGAGTCAGTCATAGATGGAAGGTCATTCTTTGAAGGACACCCCCCCCCAAAAAAAAAAACCATGATAACTATCAGAATTAAATTATCACTGAACTTCTTTACGAATGTAACCTTTAGAAGAATTGCCAATTAAAAGATATCAAATATGTCAACTAGTTCAAGATTGGCACTTACAGATTGTTCTGCTTTTGATTATTTACATGATTTTGTTATAATTTCCTAAAATTAAAATTTTAATTTTGCTAAATTTGATTTTTTACTACCGATCATGCAATTGCTTTAGCTTAGAGAACCTAGGCATCGCAAAAACGATATATATGTTTCCCGTATCAAGGTTAGAACGCACTTGCGACGCAGTGGAAGACTTCTCCATGACGTTACGCAATATTAGTCAGTATGCACATGAGGTCATGTTTAGCCAAGATAAGCAAGTCACTTATAGAAAGAAAAGGGAAAAATGTATTTTCACTCTATCATTCATTATCAAGCGCAGAGCAGCAACAAATCTCCAAGATGTCGTGCGGGGCCATTCAGTAGACTGTTTGCATATGACGTCATACAACATAAGTCGGCTGTGCAGGTGTTATCTCTGATAATGGTGTTCCGTCTATTTAAGGATGTGAACTGTTTGAGTATTACATTTCTTTTAAAATGGATATCTTGACATAGCTTAGGGTCCACGAAATTGAAAATCATTAAAATAAATGCATAGGTTTGTGTGCATTTTATTGTGTTACTCTTAGTTGAATAAGTAAGGATCATTGCATAGAAAGGTATAGAGTAAAGTACCTTGTCATTGATTGTCGATACAATTATATCTAAATGAGTTTGTAAAACTTCATCAAATCTGCACAGGTTGAAGATCAAAGACTCCTTTTATCAAAAGCACAAAGAAATTGGTATGTTGCTGGGTGACTTATTTTCAGTATGACACAATTATTGAGATTATATCGGTTTTCCACGACAGAAAGCCTGTGCGGCCAATTTACGGCTGTCGTAAGTCAATAAAGATTTCACAAGGTCTCATATAATATTCGTTTACTTCATCATTTTCTTTCATATGACTGTCATTGCGATTAATACAATACTATAAGGTTTTTTAAAAAATTTTGCATTATATAGAAAGAAACAAAGTTGAAGCCACGTCATTTTACTTACAATATCTCTTGGAGTTCATACACCACGATACAAATAGGCAACAAATGACGTCATACCCATGACGTCATAATGTAGTGATCATTTCATTTCTAGCGGCGCATTAAGTTTTGACTTTAGAAAAGTAAACTTCTTTAATAAGTGAAATTTGAGTCATAGGTGTCTGTGGAATCTTTTGTGTGATATTTGTAAACAAGAAAGCCCACGATATCCGCCATTATTGAACTAATTTTTAACTGTAAAAAGTACTAAATCCTGAATGCTATCCAAGTTGTATATTTAAATAGGACTTCGTTTATAGTAAAAGTCATACAGGTCATGTATGTGTTCAGTGTTCAGTAACGACTATTTCAGTAACGGGTGTCCTTTTTGAGAACTTGATTACACATACCTTTAAATTGCGATTATTCACTTTATTTGGATCCTCATACATCCATATTTAGTTGGAAGGTCATTATTTACACGCCCCGAGAAACACATACGACAAAACTCAATGTTTTTTGGCCACCATTGTAAAAGTCCATAGTGATCAATAATTTTCGTCTGGAAGTTTCTTGATGACAGTTAAGGTGCAGAGTATTCAATAATCAGGATTGAATAGACTTTGGTTAAACTCTATTAGTAATAAATTTTAGAACAACAATTAATATTTAATTTAAGATGAGTAAATGCGCCTACATGACCACATTGACAGACACTTGAGAATATCTCTACAAACTAAAGTACAAGTCAGGCAGGTCTCGTACGCGTGCAGCACCTATTATTTCATATACAGTCAGTGGCGGCGCGAGGGTTCGAGGCGCCTGGGGGATATGTTCTTTACTGGCGCCCCTACTTTGCCACATAGAACAGTTTTTATGTCAGTTGCCAATCTCCATCCACACACCAACCCCCTCTAAATATAAGTTTTGTGAAGAACTGCCGCGGTTACACTAAGGTGAGGTGAAATAGTATGAAAATTTCAGCTGCAAAAAAAAGTGTTCCCGACTGGCCCCCCTCCCCACCCCCCACCCCTCGTCGCCTAGGATCCCGGGGCAATTGCCCCACCCCCGCCATTCCCCCTCGCAACGCAACTGTTTATTGTTGTCATTTTTGAGCATTTGATTATACATACCTTTAAATGGCGATTATTCAGCTTATTTCGCTGATCGTCGATCAATATTCCTTGCAAAATTATTATAGAACCCACCCCAGGAAATACATTTGACAACATCAATGTTAAAAAGTACGCGGACATAAAACCAAGAGGTGTGAACTAGCGTAAACCGGAATTAACGTCAAGCTTGGATGTCACAATGAAAACGCCGTGTATTGGGAAAAATAAATTGTACTGACATTCGCTTTTCTTGAACCAGACTAATGCCCAATTACCATAGTCGAAGTACACATTGATCGATAATTTTTCGTTTGGAAGTTTTGTGGTAAAAACTAAGATGCAGATCACTGAACAATCAGGCATTAACATAGTTTGGGAGAAATTAGTATAGCATTTTAGAACAACAATTAATATTTTATTTAAGATAAAAAAGGACGCCTACATGACCATGTTTACGTACAATGTAGCAAAAACAACGGACAGATGTAAAGGAGCATTAAGAGATGAGAGGTTCTGTACACACTGTCTGATTGTTGAAGACGAATCAAGAACAAACAAGAATACCAGCCAAGGTAAATAACGGATATGTTAGTGTCTTTGACACGCTAAAAGTTTTCGCAACAAATTACCCATAGAAAAAAAAATCGGGCAAATATGATATCCAATCAGCCGTCCACCGTCTTGAAAAATATTTTGAACGATTGTCGCCATCGCTTTAGATAAAAAGCCAGTGAGAAGCCTGAGGTGTTCCAAATGCCCATGACATAAATTGCCGAAATTGAATATTGATCTGCGTCTTAAAAACGGGCATGCGTGCGGCAGTGAGGTAGTGCATGTCATGGATTGTGTGCAATGTTGCGTAACACATCCTACAGCATTTACTGAATTTTCATACCTTCATGTTATTGTGCAGATATGCACAGCGATATCAGAAATTATATGTATCCTTGGGGCGAGGGAATTAGGATATTGGTACGAAGAGGGTGACAGAGTGGGAGGGTGGGAGGATATACTTGTACGAAAATCTCAGGGACAATGCGTTTTCACAGCAGTAATTTAACCTAGACAACCAAATAATGTGCTACAACTACTATTACTACTACTACTGTTACTACTACTACTACTACCATATATATATATTGCATGTGATATACCACAAAGGTATTCAAAAAGTACATACAGATACAGACCAGCAAAGAGACAGACAGACAGACATACAGAAAGAAAGAAAGAAAAAACGGATAGGCATACAGTGATAACAGACAGCAAGGCGCCTTGCACTTAATATTGTACTGGTGATTCTGATAAATCACAAAGATTAGATTTTTATTAATATCTGAAGCCTTTGAATAAGGCCCAGTTCCCACATTTGTAGGAGAAGGATAATATTTTGGGAGTTTGAACTTATTATCTTAAGCGGTGTAGGAAGAGTTACGTCTTAACTTAATAATTCTTATACATATGATCGTACAAGATCAAATGGTCCATGGCGTTGTAAAGGGTGGGGACAGCAAATTATAAACAATGGATAAACTAATAAATGAGAGAAGTAATGAATGAAAGAACACTATTTGACAACAAACTGATAGCTTAATCAAATAATAAATGGATTGCCTAACGTGTCGGTTTAGGTGATTGTATGCCATTGAAAGGATGCGTGAAACGCATGATCACGTACAAAACATCATAACGCGATCAACTGATTCCTTTCCATTTTACCATCGATTAGGTAAATAAATAGGAACATTTAGGAATTTAAATATGAATTGCGGTACAATCCACACATACCTAGATTAACAAAAATAGACCCTTCCATCTTACTTTTGACTTTGTGAACGATTCGTGGTCGGATAGCAAATAAATAAATAATTAGTAATCAATTGAGAAAGTGTAAGTACATTCCTCATCTATATTAATTGTGTGAGTTTTTGATTCAAGTCCCTTTAGGAATACTTGAATAATATTTCCAGGCATGTTTTCTTAGCAGTCTGTCACCGTCGTATATATGACAAAGAAGATAACTTCGTGAAACCGAAAGAGCTATGCTACTTATATAGTGTGTACTTTCCAGAAAATTCCCACTTGACAACGATCTTTAAATAACTTATTGGAAAATAATCTTCTTTTAGCTTTGTATACCTAATGTTAATTGAAGGCAATATTTATTTAAAATGATTTGTTAGCAATCCCCCATTCGGCTTTGAAGTCTTTTTATTGAAACAAGTAGATGACTTTTTTATACCTTAATATGACATGCAAAAATATAGCTGGATCATTACAGTGGTTACATGGTCAATCGCTCTCTTTCATGTACACATATGCAATCCTTTAACCTATCAATTGATTCATTCATACATATGTACAGCCATCCATCCTTCAAAACCAAATTCCAATCCATGCATCACCTGTATTCATTTCTTCTATAGGCCAGTTTTCAGGCTGATAAATAATAATAATAATAATAATAATAATAATAATAACAATAATAATCATAATAAAAACAATAATATCAAAGTCTTCATTTCATATATAAATCAATTCATTGATCGTTACTCTATCATTCGCATTTGAACCTTTATATAAAATCATCAACCTATACTTTATCCTTGTGCACTTAAGTATGATATTTCATGTTTATTCCGTTACAAACGTATTGATTACAGAATAGTTTGTCGTTAACCTTTGTTCCTGTGTGTAATAGTTGCCTTATGTTTACTTCAATTCATTCATTACCATTTGTTGTGTCTGAATATTAAATACGATATTGAAACAGACCAAAGTTAGGGCTTTATTTGTACTGGAACGTTGACAAAAGATTGGGTTTACCTTCGAAATTACCAATGTAGTTTCCCACCTAAATATAGCTCGGTGTATTATGAATTGATCACGAACATGACGGGTGCAAAGACATCTTCAAAGTACACGAAGTGTAACTGTCAAACGGTGACTCTCATAGAGGACATTCAAATATATATATATATATATATATATATATATATATATATATATATATATATATATATATATATATATATACTTCAGAGCCAGAGTACCGATTTTTGAAATATGTGCTTGCACATGCATTGTTACAATAATTAGCACATATGGAAATTACATGTTCCTAAAAAATAAAAATGGCAAGGTGTGTGCCATTCCAAAATACCATTAATTGTGGGTAGAAGAATCGTTTATGGAAAGGATTAATGTACATTTTCAGAACTAAGTAGTTATATATTGGGTATCCGTGCTTCAAAATATTTTATTTATGTAATAGAGAAAGATTCTATACATCGTTGTTCTTATATCACACAATCGACAGACTACCAGCAAAAGTAATTCTAGTTTTTCGATAGACCTTGTGTACAAAATCTATCAGCTCTTGACATTCCTTCGTATCTGTCCATTCTTATTGCTGGTTTATGTAGAGATATTCTAAATTAAGTCGTATTTAAATATGCAAGTTAAATAGCATTCAGGTTTTACTATACATTTACACTAGAAAAAGTCAAAAGTAAGGAAGAGTCTGTAATAGTTTCAGACCGATTCAGAAATAAATAATCGTTTGGGCATTCGGTTATGGGAGAGACAGAAAACTGCTTTTGTCGCCAATGCATTGTTCCAGCAACACACATCCGAAGCCATGACTAGACATAGAGGACGTACTGCAGTGTTTTGCAATACTAGGGCACCAACAATAAACTGCCAACAAATCCAGCAATTTCCACATTCATGATATTTTTATTACTTAGAGTGACTGCTTCCTATAACAGATCCCAAGCAGCTTGTGAAATTTCTTCTTTGAAACAGAATTTCGTGGATAAACGGGGAAATTAATTCAAAGATTTAATCATTCGGACTCAGTTATTACTTTGTTTTATTTGAGAGTACCTTAAATACGAGTAAACACACTGGGGAGGTGGGATATTAATGCGCATGTTTCGAAATCGTCTGAAATCTGAATAAAGTATGAGACGCTCTTTGCACTGGAAATGCTCTTTATTGCTAACATTGCCTAATAAAATGTCCTTCTCTGTTGAACTGGACGGAAATAACAGTAAGCGAAATAAACCACATTTTCGAGAACATGAAAATAGCATCCTTTAAATCATATTTAACCAAACTTTTCAATATACTTTGACAATTCACAATCAATGTAAACTTGAGGTAACACAAACATTTTTGCATAAGATAATTGATATTCCATCACATACATACACATGTAATGTTGTTCGTCTTTCGAATTTGAAGATGACCATGACATCACTAACTGATTTGGTTTCTCTGAATACGTGAGCGGCTGATCAGGCCAATTTGTGCTCTAAACTGTCTGTGCCATACTAGACAAGAGATGCCGCTTGGGGTTGCTTGATCAATGGAGGATGTGCTACAGTTCTGAGATTTAGACTGTTCGCGCTTCTGCACTGCTTCTGCAATTCTCCTCAGTTCAAAGTCTGTAGGTCCAGTATGGATGAAATTGCTCCAGATGGAGCGAGCCTGTGCGAGATCTTCTGAAGATTCAGGGTCAATGTTGAAGTATTACAAGAATGACTTGAGGGAAACCTTGAAGCGTTTCTAATGATCACCATGAGGTCTTTTTCCCTCCTTCAGCTCACCATAGAAGATCTTTGATAGTCGCTCTTCTGACATCCTGGTGACCTGGCCTGCCCATCTTATCTGAGATTTCATCAGCAGAGTGTGGATGCTTGGAATGCTTGCCCGTGTAAGAATCTCACTGTCTGGGACCCTGTCCTGCCGTCTTATCTTCATCAATTTCCTCAGGCAGCCCATGTGACAATGGTTTAGCTTCTTGGTATGGCGTCTGTACACGGTCCAGGTTTTGCATGCTTTCTGCAGAGTTGGCAACACAATAGCTTTGTAGACCTTTAGTTTTGTTTGTAGACTGATGCCTCGGTGCTCCCATACATTTGCGTGTTATTTGCCAAAGGCCACACTTGCTTTAGCAATACCGGCGTTGGTTTCATTGTCGATGTGGACTAGGTGAACTTGTCCAGTGCCATGAGGGTTTGGCCATTTACTGTAATGGTAGGCTCTAAGCAAGACTCTCCTGGTGCAGGTTGGGTGCATCACCTCTGTATTCTTGATACTGATTGTGAGACCGAAATTGTCACATACTGAAGAGAAATTGTCCATACTTTGTTACATGTCAGACTCAGATTTGGCATACAGGGAAGAGTCGTCAACAAATAGGAGATCCCGAACGGTCACTTCCTGTAACTTTGTCTTTGCCCGTAGTTTCCTCAGATTGAAGAGCTTGCCACCAGTCCGGTATCTGATGTCAATCCCAGTGTCATAGTCAAGGAATGCATCAGTAACCATGGCAGAGAAAATCATACTGAAGAGGGTTGAGGGTAACACACAGCCTTGTTTGACTCCATTGGTGACTGGAAATGATTCAGAGTACTCACCTTCGTCCACGAAACGAGCTGTATGCCATCATGGAATTGCTGAACCATTACTATGAATTTCTCTGGGCAACCAAATTTTGCCATGATTTTCTGGAGGCCCCCACGACTGACTGTGTTAAAGACTTTTGTCAGGTCGATGAATGTCGTGTACAGGTTGGAATTCTGTTCCTGGCATTTTTCCTGGAATGGAAGAGCTGCAAGCACCATGTATGTGGTCCCTCGTCCTTTCCTGAAACCACACTGACTTTCACGCAGGAGCCCAGGATTAATGTGATGCACAAGGCAATTCAGCATAATTCTGGCGATGATTTCGCAGACTATTGACAGCTTGTTCAAGTCGACAATGGATGCATCCTTGTACACCCGGGTATAGTTGTTTGAGTCCACATTGATTGGAAGAGTCCAGTTAGTTTCTGTGCATTGTGCGAGCTTCCGGTTGTGTAAGCTTCTGCTGGTATAGCATCTGCTCCAGGTGCTTTGCCACTTGACAAGTCAATTGCTTCTCAGTTTCAGTCAGAGTTGGATGATCAGCAAGTAATCCGTTAATTTCCACTTGGGGTAGTCGATCAATTAGCTCCTAACTGATAGATGATTGTTGATTGAGGATGTTGTTGAACTGTTCTGCCCATCTTTGTAGTAGTATCTTTTCTTTGTTAGTGACCAGTGTGGTGCTGTCAGCATTCAGTAATGGAGATGTTTCTGATGATTGTGGCCCGTAGATTATCTTCAAAGCATAATAGAAGTTCTTCATGTTATTCATGTCTGCGTAGGACTCAATCTCATGTATACCTCGTTGCTCAGCCATGAGTCTTGCAACTCTCTGAGTTTGCATTAGACAGTTCTCTTGATGTTGATGAAAGCTGCCTTCTTAAATGATAAAGTACTGTCTTCTAAACAGGCATTTAGTAGCTGATGTTTCTCATTCAATGGTCTCTGTATGACAGTATCGTTCTCATCAAAACAATCTTGATGTTTGCATGTAGTAGTATAGACAGTTTTGGATGCAGCTGAGTACACAGAGTCTCTGAAGGATGCTCAGTTTCCCACGACATTTTCGGCGTTCACATCAATCGTTTTTAGTTGGCTGCACAGTTTTAGTAATTATAATAATAATATTATTATTATTATTATTATTATTATTATTACTATTATTATTATTATTATTATTATTATTTACTTAATATTTCATATGTTATTTATTTCATTTAAATTCATTCCGGTTAATTGAACATGGAAAGGTATTGCGTATAGCACTGTTAACTCTATTGAGCATTTTCCATCGAAATAACGACTCAAACTTTATTCAGATTTGAAAACATTTCGCTCTCTCTCTCTCTCTCTAAATGCAAATTCTGAAAGACCTCTAAACCCGGCATTGTTCTGAAAATATTACAAACAGTTCCAAAATTCAGTTTTATTCACAGTGTAAATGTAATCTAACTGGTATGAAAATCAAATGCTTAGATATAATTTAAATATAATATCTTAGCACAAAATCTACTAACAGCCACTAGCGGATGGGTAGGAAGAGAGACAGAGAGGTTTGTACGCATTGACTATCGAAAAAATTGCTCGTTACTAAAGGTGAATTACTTTTGCTCTGTTATTGTTCGTTGTGTGCTAAAAGAAGAAATATGCAGGTAATCTTTCCACAATCCGTGAATGAAAAATTTAGAAGCACAGATACTGTCTGAATACGTTGTTCTGAACATGCAAAATACTTCTTTCTTTAAACAAGTCTTCTGTGCACAATTAATGATACTTTGGTATGTCACACACCTTGCCATTTTTATTTAATAATAACACGTCCTTATTGCTGAGTCCACACAGTGGGTTGCAAGATACAATCGTCATCAACATTTAAATAAGAATTTATATTTAAGTTTTTTGTTTGCATATATTTTCTAAACACCTTAATATATTCTCTTTATAATTTACACGAATCATTAGGAAGCTAAGATAATTCAGAGTACCACATGCTCGTTTGCCTATTTAACCTTGAGGTCAAGGCAATTCTTTGACCATGCGGTCAAAGTCACAATATTATAACTTTTGTGTTAAGATTTTGGTTGTGTGGTGTTTCTAATTTTTTCCAAAATTTCTTGATAGACCATCATCATATTTGGCGTTATTATTATGAATTTAAGACAATTATTTTACGACACACTCGCTTTGACCCTGGGGTCAAGATACCAGCTATGGAAAATTTGCGTCAAGGTTTTCGTTAAAGTTGTATTGTGTTGCTTTATTCCTAAAACAGCATTGGTGGGTTTTCTTCATACTTGGGACAAATCATTATGAAGATTCTCGACACGCTTGCTCTCCACCTTTGACACTGGAGTCAAATTCACGCGTATTATAGCAATTCTTTTGTCGTAGGCTGCACGTGCAAGTCCTGGCCTTCTCGTGATGTATAACTAATTCTTGCAAAATGCATGTGCATACACAAATAAAACATATAATGTGAACATGAATCTTCCGTCCTTTATGAGAGTCACTGAAAAAAGTCGACCGTGACATAGCTAAGAGAAAATGGTATGATACGATTTACAACTGCTTCAAAATCCATTGCTGATGGTGGACCAATAATAAACCTTAGTAGCTTTTTCAAAAGCATAAAGCAACAGTAAGGGCAGAGCTTAAAGTTCTACTAAAATATTTATGGGGTTGGGTTGTAAGATACTGCTATATATGGAGTTTGTTGTTGTGATTCATTTTGATCGTTCATTGTTCGTTTTAACTTCTTGTACAACAGGATGTTGAATAGTCTGTGAAGACAAAACTTTTGTTGTAAATCAAATGATTAAGATTCCTTAAACAGCTACTCCACTACCTATCAAACAATATATCGTGCCATATGGCCTTATTTCTTTCACATAAGTGTGATTTTAGCATCTTGTGATGTGCATGACACTTTGTGCCCATGTGCTGAAGGCATACTTTGCATAGTCTTCAACATTTTTGACTCTTTTTCTACTTTATTTAAACGTTTTGTGTCGCCTTTTTTTAATTCATGTGAATATTTTTCAAGTTGTTTTCCAAGTTGAACTGCACGTAGATCTTTTTGTTTTTGTAAGGTGACCTTTCCAGGTTCTTTGCTAACCATGTTTTCGTTTTGCTTTTTGTCTTGTTTGCCTTTCATTTAATTTACCAGGAAGGTTATTAAATAATACAATATGAATCTGAATAAAGATTAATTGCAAAATGATTTACAAAACACGAAAAAGCTAAATCATGCAAGATGGCTAACTTCGCCATTGAGAAAACTTTCAACAGAATTTTCGAATTTATTTTCCATATTCAACTTCATAGCATAGTAAGGAGCTAATCATGTACTGATAATCATTGTAACAATTATGGTTAAAGGCAATGATGCATCAAAAGCAAAGCAGCTGCTACACTATTATTAATCAATCATATTTTCAGTATTTTCTGATGCTCTATTTTAAGTTTATCTTTTGAAATCAATATGTTTGAAAGTTATCAAATTAGCACCCAATGCATATACAGACAGGTCTAGCCTAAATGACAAAACTCCGGTGAAGAATCTAATTCCGTTTGATGACATGTAGTCTTCTTTCAGTTTAATTTGAAAGCTGTCCAAGTTGTTGATTGGAATAAGTATGATAATTGTTGATGGCACATTGTAAATAAAGACATTTAACAATGATTTGGAAATTTCAGAAGCTCTTGCCTTTACTAAGATCATGCATATTCTTCATTTGTTTCTCGTCCATTATTTTTCCAACAAACTGTTTTTCAATCATGTTTTTAAGTGTTATCTATTTACATGTTTCATTTGCAATAGCTGTGTTCAGTTCCTGGTTGTACTCTTTAAGTTCTGCAGAAATAGGGCTATTCACCTTTGGTGATACTACGTAATTGCTATTTTTGGTTTCTATTAATCCCAGTTCTTTTTCTTTGTGTGAATTATCTATTTCTTTGCTATTTAAATTACCCAAATATGGCGAGGGTGGTGGACATTTTTAAATGAAAGAATTTAAAAATTCTGCATATGATGATGAGAATGTGCTAGATACACCAACAGATTCAAATGTACGATACTGGAATCTTGGTGGTGGTTTTGCAGACCAAGGTCTATAACGTTTTAAAGATATTTTTTCAGGCCACTTTACTAATATTTCCCTCCGAATTCTTGCTTTGTACAAATGGGACATAATGGAATGTCTTGGTATGAAGGAATCACAGAGCAAATGAAAGCAAACAAACTTAGAATATAAAACAAAGGATTATATTATGCACATTCGATGGAAATTTAGTTTAAATTACGAATAAAGTCAGCATCAACTCTATGCTAGCACCCAGCAGTATAGCAGGCAAAACTGGTAGGAACTTGTTAATCAAACTAGGTTGGAGAAAACAAAGCGATTGATGGATGGTTCCTCTCGACTCTATTCGTGAAAGTTTCACCGTCGAGAATGCACAACCTAAATTGAATAGCGTGTCTGAAAGAGAATATCTGCATGTATCTTCTGCTGTAGGTGCTGTTTCTTTTGCTTTTTGTACATATTAACATCAGCTTTCATAGACTTTGTTCTGGATTTGACAACTTCTAAGGCATTTATATATTTTATATATTTATATATTTCCTTAATTATTATTCCTCTTCTGTAATGAGTAATCATTTCACTGGAGGTGGAAGCTCCCAGCTTAAACTTCTTCCATGGTAATCTTCAAATATAATGTTTTCTTTTCTTACGTGTACATCAAACGGTTCATTTGTGTCTATTATTTGCATCTCTTTTCCTCAGGGGCTTGCATTTGTTACCTTTGTACAGCAGAAGATACATGCAGATATTCTCTTTCAGACACGCTATTCAATTTAGGTTGTGCATTCTCGACGGTGAAACTTTCACGAATAGAGTCGAGAGGAACCATCCATCAATCGCTTTGTTTTCTCCAACCTAGTTTGATTAACAAGTTCCTACCAGTTTTGCCTGCTATACTGCTGGGTGCTAGCATAGAGTTGATGCTGACTTTATTCGTAATTTAAACTAAATTTCCATCGAATGTGCATAATATAATCCTTTGTTTTATATTCTAAGTTTGTTTGCTTTCATTTGCTCTGTGATTCCTTCATACCAAGACATTCCATTATGTCCCATTTGTACAAAGCAAGAATTCGGAGGGAAATATTAGTAAAGTGGCCTGAAAAAATATCTTTAAAACGTTATAGACCTTGGTCTGCAAAACCACCACCAAGATTCCAGTATCGTACATTTGAATCTGTTGGTGTATCTAGCACATTCTCATCATCATATGCAGAATTTTTAAATTCTTTCATTTAAAAATGTCCACCACCCTCGCCATATTTGGGTAATTTAAATAGCAAAGAAATAGATAATTCACACAAAGAAAAAGAACTGGGATTAATAGAAACCAAAAATAGCAATTACGTAGTATCACCAAAGGTGAATAGCCCTATTTCTGCAGAACTTAAAGAGTACAACCAGGAACTGAACACAGCTATTGCAAATGAAACATGTAAATAGATAACACTTAAAAACATGATTGAAAAACAGTTTGTTGGAAAAATAATGGACGAGAAACAAATGAAGAATATGCATGATCTTAGTAAAGGCAAGAGCTTCTGAAATTTCCAAATCATTGTTAAATGTCTTTATTTACAATGTGCCATCAACAATTATCATACTTATTCCAATCAACAACTTGGACAGCTTTCAAATTAAACTGAAAGAAGACTACATGTCATCAAACGGAATTAGATTCTTCACCGGAGTTTTGTCATTTAGGCTAGACCTGTCTGTATATGCATTGGGTGCTAATTTGATAACTTTCAAACATATTGATTTCAAAAGATAAACTTAAAATAGAGCATCAGAAAATACTGAAAATATGATTGATTAATAATAGTGTAGCAGCTGCTTTGCTTTTGATGCATCATTGCCTTTAACCATAATTGTTACAATGATTATCAGTACATGATTAGCTCCTTACTATGCTATGAAGTTGAATATGGAAAATAAATTCGAAAATTCTGTTGAAAGTTTTCTCAATGGCGAAGTTAGCCATCTTGCATGATTTAGCTTTTTCGTGTTTTGTAAATCATTTTGCAATTAATCTTTATTCAGATTCATATTGTATTATTTAATAACCTTCCTGGTAAATTAAATGAAAGGCAAACAAGACAAAAAGCAAAACGAAAACATGGTTAGCAAAGAACCTGGAAAGGTCACCTTACAAAAACAAAAAGATCTACGTGCAGTTCAACTTGGAAAACAACTTGAAAAATATTCACATGAATTAAAAAAAGGCGACACAAAACGTTTAAATAAAGTAGAAAAAGAGTCAAAAATGTTGAAGACTATGCAAAGTATGCCTTCAGCACATGGGCACAAAGTGTCATGCACATCACAAGATGCTAAAATCACACTTATGTGAAAGAAATAAGGCCATATGGCACGATATATTGTTTGATAGGTAGTGGAGTAGCTGTTTAAGGAATCTTAATCATTTGATTTACAACAAAAGTTTTGTCTTCACAGACTATTCAACATCCTGTTGTACAAGAAGTTAAAACGAACAATGAACGATCAAAATGAATCACAACAACAAACTCCATATATAGCAGTATCTTACAACCCAACCCCATAAATATTTTAGTAGAACTTTAAGCTCTGCCCTTACTGTTGCTTTATGCTTTTGAAAAAGCTACTAAGGTTTATTATTGGTCCACCATCAGCAATGGATTTTGAAGCAGTTGTAAATCGTATCATACCATTTTCTCTTAGCTATGTCACGGTCGACTTTTTTCAGTGACTCTCATAAAGGACGGAAGATTCATGTTCACATTATATGTTTTATTTGTGTATGCACATGCATTTTGCAAGAATTAGTTATACATCACGAGAAGGCCAGGACTTGCACGTGCAGCCTACGACAAAAGAATTGCTATAATACGCGTGAATTTGACTCCAGTGTCAAAGGTGGAGAGCAAGCGTGTCGAGAATCTTCATAATGATTTGTCCCAAGTATGAAGAAAACCCACCAATGCTGTTTTAGGAATAAAGCAACACAATACAACTTTAACGAAAACCTTGACGCAAATTTTCCATAGCTGGTATCTTGACCCCAGGGTCAAAGCGAGTGTGTCGTAAAATAATTGTCTTAAATTCATAATAATAACGCCAAATATGATGATGGTCTATCAAGAAATTTTGGAAAAAATTAGAAACACCACACAACCAAAATCTTAACACAAAAGTTATAATATTGTGACTTTGACCGCATGGTCAAAGAATTGCCTTGACCTCAAGGTTAAATAGGCAAACGAGCATGTGGTACTCTGAATTATCTTAGCTTCCTAATGATTCGTGTAAATTATAAAGAGAATATATTAAGGTGTTTAGAAAATATATGCAAACAAAAAACTTAAATATAAATTCTTATTTAAATGTTGATGACGATTGTATCTTGCAACCCACTGTGTGGACTCAGCAATAAGGACGTGTTATTATTAAATAAAAATGGCAAGGTGTGTGACATACCAAAGTATCATTAATTGTGCACAGAAGACTTGTTTAAAGAAAGAAGTATTTTGCATGTTCAGAACAACGTATTCAGACAGTATCTGTGCTTCTAAATTTTTCATTCACGGATTGTGGAAAGATTACCTGCATATTTCTTCTTTTAGCACACAACGAACAATAACAGAGCAAAAGTAATTCACCTTTAGTAACGAGCAATTTTTTCGATAGTCAATGCGTACAAACCTCTCTGTCTCTCTTCCTACCCATCCGCTAGTGGCTGTTAGTAGATTTTGTGCTAAGATATTATATTTAAATTATATCTAAGCATTTGATTTTCATACCAGTTAGATTACATTTACACTGTGAATAAAACTGAATTTTGGAACTGTTTGTAATATTTTCAGAACAATGCCGGGTTTAGAGGTCTTTCAGAATTTGCATTTAGAGAGAGAGAGAGAGAGCGAAATGTTTTCAAATCTGAATAAAGTTTGAGTCGTTATTTCGATGGAAAATGCTCAATAGAGTTAACAGTGCTATACGCAATACCTTTCCATGTTCAATTAACCGGAATGAATTTAAATGAAATAAATAACATATGAAATATTAAGTAAATAATAATAATAATAATAATAATAATAATAATAATAATAATAATAATAATAATAATAATATTATTATTATTATTATAATTACTAAAACTGTGCAGCCAACTAAAAACGATTGATGTGAACGCCGAAAATGTCGTGGGAAACTGAGCATCCTTCAGAGACTCTGTGTACTCAGCTGCATCCAAAACTGTCTATACTACTACATGCAAACATCAAGATTGTTTTGATGAGAACGATACTGTCATACAGAGACCATTGAATGAGAAACATCAGCTACTAAATGCCTGTTTAGAAGACAGTACTTTATCATTTAAGAAGGCAGCTTTCATCAACATCAAGAGAACTGTCTAATGCAAACTCAGAGAGTTGCAAGACTCATGGCTGAGCAACGAGGTATACATGAGATTGAGTCCTACGCAGACATGAATAACATGAAGAACTTCTATTATGCTTTGAAGATAATCTACGGGCCACAATCATCAGAAACATCTCCATTACTGAATGCTGACAGCACCACACTGGTCACTAACAAAGAAAAGATACTACTACAAAGATGGGCAGAACAGTTCAACAACATCCTCAATCAACAATCATCTATCAGTTAGGAGCTAATTGATCGACTACCCCAAGTGGAAATTAACGGATTACTTGCTGATCATCCAACTCTGACTGAAACTGAGAAGCAATTGACTTGTCAAGTGGCAAAGCACCTGGAGCAGATGCTATACCAGCAGAAGCTTACACAACCGGAAGCTCGCACAATGCACAGAAACTAACTGGACTCTTCCAATCAATGTGGACTCAAACAACTATACCCGGGTGTACAAGGATGCATCCATTGTCGACTTGAACAAGCTGTCAATAGTCTGCGAAATCATCGCCAGAATTATGCTGAATTGCCTTGTGCATCACATTAATCCTGGGCTCCTGCGTGAAAGTCAGTGTGGTTTCAGGAAAGGACGAGGGACCACATACATGGTGCTTGCAGCTCTTCCATTCCAGGAAAAAATGCCAGGAACAGAATTCCAACCTGTACACGACATTCATCGACCTGACAAAAGTCTTTAACACAGTCAGTCGTGGGGGCCTCCAGAAAATCATGGCAAAATTTGGTTGCCCAGAGAAATTCATAGTAATGGTTCAGCAATTCCATGATGGCATACAGCTCGTTTCGTGGACGAAGGTGAGTACTCTGAATCATTTCCAGTCACCAATGGAGTCAAACAAGGCTGTGTGTTACCCTCAACCCTCTTCAGTATGATTTTCTCTGCCATGGTTACTGATGCATTCCTTGACTATGACACTGGGATTGACATCAGATACCGGACTGGTGGCAAGCTCTTCAATCTGAGGAAACTACGGGCAAAGACAAAGTTACAGGAAGTGACCGTTCGGGATCTCCTATTTGTTGACGACTCTTCCCTGTATGCCAAATCTGAGTCTGACATGTAACAAAGTATGGACAATTTCTCTTCAGTATGTGACAATTTCGGTCTCACAATCAGTATCAAGAATACAGAGGTGATGCACCAACCTGCACCAGGAGAGTCTTGCTTAGAGCCTACCATTACAGTAAATGGCCAAACCCTCATGGCACTGGACAAGTTCACCTAGTCCACATCGACAATGAAACCAACGCCGGTATTGCTAAAGCAAGTGTGGCCTTTGGCAAATAACACGCAAATGTATGGGAGCACCGAGGCATCAGTCTACAAACAAAACTAAAGGTCTACAAAGCTATTGTGTTGCCAACTCTGCAGAAAGCATGCAAAACCTGGACCGTGTACAGACGCCATACCAAGAAGCTAAACCATTGTCACATGGGCTGCCTGAGGAAATTGATGAAGATAAGACGGCAGGACAGGGTCCCAGACAGTGAGATTCTTACACGGGCAAGCATTCCAAGCATCCACACTCTGCTGATGAAATCTCAGATAAGATGGGCAGGCCAGGTCACCAGGATGTCAGAAGAGCGACTATCAAAGATCTTCTATGGTGAGCTGAAGGAGGGAAAAAGACCTCATGGTGATCATTAGAAACGCTTCAAGGTTTCCCTCAAGTCATTCTTGTAATACTTCAACATTGACCCTGAATCTTCAGAAGATCTCGCACAGGCTCGCTCCATCTGGAGCAATTTCATCCATACTGGACCTACAGACTTTGAACTGAGGAGAATTGCAGAAGCAGTGCAGAAGCGCGAACAGTCTAAATCTCAGAACTGTAGCACATCCTCCATTGATCAAGCAACCCCAAGCGGCATCTCTTGTCTAGTATGGCACAGACAGTTTAGAGCACAAATTGGCCTGATCAGCCGCTCACGTATTCAGAGAAACCAAATCAGTTAGTGATGTCATGGTCATCTTCAAATTCGAAAGACGAACAACATTACATGTGTATGTATGTGATGGAATATCAATTATCTTATGCAAAAATGTTTGTGTTACCTCAAGTTTACATTGATTGTGAATTGTCAAAGTATATTGAAAAGTTTGGTTAAATATGATTTAAAGGATGCTATTTTCATGTTCTCGAAAATGTGGTTTATTTCGCTTACTGTTATTTCCGTCCAGTTCAACAGAGAAGGACATTTTATTAGGCAATGTTAGCAATAAAGAGCATTTCCAGTGCAAAGAGCGTCTCATACTTTATTCAGATTTCAGACGATTTCGAAACATGCGCATTAATATCCCACCTCCCCAGTGTGTTTACTCGTATTTAAGGTACTCTCAAATAAAACAAAGTAATAACTGAGTCCGAATGATTAAATCTTTGAATTAATTTCCCGTTTATCCACGAAATTCTGTTTCAAAGAAGAAATTTCACAAGCTGCTTGGGATCTGTTATAGGAAGCAGTCACTCTAAGTAATAAAAATATCATGAATGTGGAAATTGCTGGATTTGTTGGCAGTTTATTGTTGGTGCCCTAGTATTGCAAAACACTGCAGTACGTCCTCTATGTCTAGTCATGGCTTCGGATGTGTGTTGCTGGAACAATGCATTGGCGACAAAAGCAGTTTTCTGTCTCTCCCATAACCGAATGCCCAAACGATTATTTATTTCTGAATCGGTCTGAAACTATTACAGACTCTTCCTTACTTTTGACTTTTTCTAGTGTAAATGTATAGTAAAACCTGAATGCTATTTAACTTGCATATTTAAATACGACTTAATTTAGAATATCTCTACATAAACCAGCAATAAGAATGGACAGATACGAAGGAATGTCAAGAGCTGATAGATTTTGTACACAAGGTCTATCGAAAAACTAGAATTACTTTTGCTGGTAGTCTGTCGATTGTGTGATATAAGAACAACGATGTATAGAATCTTTCTCTATTACATAAATAAAATATTTTGAAGCACGGATACCCAATATATAACTACTTAGTTCTGAAAATGTACATTAATCCTTTCCATAAACGATTCTTCTACCCACAAATTAATGGTATTTTGGAATGGCATCACACCTTGCCATTTTTATTTTTTAGGAACATGTAATTTCCATATGTGCTAATTATTGTAACAATGCATGTGCAAGCACATATTTCAAAAATCGGTACTCTGGCTCTGAAGTATATATATATATATATATATATATATATATATATATATATATATATATATATATATATATATATATTTGAATGTCCTCTATGAGAGTCACCGTTTGACAGTTACACTTCGTGTACTTTGAAGATGTCTTTGCACCCGTCATGTTCGTGATCAATTCATAATACACCGAGCTATATTTAGGTGGGAAACTACATTGGTAATTTCGAAGGTAAACCCAATCTTTTGTCAACGTTCCAGTACAAATAAAGCCCTAACTTTGGTCTGTTTCAATATCGTATTTAATATTCAGACACAACAAATGGTAATGAATGAAATTGAAGTAAACATAAGGCAACTATTACACACAGGAACAAAGGTTAACGACAAACTATTCTGTAATCAATACGTTTGTAACGGAATAAACATGAAATATCATACTTAAGTGCACAAGGATAAAGTATAGGTTGATGATTTTATATAAAGGTTCAAATGCGAATGATAGAGTAACGATCAATGAATTGATTTATATATGAAATGAAGACTTTGATATTATTGTTTTTATTATGATTATTATTGTTATTATTATTATTATTATTATTATTATTATTATTTATCAGCCTGAAAACTGGCCTATAGAAGAAATGAATACAGGTGATGCATGGATTGGAATTTGGTTTTGAAGGATGGATGGCTGTACATATGTATGAATGAATCAATTGATAGGTTAAAGGATTGCATATGTGTACATGAAAGAGAGCGATTGACCATGTAACCACTGTAATGATCCAGCTATATTTTTGCATGTCATATTAAGGTATAAAAAAGTCATCTACTTGTTTCAATAAAAAGACTTCAAAGCCGAATGGGGGATTGCTAACAAATCATTTTAAATAAATATTGCCTTCAATTAACATTAGGTATACAAAGCTAAAAGAAGATTATTTTCCAATAAGTTATTTAAAGATCGTTGTCAAGTGGGAATTTCTGGAAAGTACACACTATATAAGTAGGCATAGCTCTTTCGGTTTCACGAAGTTATCTTCTTTGTCATATATACGACGGTGACAGACTGCTAAGAAAACATGCCTGGAAATATTATTCAAGTATTCCTAAAGGGACTTGAATCAAAAACTCACACAATTAATATAGATGAGGAATGTACTTACACTTTCTCAATTGATACTAATTATTTATTTATTTGCTATCCGACCACGAATCGTTCACAAAGTCAAAAGTAAGATGGAAGGGTCTATTTTTGTTAATCTAGGTATGTGTGGATTGTACCGCAATTCATATTTAAATTCCTAAATGTTCCTATTTATTTACCTAATCGATGGTAAAATGGAAAGGAATCAGTTGATCGCGTTATGATGTTTTGTACGTGATCATGCGTTTCACGCATCCTTTCAATGGCATACAATCACCTAAACCGACACGTTAGGCAATCCATTTATTATTTGATTAAGCTATCAGTTTGTTGTCAAATAGTGTTCTTTCATTCATTACTTCTCTCATTTATTAGTTTATCCATTGTTTATAATTTGCTGTCCCCACCCTTTACAACGCCATGGACCATTTGATCTTGTACGATCATATGTATAAGAATTATTAAGTTAAGACGTAACTCTTCCTACACCGCTTAAGATAATAAGTTCAAACTCCCAAAATATTATCCTTCTCCTACAAATGTGGGAACTGGGCCTTATTCAAAGGCTTCAGATATTTAATAAAAATCTAATCTTTGTGATTTTATCAGAATCACCAGTACAATATTAAGTGCAAGGCGCCTTGCTGTCTGTTATCACTGTATGCCTATCCGTTTTTTCTTTCTTTCTTTCTGTATGTCTGTCTGTCTGTCTCTTTGCTGGTCTGTATCTGTATGTACTTTTTGAATACCTTTGTGGTATATCACATGCAATATATATATATGGTAGTAGTAGTAGTAGTAACAGTAGTAGTAGTAATAGTAGTTGTAGCACATTATTTGGTTGTCTAGGTTAAATTACTGCTGTGAAAACGCATTGTCCCTGAGATTTTCGTACAAGTATATCCTCCCACCCTCCCACTCTGTCACCCTCTTCGTACCAATATCCTAATTCCCTCGCCCCAAGGATACATATAATTTCTGATATCGCTGTGCATATCTGCACAATAACATGAAGGTATGAAAATTCAGTAAATGCTGTAGGATGTGTTACGCAACATTGCACACAATCCATGACATGCACTACCTCACTGCCGCACGCATGCCCGTTTTTAAGACGCAGATCAATATTCAATTTCGGCAATTTATGTCATGGGCATTTGGAACACCTCAGGCTTCTCACTGGCTTTTTATCTAAAGCGATGGCGACAATCGTTCAAAATATTTTTCAAGACGGTGGACGGCTGATTGGATATCATATTTGCCCGATTTTTTTTTTCTATGGGTAATTTGTTGCGAAAACTTTTAGCGTGTCAAAGACACTAACATATCCGTTATTTACCTTGGCTGGTATTCTTGTTTGTTCTTGATTCGTCTTCAACAATCAGACAGTGTGTACAGAACCTCTCATCTCTTAATGCTCCTTTACATCTGTCCGTTGTTTTTGCTACATTGTACGTAAACATGGTCATGTAGGCGTCCTTTTTTATCTTAAATAAAATATTAATTGTTGTTCTAAAATGCTATACTAATTTCTCCCAAACTATGTTAATGCCTGATTGTTCAGTGATCTGCATCTTAGTTTTTACCACAAAACTTCCAAACGAAAAATTATCGATCAATGTGTACTTCGACTATGGTAATTGGGCATTAGTCTGGTTCAAGAAAAGCGAATGTCAGTACAATTTATTTTTCCCAATACACGGCGTTTTCATTGTGACATCCAAGCTTGACGTTAATTCCGGTTTACGCTAGTTCACACCTCTTGGTTTTATGTCCGCGTACTTTTTAACATTGATGTTGTCAAATGTATTTCCTGGGGTGGGTTCTATAATAATTTTGCAAGGAATATTGATCGACGATCAGCGAAATAAGCTGAATAATCGCCATTTAAAGGTATGTATAATCAAATGCTCAAAAATGACAACAATAAAACAGTTGGGTTGCGTGGGGGAATGGGGGGGGTGGGGCAATTGCCCCGGGATCCTAGGCGACGAGGGGTGGGGGGTGGGGAGGGGGGCCAGTCGGGAACACTTTTTTTTGCAGCTGAAATTTTCATACTATTTCACCTCACCTTAGTGTAACCGCGGCAGTTCTTCACAAAACTTATATTTAGAGGGGGTTGGTGTGTGGATGGAGATTGGCAACTGACATAAAAACTGTTCTATGTGGCAAAGTAGGGGCGCCAGTAAAGAACATATCCCCCAGGCGCCTCGAACCCTCGCGCCGCCACTGACTGTATATGAAATAATAGGTGCTGCACGCGTACGAGACCTGCCTGACTTGTACTTTAGTTTGTAGAGATATTCTCAAGTGTCTGTCAATGTGGTCATGTAGGCGCATTTACTCATCTTAAATTAAATATTAATTGTTGTTCTAAAATTTATTACTAATAGAGTTTAACCAAAGTCTATTCTACCTTTAGATCATTGCTTACTCTTTTTTGTCTGAATATTACCATAACTTCTGGAAAACCTTCTCAGTTTGTGAAAGTGGATAAGTAGCTGGGACACAAATGCCGGCACATTTTCTCATGAAAGGAAGAAATTTACGTATAATGAGTGAATGTTCATAAAACGATAGTTAAAACTAATTTGGAGAGAAAGTAATATTTGAGAGAGCTGAAACACATTGGTAACTTTAAATCTAATTTGGAGAGCTGAAACACATGGGTAACTTTAAAATAGTAAGAACTTCTTTGGCGTGGGCACAACCAACTTTGAAAAAAGAATTTAAAAAAAACAAACAAAAACAAACAAACAAAGCACTATCCCACTTTCCTTACTACTACTTAATAAGGCATAATATAAAAATACACAGACACTGAAACACGTCCCAGACTACTGCATATAAACAAACAAACAAAAAGCATTAAATATTTCTAGTTTGTAGATGATGTAGACTATACCAGAAAGCAAAAACAAGTTTGAGACAGCGTCCCAAATAATGCCTTTTTCATCCGTTTTTATTGCTGTCAATTCTTTCCATGTCAGCCTCTATTTGTTTGAAATATATCAATTAGCTCTAGCTCTTTCTGTTATTCGTTGTCGAATGAAGAATCTGTTCAAACTTTAATCTATGTCAAGTAGTACAGGTGTTTTGCACGGTGTGGGGTTATGCAGTAATAAGGGAAGTGGTCTCTTTTTTTATTCTTTGTATTCAGTAGGAAGAGAAGTGGTCTCGTTTATTTTTGGTATTTTTTGTGCTTTTGCTTTTATGCAGTAGTCAGGATGTGTTTCAGTTTGTGTACGCAGTAATAAGGGAAGTGGGGTCGTTTTGAATTGTTTTATGGTGTTAAGAAGTAGGACGGGAAGTAGACTAGTATTTTGTTGTTGTTGTTGCTGTGGGTTTTTTTTCACACAGTAGTACGTGAAGTACGTCATTGCTATTTAAAATATATCTTTCAGCTCTCTCATATATTTCCCACTTTGGAGATATATTCTCTGTAGTGAATATTACATTTTGATTCATGATATGAATTTTATTATGGGTCATTTCACACGCACACACACACACACACACACACACACATGGAATGTACGATCAAGGACAAAACACATTGTAAAAAGATTAAAGATACGTGCAAAATGTAGTACGATTGTGATAGATAAGGAGAGATAAGAGACACGAGAGAGAGAGAGAGAGAGAGAGAGAGAGGGAGAGAGGGAGGGAGGGAGGGAGAGAGAGAATTCCCAATGCTTGTGGACAAGGCTAAATTTACTGAAACTAAAAATGGTACATCTAGTTCGGTTGAAGGTATTAGAAGAAACAAACTATATTATTGGATAGTTGTTCACGCCCTAAACATCAGTCAGATGTTATTTCAGACTGAGTATCATTATATCTATAATTGTATTGTATCTACAACTAAAATGTTTTAATTTTGGAATTTTGGTATGACATGTTAAGTGATAATGTGTTGCAATTTTATTTGAATCCTTGCTTGCCACAAAACCATATGTAAGATATGGCTTATCGAGTATACCTGATTCATTTGTTCATGGATAACGTAACCAGTATAGCAGACGAGAGAGAGAGAGAGAGAGAATCAATGTTAATGCTTTGTAAACGGTTGTTACTGTTTATTAATACAGTTTACAGTTCTGTCTTACAGTGAAGGCTATCATACATTTTATTCCTAGAACCAAAGATCCAATTTACACGTGTGACAGATAGGTTAGATCGAAACATGACTGCACTTCAAGGAATTTCAGTGAGCTAATTCTAGATTACGTGATTATTCAGTCGGAAAAGCCAGGAATACGCTTTCATCCATATACATGTAGATACATATAAGAACACATGAAACTGAGCAATATTTATAAATATGAGCAATACTAGCATGTGACGCGATACGAAGGTAAAATTACTTCTGAACTCAAAGTTAAACTTAGCAAGACTGCGATTGGTAGACCCATAGTTTAACTTACTCCATTACTGTGATTGAAACAGTTGTGTTCAAGCGCGAATACGTGAGTGTTTGTGTGTGCGTATGTGTTTCTTACTTTTGTGTTTTGTTTGAAAAATTTCCTAAATCTACATATTGGATTGTTTATTTACAGTATTTTATTATGCAACTTTGAAACTCACATTTGTAAGCTATAAAATCAGATGTGTAGATTTATTAGTCGCATGATTCCCTAGATGTCTTGATACAAGAAAATACAGTCAATACGAGAGTGTACTATGATTCATGATACAAGTGCAAGAAAATACAGTCATAGAGATCTCAAATGGGTAATGATTTAAAGCTGGAAACTATTCAACGAGTTCCAAGGCTCGCAAAGGCTGAAAATTATTCAACGAGTTTCATAAATTCAATATTAAATCTTTACCCATTTGAGATTCTGTTTATCACATAGTTTTTATTTTAGTGGACAAGTTTGGATAGAAAGAAGAATAGACGAATTTGGCATTCATTAAATTCTGGCTCAGACGCTGCACCTTTCAATTTTTGCGCATGAAAAAATAATCCCAGGCGCGAGTTGAATCAATAATGCACACTTTGATTACCAGTAACATTTAGAAGTAGATTTTTTTAAAAATTTTAATTCGAAGAGAAACTGTCCTTCCAAATCAATAGAACGTTTAACAAGGACAACAACACTTTTAAACACTGGATCTCCAATGGAAATTCCTGTGTGAGGTCACATAGTTTGCTCGCTTTGAGTAGTTGGCGCGCCATGTACATGGATTTCAATGGCACTGTTTACAATGTTTCTAACTAAAGTGTGATGATTTCACTAAAGTTGTATTCCAGTTGTTGGATATTCGTGTGAAGGGATGATGACTGGATGCAGAATCTTTACTAAATCTAGACTATACAGGAGTTACTGAGAATAAAAGAGTAATTCAAGATTTACTGTTTTTTTGTGACCGGATATTTGCATTACTTGATTTGGATGAATGCTATGGTTTGAAAGGTTTCTGTCAGTTAGGAGACCGGCATTTGTCCAGATTCTTCTCGAAACAGAGATGAGTTTATTTACTCCTGTAGGTTAACATTTAAACCACGCTTGTCCTGGGAGTGGGTAGCTACGATGTCGTAGCCTCGACATGGTCCACGAAGAAGGGGTACTAATATTAGTACTAGGGGGTGGGTACAGTGTATTAATGTTCTAGTTTTTTATTTGAACCCTACAGCCCTCTATCCATTGACCGATAATTTAATTTTATTTGTAACGAGCCCCTGTGGGGTAATTGGCCATATTCCGACAGACGTAACCTTTTTTTCTCAATGCCCCTTGGGCAATCGATTTGAAAAATGGCCACCAAAATGTTGATAGTAATAGTAAAAAAAAAAAGGTTCCAGAAGGCGGGGTGAGGAAAATTCCCACGGTCGTAGCCAATCAGGAAAGAGAATACTGCGCAAGAATTTTTTTATTTAAAGCTTAAAATGCAATAGCCTTGCAAAAGAAATTTATTTCAGTTACAAGTATCAGCTTTTATAAAAAGCGTGCCATTTTCAACTGAACCAATTGGATATCGGATCGAAATCCAGTGATGCATGGGTAACACTATGGATTGTACAGCAAATGTTTGTGAAGAATCGATCAGTGATACATGGGTCACACCCATAATGTTATAGCATAAGGTTTGTGAAGAATCAATTTAAGTTAAATTTAAAAACCTATTAGAATTCGTAATAGAAAATATGCTTAATGAAAATTACAGTTTGATGCGGAACAGTTCCTTGAACATGCATTTTCAAATGTTAATTGAAACACTTTAAGAACATTTAAAGCAAGATAAAAGTTATCCACAGCAAAGGCTGAGAATGCAGCAATGTATCATGGGAATATGAATAGGCTTTACACCCTAAAACTGGTCTCTCTCTCTCTCTCTCTCTCTCTCTCTCTCTCTCTCTCTCTCTCTCTCTAGGTTTCATTTGCTGATACGACGTTCTCTTTGCGTAAATCAAGAATAGGGGAACAAAACTAACTGGCAACAACTAATTACATTAGTGGTTGAATATACAGTGGCACCTAAGTAATTTAGCTGCACACTGGTAAGCTTTTTTAATACTAGAGGTATGGATAGGTTATCCCAGAGTATCTCCATCATTATTAGCAAAGGTGTCATGACTGTATGTCCGTCTATGGTAGATCTTATAGGATATATATTTTGTGCATACAACTTTGTACCAGTTTGGTTTGAGATTAAGTTCAAAGTCACAGTTGTTATTTTGGGGTGTCTAAATAGGACTAACTGTGCATGGACACCTACTTGACAAGTCTTAAAGTAAGTAATTTCGCGAGGAAAAAAACAACCCCCCCAAAAAAATAACCAACAAACACCCCCACCCCCCACCCCGCCTATTCATTGTCCATGTTCATTGACACTGATGTTTTTGCATATTTTGGGTCTCGCTTGATGAAACTTTACAACTGTCTTTCCACGATTTCTTTTGGTATTGATCTGTAAGGGTGTTCAACATGTAGCGTTTTACTGATTTCCACTCGTTTTGAAGGGGGTGGGGTGTGTGTGAAAATAAATGGGTGAAATACATGACAGAAAGGTTTTTCCAGAGACATATACAATCAAGGATTATAACTCCCCATCGATATCGCAATACCCCAAAAGATATAACGCCTACCTATCAAATATCTCGAGTGAAAACAAAGGAGTGGCCGAACAATGCTGATGTCTTTTGCTGCCTGTTTCAAAATTAAATTATAATCATTTAGTTAAGCACTTGTGTTTATCTTTTATTGAAAGGTTTAAGGAACTCGTCTGTGTAGTTTCTTTGTAATTGACAGTTAAGTTTTGCTTCAAATTGGTCTAAATGAAAAGAACGGCTGAACTTAAAGGCTGGTCTATGTTTAGATATGATACCTTTCTCCATATACGGCTTCTTTTTACTGCATGTTATAGGGCATGACTGATATGACGTAAATCAACATAAGACATCACACATTCATTGAAAGTCTGAAAAGGATCGGAATTCTAAAAGTTATGTTACTGGGTTTTAAAGTCATTCGATCGGCGTGGTTGACAGTATAAAGAATTTACTGCTCGTAAGAAGCACCCATCTCCACATAAGGCATTTTTGTCACTGCATGTTATATGATATAACTGACATAATGTAAATCAACATAAGATCGTGTTCCTTGGTGGAAAGTTTGAAAACATTGGAAATGTAGCATTTACGGTACGAGTTTTAAATTTAACAGTGTAAACAATTCACTTAATGTAAGAAGTACCATAGTGCGATTGAACGGGTAACTTCACGCGAGATCTATAGCTAACGCGATATAATACGAGAGGTGAGGGAGTTTACAATCCCTGTATGTATAAGACCCTGGTCTGAATGCAAATATTTATTTATACAATTTCTGTGGCCTCGTAAAAACATAAAATATATTCATGTTGATAATTTTATTGCAATGTTCTGCAGTGGACAGATTTTCATCAGACGTGGCGCATTCAGGCACGTGGACCTGGACCGACGCTATTTAATGCTACGTTAAGACCTCAGAGGCAATATAAACAGCCGGAATTTACAACGGTGATCTTCATATTGGGAGATAATCCGGTCTTATTTTTAACAGAGCCGACATATTTCGAGTGAAAGCAACGTGATCTTTTTCACCAATTGGCATGGTATGTATCAAAATCGTCCGTACCGACATGACCGGAAAATATGAGATTTTATCCAGTCTAAGCGTGTGATTCTCTAAAGCCCGTTTGGCATACGATATGGAAATAAATTGTCCTGTTTGCTAATGACCGTTATTGCCATCTTTCATGGAAGACGGCAATAACATAAACTACTACAGTTATGTGTTTAGTAGCATACTATGCAGTCATGTGAGTAATTACATTATATCGATGGAGCAGCAGAATACGTCATGATACAATGACTATCAGAGAAGAGAAAAATCAAACTTGCCGGCTTTTCTATGCACACATTCTATCAGCGGATAGTAAACATTAATAGTTTCTTGGGTTTTTTTGTGGGGTTTTTTTGTCTTTTTTTTTTTTGTCTTTTTTTTTTTTTTTTTTTAAATCGTAAATCGTGCAGTTCCAATTACCGAAAAAGACTATATTTTGTGAAGATTGAAGCTTCATTAGTGAAAAAGAAAATCTTAGCAAAATATTAAAATATTAGAAACAGTTACAATTATACATATGTGGTCTTATATCTAGGAAAAAGCAGATTATTGTCAGTATAAAATGATTATAGCATAACATGTGCCACATTTACCGACTATCTGCGATTAAATCTATTCTATCACATATATCATACAAAAAAATAAATTTTAAAAAAATTAAATGGAAAATTCAAACTTTTTTTATTACTTAAAAAAATCATACATCAGGGTCAAGCCAATGGCAATCATGGCTAAAACATCCATGTTCTGTAAAAGTTATAAAAGATTAATTAACAAGGTTGAATTTTCATTCAAATATAAAAGAAGTACAATACAGTATGAAACACAAATATACAGATATAGTGTCCATATCAATAAAAAAAGATTTCGGAAACATATTCCACTATATTAGTCAGTATAATACAAAATTTACAAAATTCTAAGAATGATGTAATTTTTGACAGATCAAGAAAAATGTACTTTTATATGGCCCTAAGATTGAATCTGTTAAGTATACATACATTCATCAACATATTTCTAAATGTAAATCTCACATAATGCTGATTACATCCGCCTCGATCTAGTGCAGGGAGTATTAATTGTCTGGTATTTCCTCCTGCACTTGTGCAACTTGGCAAGCTGTGTTGTGGGCGCCGCATTGCCAATTCCCGTTAATGGGCACATTTAGACATATAAAGCAGAACTTCTGACCACATCTGCAATCCATGTGCTTGCACTTGTCTACATGCTCGATAAGAAGGCCACATTTGGGACATGCTCTGACAGACGGACAGTTCTTTACACCTCCTATCTCCTTACGTTCTACCTTTCTTAGAAACTTTACACGAGGGTCAGTGCCGTCACAGTCGGGATTGCTGCATCGCTGGTAGTTGGGTGATGACCACTTCTTCAAGCAGTACCAGCAAAATTCATAGGGTTTTCCATTTTTTCCCGCTACAAACTGGACAAACGACACAAATATCTTTCTTGCCTGGTTTCTCGCAGAGGGATTTACACTGTGGGCATTCCTGGAACCCCAATGATTTCTGAATGAAATTTTCCGTGATTTTTGACTCGTATGAAACCTCTTCCTCTTCAGACAGACGAACTATATTTCTAATGTCAGTGTAGTCCCAGCGCTTTCCACATGTGGGAACAGGACAACGGAAGTCAAATTTGCCACTTTCTACCTGGTTACTGCAGAACATCACCAGAGAGTTTGGACCTATAACCGGTGAAATTAGAATACGTAACTGCACAAGAAGGCAATATATAATTAGATAATAGGTATTAGGTATTATTTACATGCA
This sequence comes from Margaritifera margaritifera, assembly GCA_029931535.1. Classification (NCBI taxonomy): domain Eukaryota; kingdom Metazoa; phylum Mollusca; class Bivalvia; order Unionida; family Margaritiferidae; genus Margaritifera; species Margaritifera margaritifera. The sequence goes on along the minus strand of JAQPZY010000993.1, from coordinate 25,122 downwards.
TAGCAAAGAGTAAATCAAGGTGCCTTCGAAAGCTTTATAAAGTTATTTGTCAATACAACACATAAAATGACATTATGCAAAGTTAGGTTCAAAAGCTGGAATGATATTATCTGGACACACAAAAAATGAAGGAAAAAAATGATTTGATATGTAGAAAGCTATCATAGTCTGCAGACTATTGCAATTATTCCATATTTGATGGACATTTTTGGAGAAATTTGCTGAATATTAATAAAAAAATCAGTAATGATTATTTGATTCGTTTAAAGGTCATTTACTGTGTAATAATATATAAATCGAAACTGGACATTTCAACAAAAGACTCAGCTCGAGTTACTAATCCACAGCGTGATAAGTGAAAGATATACAAATATACACACAATATAAAAATATTCTACTATCTGAAATTGGCATTTGTCTTAATCAATGGCCGCAGTTTTGGAGCAAGTCGACAATGTCAGATCATTCAAGATATAATTGTTATAAAACCCCATGACTTATTCGGTTATTTTGGAAAGAAAATTAAACTAAAGTGTTAAGAAGCTAATTTGACCTATATCCTACAGTTTGGTTAAAATTTTTGTTTTGTCTTGTTTTTCCATACGACTCACTTCTTCACGCGTATTTCATCTACTTTAGTCCATGTTTTCATAGTAAATGCTCCGAAATCGTTGGACGTTATCCTATATTTACATTTTTATGACTTTATTTTCAATCGGCACAGCATAACCAGTATTGTGCTGACCTACCGTAAATCCTAATACATACATGCATTTATGAAATTGACTAGGAAATGATTTTTAACGGACATACTAAAAATTCCTTTAAAAACAAGATACATTCTTTCCGAAATATTGCACAATGTATAATTTTGTTACAACTCCATGGTCTGGGATAAAAACTCTATGGGTATAATATGGCTTGGGATTTTATTGCCTGTAACTCGGCCTATGGACATAATTTAAAACAATGAATTGACGGGCGAACATTGCAGGTTCCCCGCAGAAAATGTTGCACTTTCTTGGTATATTATCTTAGAATTATATCTTCGCATATAGATTCACGTTAAAAACATTATTATTTACCAAAGTAAGAGACACGTAGCTCTGAAACAACAAAACAATATATAAAATAGACCAAATCAACCACCAGAAAAGTATATGTTCATGTTTAACTAAAACAATAGAATGCTATGATCCAGTTCGATGAGAAAAAAACCGTGGAATAAAAGCTAGGTTGTTTCAAGGTCCAAATTTTGTGAATCATTATGTCCGTATCAGATTACTTTATTAGTGATATGTATGCTAAATTTACATGAGTCTGATATCCGCAAGTTTAACATCTTTCACAATTTTAAATTGACATATTTACCAATATGTCAAACAAAACAAGGAGCAACACTATTCATTACTGAATTAATCAGAGGTCATATTATAATAATACCAAAAGCCAATTGTCAGAGAATTAAACTAAATTGCCGTCCTAATCCGAACACGGGCCTTGGGACATAACAGACACACAACCGAAGGCCCAATATCTTTTATGTCCTACTTGCCATCAATTAATCTCAGAAATTAAAGAGTTCTCGTGTGGACAGATTGAGGAAATGCTTACTGCGCAGACGCAGAATGGTGTCCTCGGATAAGGGGGAGGAGCAAACGAATATTTTTTATGACCCACAGAAAGTTCTTTTTTACAGAATTTTCATCCGCTTCTTTCTTCTAAAACGTCCAATTTTATTGTATTTTTCAGAAAGCTTTAAAAGTTCATAACATGTTATCAGTAACTAAGTAATACAGTTGAGAATTTCAAAATTTGCAACTAATGTCTCTTTAATACAATATTACAATCGCAATTACATTGGGTAGACGTATGTTTACGACTCTTTAAAACATCTCTTGTACGTTTGCCTATCATAATGCATAATTAGTCATTTATCCCCCTTTCAAACAGTCGCCCAAGAAGCTAAAATTTATAACTGTAACTAGATACCAATAGCATGTCCACACGGCATAAGCGCTCTCTTTGCTTGGTCATCATCTATTCCCAGCATATCTGGAAGATCTGTTAATCGTGCACTGATGGCAAAGCGTCTTTCCTCTTGAGATCCTCCGCGGAGACGAAGCACCATAAAGACAGTACTCAAATTTTTCAGCTTATAGTCCTTCAGATACATTACCTTACGGTTTTCGTGTGTACGTAAGTCTTTTGCTGGAAAACGATAAATAAGATGATACAATTTATTAATTCACTGATTGAAAAATCGGACATTGGCGACTCGATCATTTAAAGGCAAGATTTTTAATTTAAAAAAACCCAACAGAATTTAGAAAAGATGGTGGCAGGATAAGTCAAATCCGACTCTCCGTCCCTGATCAACGGCATCATTTAAAGCTGCATTCCCTAACAAAAAATGGGTAACATTAGTTAATTGCATCACATTATTGTTTGGCATCCCTACTGAAGAATAATGAAAAAGAAGGCAAAGATGTACAACAGAGTACATAAGAGAAACCTCGTAATACATGAGGGAAACCCCGTAATCGTGGAAATGTTTTTTAGGATGTACATAAGGTATGGTGATTTCCAAGATGTGACATCACATCGTAAACAAACTGGTACAAACGGCCAGCGTGGCATATGCATTTGTAAAACAGCACACTCATAATAAAATAAAACGTTGTCAAGCACGTTTTTATTCCATACTAGTGTATCTCATAGACAATTTGCATGATTATTTTGCCGGGCCAACTAAAGCCGTGGAATTGACCCCATGATCATATGAATAAGGTACATTTTTACAATTGTAACTTAAATTGGGTCCGCTACGGAACGGAGTTTCAGTAAAAAAAATATATTTTTTACTCCGCAGCATAAGCATTTTCCAAAAAGCAAACAGACAAAGCCAGACCATCTGAGTGGTTCGGTGGTATGACAATAAGTTAGGAGTTGCAAACATGTCAATTTAGAACTGATTTAGGAAGATAATGCAGCTTTAAATTCAGCTTATTTTTTTATTCAAACTGAAATTCAAAGAAATTTGTATCCATTATTTGTAAATTAAAAGTGAACAATTTTTGTCGGTGTTAAACCTAATGTTGTGAGAATTCTGTCACGCTGCTGCTGAGCCTTACCTTATTTTTGGTAATGAGTGACACCTTTTCATTACAACTACAAACTATATCATAAGCAAATAAAATGAATAAAATATTGTTAAAAATTATAGTTTCAAGGGATAATGAACGTATTTACAGTGAATGTTGACTAAATAAAGTAGAATGGAAAACATTTTATCATTATTTACAGTCGTAAAAGTTCTGAACTTTATGCTATTTACTTCAAAGTGTTTAGATGAGAAAAGAATAAATAACCTATCTATCTGAACTTGATAAGTAACTTTTTTGTCACCACCATTACAGATTTAAGTGTTGGTGCCTTCCTGTTGACTCTGGTGACAATCAGAACAAGGTCAAGGACATTACAAGCTGCACATGAATTAAATATCTAGAAGAGTATGTATGTATGTATGTATGAATGTATGTACGTATGCATGCATGCATGTATGTATGTATGTATGTATGTATGTATGTATGTATGTATGTATGTATGTATGTATGTATGTATGTATGTATGTATGTATGTATGTACGGCACATCATAATCCTGTGCCTCAAAGAGATAACAATAATCCCGTCTGTTTCAAAGGCTATAACAGCTGTGTAATGCTCCTATCTTTTCTAATCCTATTGCCCCTATATATGCACTAAATTATACATTCGGCCGAAGTCATCACAAATATCATTTGGTTGGTCTTTCTAAGAGACATTTATAAATTGTTAAATAAAATCCCATAATAAGGCAGCGTATAAAAGACATGGATGATTGGTACTTGATTTTGTGAACTTGATTTGTTAACTTGAACGATAAAAACAAAATGTAATCGAAAATATAAGCTGATTTTAACTCATATATTTTTGTCTTGGAAAGACTTACAGCAATATAACAGTCTCATCGAATCTCTGTCTTGAATATTCGTGCGTTGTGAAGCTGCGACAAAAAGTTCTTCGATGGAAGCATCCTGTGAAAATTCGAAATTTTTTCACTCATCTGAAAATTCAAGACTTTCAAAACATTAAATAAAGCTGACTATTTCCAATATGAGTAATCTGTCAATGGAAGAATTGTAGTATTTTATCGTTTTTGTTTAACCGCTGAATTACAAGTAGGTCTGTAAAATTTCCATGGACTAGAGAATTAATAGCACTCGTCCAACATATCTTAGTTTCATTATGTATTTAAATAAGTTGTGTTCATTTAGGAAATTTATATAAATTAATATTAAAGGATATTTTAATTGATACAATGCGTTACAACCATAGTTATTTCATAGACATGCTACACGTATTATATATGTTATACGTGTGAAAATATAAGCACATGAATATTGGGTTGAGTACAAACCAACGTTTTAGGCAAAACAATGTTAATATGTCGAACCTTAGAAGCTAAACTGCATATATTCGTTTGAAAACAATCTTTTTTTAGAGATCGACAAAACTGAATTCATAAGGACAGGAAAACAATACTCTTTTGTGATTATTACAGAAGGAATCAATGTAGAAATTGAAGATACCGCAATGCCTCAAAAGAGTATTGTGGGACATCTTTAAATTCATTTCACTCTATCAGATATAGTTGACAATAGTTTGAAGAGAAAAGAAGAAGAAGAAGAAGAAGTAGCAGTAGAGAAAAGAAGAAGAAGAGAAGGAAGAGTTAAAGTAGTATGAACAACTAAAGTCATTTAGTCGTGACTGAATAACCGAGCTTCTAGGTGGGTAGTTTTAAAATAGTCAGATATATGTATACATACCTTATTTATGTCAATCGTGAATGTTTTCCCATTAATTCCCTTTAGAAAAATCTGGATAATGTCTCCACGCATTTGTGTGTCTCCTGAAAGACAGTTATGTATAACATAAAGATTATAGTAAAGCAAAACACTTTGGTCCGCAGAAGGGCGCCACTGGCGAACTGGGTGATATCACCTTAAGACAGCCAGCAAAATTTTAAACGATGTTATATTTATGCCCCACTTTACATGTTTATCAACTATATTAAAGGTAAATAATAGCATGTAGGAAGTATTAGTGTAGCCGCTAGCACTTGCTAACGTAACTCAACTGAAAGATTAACCATAATTAACCTGAATATTATTATATAGACTAATTGCAACATTTAATACATATCCAAAATGAATGCAAGAAAACACAAAAAGATTAGAATATACAGCACTTAAAAAAGCTACAAAGAATAGCAATGTTAAACAGTATCTTCTGGAAATGTAAATGCGAAAATACTTAAAGCGAGACTTGATAGACATATTCTCAGACCAACAGACAAAATAAAAGTAATGGTAATTACGTCAAGACTGCTAACTTTCGTTTATTTTTTTGTCATTAAAATGAAGCACATTATTCAGAGAAATTAACGTGTAATACAGGCCATTCAAAAATAGTAATAAAGGAATCTTCTTACCCTGTTTACTCAAGGCTCTTGTTTCCATCTCCATCTTTCCGATCTTAATACTGAGCCCTTCCATCTTTTTATCCGTCTCCAACTTGGGATCCTGTGCCTCCAACTGAGATTTATTTCGTTGTAGAGAACGCAGCTTCTGGTCCGCCTCAAACACCGCAATATATATATATATATATATATATATATATATATATATATATATATATATATATATATATATATATATATAGATATATATATATAAGTCAATATTGATTACTTGTTGGGGTTTTTCGCTAGGATTTTTGAATATCTTTATAGTTGTTTCTTTCGTTAGAAAGGTGCACCATTTTCCGTTATATTCAACTAATGACTAATGACTTACTGCTTGAAGATAAGTGTCCTATTTAATGTTCTTATGCGAAATATACGTTATCTCAGGAAAACAGAGCTGAGAGTTATGCTCCGGAAACGTAAGTGTAGATAATAGACGGATGGATGGATGGATGGACAGAAAAATGGGCAGAAACATACAAAAGAGTGAAACTCATGAATTGTGAATACCAAAATGCACATCTGGACAACTAGTCCAGTATGTGTACAAATTCTGAGAGAGATACCTTGAACGGTTTGTTTATGCTCCTAAAACGAAAATGTGGATAATAGAAGGATAGATACACAGAATAACGGACAAAGCATAAATATTGAACCCCAAGAACTGTGAATAGCAAAAGGCACATCTGAACCACTAGTCCAATATATGTACTAAATTTCACAGAGATATTTTGTAGGGTTTTAAACTTATGCTCAGGAAACGAAAATGTTTACTGACACACCTAAAGACAGACAGACAAAAGTTAGCTGTATCACCCCGCATTGCATACTAAAGGAGTAAAAAGCAACAGTACGCAATTTTTTCTACAAAAGTAGGTCAATAAATGATGGCAAGAAATTTAAAGAAAAGTAATGACTAATAGCTAATACCAGGATACCAGTCTATGACGGAAGGAATAGTATCAAATAGATGGAAAATTATGGGACATATAAAGATTCACGATGCAATCGCAAACTTCTCGGTCATTCCTTGTTTAGTAAATATCAGCGTTGGTCCGAATGGCAGTTATCAACATACATTCGAGGTATGATCTATAGGATTGACAGAGAATGCCTTACCCGAAAAGCTGCAGTAAGGAGCAGTAATTCCCAAAGCGACAAGGGAGCTAATAGAACAAAAATATGTTTCAAGGGAGTTAATAAAAAAATATGCTAAAGAAACTGTGTATCGCCCTCTCTCTCTCTCTCTCTCTCTCTCTCTCTCTCTCTCTCTCTCTCTCTCTCTCTCTCTCTCTCATTGATACACACACCCACACAAGAATTCCTATAAACTGTACTATCTTGACAGAACACAATAAATATATAAATTTAATTTGACGGGATCTTCCCCTTTCCAATTCACACACCCTATAAATCGATTTTTTTTTCATTAATAGCAGGAATAATCTGTATGAAGAAATGCTCAGACGTACATGACGAGATTCGTCGCACACGTCTATAATTCAAATTCAGTCATGAAGAAATGCACCATATGTTGTTTCATATTTTCACAACTTAAATGCCGCTTTTTAAATATTTTGAACCTTGACGTTTTCCATTTTCGACTGATAGTGGTTCCCTCTATGACAATAGAGATTTAAGGAATAAAGTCTGACCGGGTGAAATGGTTACAAAGTAGATGTCTGGCTTCAACACATATCTTCCACAAATTGTTTCTTTCGCAACATAACTGTGTGTGTGTGTGTGTGTGTGTGTGTGTGTGTGTGTGTGTTCTAGAGTGAACTGGATATAGAATACAATGAATTGATGATATCTCACAAAATCAGATCTTTTGATTTTTATAAATTCTTAATATATTAAAATATAAAATATTGTAAATGTTTAAAATCTTATTGCAAATGTTCAAATAGGATAGAAAGAAAACAGTTAACATCTGCAGTATTTTCTGGATATCACTTACATGTACTCTTAGAATCCGAGCTTCCAGAAGCCATGGTTCCACAACTTTGAAAGTGCTGGAATGTTATGACTTATTAGTTTACCTGTGCACAGTATTACACATTGACAGCGAGTGCAGTAACGATATATGCTAGAACATGGACAAAACCTATCATTACACAAAGTGGTACACGGTTTGTTATTTAAGTTTGTATTGCTCCTCTCCGTTTTATTTATCATCTTACACGTTTACAATTACGCTTTTACGTATTCGCACAAATATTTAGTAGTGGGTATATCTATATTTAGTTTCAATATGACGGGAATATTTTGTGTCAAGTAGGAGATTCTCCACATTTTTGTCAAATAGAATCTTCCTGTCATGTCTCATCATGTCGTGTGCTTACAAACACGCCTGTGCTGGTTCGAGTTTATCGGCGATGGTACAAAGTGTACATGTGATTTCTTTCCTTATTTCGGAAACCTTCTGCTTTATTCTTAAGGTATTCATTTATAGTCTCTAAATCATAAATTATAATGCTTTATTACAACTATGTTAAGAATCAAAATATAATAATAAAATCGTGGTGTCAGTCAGTTTTTGAAAAGATTATATCATAATTATTTAGTCTCTTATTACTCCAATTCTTTACATAGATCTGTGTAACAGTGTACCCTCGAGTGCAAATATTTTGATATGGCTATCGATGGATTCGCATATATGGTAGTGGTCACTTTTAATCGAGATGGTTTGAACCTTCCTAACAACTCTAGAGTTGTTTAATCAAAACAATCACTGTGATGTAGGCAGAAGACGCAAGATACGTTAAAAGGTTATCAATGGTGCAGTCAATCCTCTATGCCTGTTTCTCTTCGACTGTGGCCTGAATCACAGGGGCTCGTATAGTTGCTTACAATTTACCTATACACATGTACTATACATATAATAATAACAAGGGGAGGACACTAGTCTGCCTTATCGCACGACCTATTTAAGAATCAACGCTGCTTTGCGCTGAAACGCTTCTTATGATGTCTAGTTGGTCATAATTGAAAATGGTGGGAATCTGACCGACAATATGGCCACCAAAATGGCCATCTTGAACAATCTTGTTATAACTACTTATTTTAGATTGCTGGTCATATCGACGTTGTGCTTTCACAAGACTTCTTATGATGTGTAGCTGGTCCTAAATGGAAATGGTGTGCATCTGATATTTAATATGGCCACCATGTCAGCCATCTTGAAAAATCTTGTTATTGTTACTCCTAGAAAATCTTGCTATGACTGAAGAATATCAGAGATGGTTGTCAACACTTAGCAGTTAAAAGGAGCAAATGATCTTTACTTGAATTCCTGGCAATTCTTTTCACCCAGTACAGCATCAGTTCTGTCTAGGAACTTTTATTTTCTTTTTTCATTCCTTTTTGTAAGCTAGGATTTTTTTCATGATCTTGATGCAGTGTTCAGGACCGTACAACTGCTGTGTACTGACTTTGTTCATTAGTATAAACAGTATGGTGTTTTTACTTGGTCATTTGTCATGTGATAGTGACAAAATACTTTTTTACTGACATTAAAATTCACTGTCTTGAGAAATTATCCAACACAAACTTAATAATGAGTTCATGCTTTATGGATGTAATTAAAGTTAAGTTTGTCCATATTTGCTTATCATGGATACATGTAGTATCATATGGAAGGGAGGCCATACCATTTTAACTGCTATGCACATCTGAGTCCTTCACAATAACTTGAATTATATTAAAAGTGTATAAATAATTTATTGATCTCAATAGACATCTAAACTCTTGTATCCGTAAATGTTAAAGTCTCTTAGACTGATATTTGTTTTGGACAATGGAATTTCTGATTGATCATAGACAGAAGCTACCCTAACCCCATTTGTTGACATAATTTGTATATATGTATAAAGGGGGGGGGGGGATAATTGAACAAACCATGAGTATAATGCTGCATGTTTTGCATACTTCTAGCTTATAACATGTTGTACATACAACTAGTTCAAAACATGTGCATACTTCTAGTTCATAACATGTTGTGCAGTAAAGGAAATATATTTACAGAACCAGACATGCAAACTATCATAAATATCCACATTTTATATTTACTTTTAACCCACTCCCTCTACAATATATACCCTCGGGTCTGCGTCCAGAATCCAAAACAGCATCTATTATACCTAAGTGAAAGATACTACCAAATGTGATCAAGCTTCCTTAGTCATTGTAGATAGAGTTCTGCTTACAAGCAAGAACTCATATTACCAAAAAATATGCACAACTTTTTAATGCCCATTCCCAACTCCAGCGGCTGCATCCAGGATTTTGAACTCTGTTGCTACCTTCACAACTTAACACAGATATGAGACTTTTCCTTTTTGTTAGTGGATTTCAGCTTTTTTCTGATCAGGTGGAGTCCTGAAATTAACATTAATTCGCACATTTGCTCAAACAAATGGCGCGGGAGTGGGGGGAGGTCATCATTATTCCATTGCCGTGTGTTGCCAGGTCACTAATGGAGCGCAGCCAGTAAATAGATTAATATGTCAAGTTACTGTGTTATTGAAACTAGTCTGCACCCGCAGGTTGTTCTGGATTAATGTGTTCTCTACCCTCTTCATAACACAGGAAAAAGTATCAGTATGGCGGCAACTGCATAATTGAAAGGGGGAAGAAATCTAAAAAATATTGACTGGGGTATTAAAAAATGTAAGGAACTGAGAATTGAGGGAGTAGGAAATTGAAGGCCAAAATGCTCATTTTTGTCTGATAAGAGTCAATATTCCCGAAAAAGCATACAGCATCTTGTGTCAAAGGATGCAAATTACACTTCACATAATAAAAAAAATCATTAGAGAGCCATGTGGAAATAAATATTCACAAGTCAAAACTGAGTCAAAGACATTTCATATTAAAGGTATATTTCATACATGACTTAAAATGTCTTGGTTATTCAGTTTCTCTTCCTTACCAAGTTTTAAGGTTGGCACTGAAGGATAAAAAGAGCAAAGTATTACCTATTTGTTAAAAATAAATGAACAAAAAAAGGTAATAAAGGTATCAGGAGAACCAGTTTAGATGGGTTTTTTATTTCCTGAAAATAATTTCAGCCAGGGGGCTGCCTCTGTGGGCCTACCAGTAATGGGGCACTTCCTCCTCAGACTCCAATGGGGCGAGGACCTCCAGACCCCACTTCCAATTTTCAGATTTTTTATATAAATGTCCCAGTCTCATAACTGAAAAAAATTATACCAAATATGGAGCAGTCTTAGGTGTATAATGAGAGGTTCAGGTTACAAGGACAACTGAAAAACAGATTGCTATATGGATAATTTGGATGCACGGATATGACTGTTTACAACATTGTATATTTGCTAAAGTGTAAATGTGAAAAGTATGTATTCACTTATCTTTGTCCATTAATATCAGTCAGCTCTCAGTTTATGAGCAAACTATTCACATCTTGCAAGTTTTTGTGTATACGGTATATTATTACCTTTATCTAATCATCCATAGGTCCATTTTTCTAATTAAGTTTATTCCGTAATTCCCAGGAGCTTTTTGAAAAATGAACTTTTGTTAAAATTTGGAAAAAGCCTTCATAGTCCAGAACCTTAGCCAAAATTTGGCTAAAACCCAATAGTCAAGAACTTTAGCCAAATTTGGTTTAGCCATAATGGTCCAGAACTTTAGCTAATATTTCTCTAAGCCTTCATAAACCCAGAACTTTAACCAAAATTTGCCTAAGTCTCAATAGTCCATCTCATGAAAGTAGCTGCCCCAATTCTCTCAGTATTTTTATGCATTTGTATCACACCCACCCACCCACGCCACCTCCCCCCCCCATTTCGCCATATATGAGTCTTCCCTTTATGATTTCACAAGTATTCCACCGTAAATATTGCTACAGTACCGGTTCAAAAGTGAATAGCCACTTACACTGACGTCATAGGAGAGGTAAACTAACATCATTACTGTTTCTCAAGAATGTACTGACAAACATATGAAAAAATTTAGAACATACACATTTAATAGTTGGTAACTGATCTCTTAGCTCTTATCATAGCATGTAATCACTTGGGTATAGAGTCATGCAGTCCTCTAATAGATTGATTGAGAGACCCACAAATGTCAAGAATAAAACAAATGTGATCAGACCTAGATTTTATTTCATGTAGTCTTTTTTCAAGCATGGATTTCATTGTTTGCCATATATTCTTACTAATATTGAGGTCCACGGTCTGTGATCGCCAGGTTATGGATTCGTTTTCTACTGATTTGTCCTCCTATGAATATGGACCAAATAATTACCCACCTTTAAGGTCTGTTCCCCATTTGGAAACTCTTTGCAATAGCAGTCCAAAATGTTTAAATAAATAATTCTTGTACACTGTCAGAGTCAATTTTCCGTCCACTGGGGTCACATTTCCAACACCGTTGCAGGTAATGCATCCCTAAAACATGGCTTTCAGATATACATGTAGTATCGCGGTTCCCAGATAAATAGATATACAGATAGAGAGTCAATTCAACAATGACATATCTTAAACGCAGAGAGAGAGAGAGAGAGAGAGAGTTACTGGTATAAGAAAAAGAGCATAAACTAAGTCAAAGACCCAAACCACTTTTATTTGAAAATAATTGGAATCGACTACTTCTTCAAAGGGGAGTGGGCGGCGTGTTTAGGGTGAGCACGATGTTTAAAGCGCATACATTGGTCTGTGTATGTGCTAATGTTCACACACATCCCTTGGAAGTTTATCCAGAGAGCAACACAAAAGTTTTTGACCTGTTGTTTACGAAGTCGCTGCTGACTTTAATCGTTGATACTCTAAGATGACCTCTCGATATTTCCCGTAGCTTTCAGATCATCCTAGTTTATTTTAATTAGAAAATGATTAATAATCTACCATCATAAAAGCTAATTATTGTATGTTAGACAATTATTTCGTTGTTCCAGTTTTGTAGAATAATCATTGTTGTGAAATCTGTGTGTTTCATATCTGGAAAACTGAATCTAGATCTTTGCTAGGTTAATTTTCCTAATGCCTGTAAAACTCGCGGTAAGCCATTTAAAATAAAATTGAGCATACATGTTTCCCATATACAATGTCTAGTTGGTGGTAGTCTGAAAATCCACGGATTTCATAGATATTTAGTACCAGTTTTTCATGTGCGAATATACCAAAACATAGAACCGTACTCAAATATATTGTGATCCGTATTGATGATAAACTGATCTTGTTAATAAATAGTAACTTAACTGAATTGAATTCAGTTAAAATGTTATGGAAAATCAATACAATAAAACAGCATTACAGCAAATAAGTAAAAAATATAAAAAGAAGATGTAGGTAATCGCGAAATACATATAAGAACTACATACAATACAAAATATATTATTCCGGGGCAGGGACTGATTTTTTAGCGATTCCAAGCAAACTTTTCATTTTGTTTTTATTTCTTGCAAAAATCAAAAATGAATCAACGGCATCAAAAGTTAGTTTCTAATAATAGTCGTCTCTAAAGAAGTATAGTTCGTGGATTTTGACTAGTGCAAGAATGGTTCTATTTTACCAACAAAAAAAAATATTTTAAAAATTATTAAGTAAAAGTGTGTTGCAATACTGTGTGAAAAAACTGTGGAGCGCAACCTTATGACAAGGACAAAAATGACGAAATACATATATAGGATCAAATGCTAAATTTAGACGAAATTTAATTAGTAGCATCATAGTGGTAACTGGTTTTGGCAATCAACCGAATAAACCTATTTACTGCATGATGGATATATAGTCTTATAATTGAGAGGAACTTGTAGAAGTTGTACAACTTGTTTCCAATCCTTTTGCCTTGTAAGATTACAATTTATCAATAATATAATCTTAAACTTAACATTAAAAAATAAAAACAAGAGTGCTTTTTGAGTATCTTTTGCGAGCTAGTCTTAAAGGTAAAGTTTGAATACAGTGGAATATAATTTATTTAAAGTCTATCTTGTATTACAAAGCAAAAGGAAATGTTTGCTTGATTCATCATTGGAACTGTTCCGTGACTGAAAAATATTGTTAAGAAACAAGTTTTCTTGTGTCGACCTAATCGAACAGAGCACGTCACTATAAAGGTCTTTAACCCTGGTTGACAATATAAATTTAACTGACCCCAACTTTGACGAGTAGTAATCAGTAAATGTATGAAGCAATTGTATCAACCCTACTAATCGCTACTTTAGATCTTGTTATATGGACAGCTGTATGTATTTCAAAGGAATAGATTAATTTATTGCTTGTCTAATAAATGGGTACACTGTCTACAATCCGGTCCATACTCGGTTGAATTGTCAACTGATGTTGATATTAATAATGAGTGATACCAAAAAATAGGTAAATATATCTGTAGTATGGGTGTCCCACCCTGCTAAAGATCATCTTGATATAGTTAAGGGCGATATAACCGGGAAGATAGATTACATTCCATCACCTTCAAGGAAGATATTAACAGGTTTATCTCTATATCTACAGATATAAAGTGATGTTCAGGAAATAACGATAAAGTCATATGGGTAATAGATTAAAAAATATATAGAGAGAGATGATAATTTTAAGTACAAAAAAAAAAACAAATTAAAAAGACACCACAGGAAATGCGAGTTATTGCAGATTTCGAGGATAAGGTTTGCTTAGATTTTTTTTCTTCGGGCAGGTGAAACTACAACTCTGGATGAAAGAACACGACCGTTTGGGCTTTTGTCCTTGTTTCACAAATGAACCTGTAAATAAAAAGAGTAAATGAACTGAAATCAATATTTGTATTTACAATTAGAATAGTTGCATGGATGGACGTTTCATTTATAAACACATCGAAGTAATTGCTAATTAACATTAAACATACAAATAGATCTGTATGATCTGATGATCCTGCCGATCAACGCCCAGTACAATTACCAAGTGGCTGTTGCACACATGGAATGACACAACGTCAGTCCAATTACCAAGTGGCTGTTACACACATGGAATCACACAACTACATACCAATTCGGGGTAACAAATCAACGAGGAAGGGTAACTAGCGACAGAGGGTAAGCTAATGACGGAGGGTAACCGGCAGTACCATGCGGTATGAAATTGACAGCGACGGAGGATGCAAATGTGCAGCTTACGACGGACGAATGAGCCTCTGGCGTAAATTGTATTCTGTACCCTCTGTCGCTGGAATATTTATATTATATGATATTACGGGTTCGCTCAGTCGTTGTTTTTTCTTCTTCTTTTTTAACCAATTGGTATGCAGTCTGTGAAAATTTCAACTGAAGAACAACACAAATGTAACTACACCCAGTAATGATTAAGTTTATATATTTTGCACATTTGAGTTTGTTAGGAAATAAATGTGAGAAAATTGTATAAAAAGTTTATAAATTGTTATCATATTAGTGTTTAAAGGCTTAAATAGGTTAAGATAATAAGTTATGATAACATGTAAAAAACAGCTGTCCAATTACGACTTGACGTGGTAAAAATTTCCCGTTGCATGACTGACACACTCCATGTCTGGTGGAGAAAAATGCGTACTTTTAGATGTTTGAGTAGTATGGAATTGTCTTAGAGTTTGGAATGATTGTATCTCAAAAGTATGTTGTTTAATTAGATGTACTGAGGGATTGGCATTGCCAAGTGACCATATACATTTTGGTTAAAAATTGAACTAGACCGTCTCTGTTCGAGAGTAAGCCAGCCAAGGCTGCGCAGCATCTCGTACACACATTAGTAATGTGAATAATCATTCTTAACCCAGCGTGCGACATTTATCATTTTGATGTTTGTTTTATAACTAGGGTCCAAAATAGTTTACCAGTATTCCAGTTCTGTTTCTACTAATGTTTTTTCTTTAAACACATTCTCTGTATTTCACTTAATTAAGCCCAAAGAGCGATTTTCCAAATTAGTATTTTTATCAACATGTAAATTCCAACGCACCTGTCGACATCGACTCTTATGTAAAACGCTGATAAGATAGCTAGTATTGCATCAAACGAACAGTTATCATGTCGAAACTTTTAAATATATCTGTCTAGTGCTGTGTCAAAGGTTTTGGTGTTATGACATTGAACGTTTAACAAGCTGATTACCGTATATGCTCATATATGACTCATGAAAAGCTCCAACAGCGAAGACCCAAATCTGCCGTTACAAAAGTCGCGTGCTGATCAGGGTCTACTATATTTCACTGCAATCATTTGACCAATGAAAAACATAGACTAAGGCTCTATGATCAGAGTATTTGTTATACAACTAGAGGCCTGGGTCTGTACGGTTCTTAATTTTGTAAGCGTTATACACTGTTAAATACGATATATATATATATATATATATATATATATATATATAAAAATAAAGACAGATGTACATATAACACAGTCATTGAGCTATATGTATTCAGGTGTTGTTACATTGACGTAAAAACACCCCACATTGTTGTATGACCGACCTTAGCTCTAAACACATAGGTTGAAATTTGAGTTTTCGATATCTTCTCTTCCGTCATTTGCGTAATAGATACTTGCTTAGCTGGAAGTATTGTCTCATTTAGTGACGGAAGAACATATTAAAGAGGGGAGAATAGTAATCTAAGAATTCCAAAATGTACATTTTGACTTAAATTAAAATTTAGACTAAGCCATTCAAGAATTATTAAAATTGAAGAAATAGCGTATCTTTAGTATACATACATAAGCCCCTATGCATAAAATTCAAAAGGTCTTAAGAGACGTTATGCATGTATTTATGTATGTATGTATGTATGTATGTATGTATGTATGTATGTATGTATGTATGTATGTATGTATGTATGTACGTTTGTATGTACGTTTGTATGTATGTATGTGTTTGTATAGTTAGGTATGTATGTGGTTTTCACCAGAAGACTCCTTATAATGTCTTGTTGGTCCTAAATTAAAATAATTCTGATCTGATGTCCAATATGGCCACCATGGAGACTATCTTGAAAATCTTGTTATTAATACTTGTCTTAAATGGAAGTCATTTTGACATGGGGTCTTCATCAGTAGAGTTCTTATGGTGTCTGGTTGGTCCAAAATGAAAATTATGCAAACTGACCTTGAATATGGCAGCTAATTTGAAAATCTTGCTATCACTGAAGAATATCAGAGATGGTGTCAACACTTAGCAGTTAAAAGGAGCAAATGATCTTTACTTGAATTCCTGGCAATTCTTTTCACCCAGTACAGCATCAGTCCTGTCTAGGAACTTTTATTTTCTTTTTTCATTCCTTTTTGTAAGCTATGAATATTTTCATGATCTTAATGCAGTGTTCAGGACCGTACAACTGCTGTGTACTGACTTTGTTCATTAATATAAACAGCATGGTGTTTTTACTTGGTCATTTGTCATGTGATACTGACAAAATACTTTTTACTGACATTAAAAATCACTATCTTGAGAAATTATCCAACACAAACTTAATAATGAGTTCATGCTTTATGGGTGTAATTAAAGTTAAGTTTGTCCATATTTTCATATCATGTATACATGTAGTATCATATGGAAGGGCGGCCATACCATTTTAACTGCTATGCACATCTGAGTCCTTCACACTAACTTGAATTATATTAAGAGTATATAATTAATTGATTGATCGCAATTGACATCTAAAAATCTTGTATCCGTAAATGTTAAAGTCTCTTAGACTGATATTTGTTTTGGACAATGGAATTTCTGATTGATCACAGACAGAAGCTACCCTAACCCCCTTTGTTGACATAATATGCATATATGTATAAGGGGGGGGGGGAATAATTGAACAATCCATGAGTATAATGCTGCATGTTTTGCATACTTCTAGCTTATAACATGTGCTTACAACTAGTTCAAAACAGGTGCACACTTCTGACTCAAAACATGTTGTGCATACTTCTAGTTCATAACATGTTGTGCAGTTGAAGTAAAGGAAATATATTTACAGAACTAGACATGCAAACTATCATAAATATCCACATTTTATGTTTACTTTTAACCCACTCCCTCTACACCCTCGGGTCTGCGTCCAGAATCCAAAACAGCATCTATTATACCTAAGTGAAAGATACTACCAAATGTGATCAAGCTTCCTTAGTCATTGTAGATAGAGTTCTGCTTACAAGCAAGAACTCATATTACCAAAAAATATGCACAACTTTTTAATGCCCATTCCCAACTCCAGCGGCTGCATCCAGGATTTGAACTCAGTTGCTATATACACAAATTAATACAGCTATGAGACTTTTCCTTTTTGTTAGTGGATTTCAGCCTTTTTTCTGATCAGGTGGAGTCCTGAAATTAACATTAATTCGCACATTTGCTCAAACAAATGGCGCGGGGAGTGGGGGGGAGGTCATCATTATTCCATTGCCGTGTGTTGCCAGGTCACTAATGGAGCGCAGCCAGTAAATAGATTAATATGTCAAGTTACTGTGTTATTGAACTAGTCTGCACCCGCAGGTTGTCTGGATTAATGTGTTCTCTACCCTCTTCATAACACAGGAAAAAGTATCAGTATGGCGGCAACTGCATAATTGAAAGGGGGGAGAAAATCTCAAAGATAATGACTGGGGTATTAAAAAATGCATGGAACTGAGAATTGGGGGGAGTAGGAAATTGAAGGCCAAATGCTCATTTTTTCCGATAAGAGTCAACATTCCCGAAAAAGCATACAGCACCTTGTGTCAAAGGATGCAAATTACACTTCACAATTGTAAAAAGGCATTAGAGAGCCATGTGGAAATACATATTCACAAGTCAAAATTGAGTCAAATAAAGACATTTCATATGAAAGATATATTTCATACATGACTTAAAATGTCTTGGTTATTCAGTTTCTCTTCCTTACCAAGTTTTAAGTTTGGCACTGAAGGATAAAAAGAGCAAAGTATTACCTATTTGTTAAAAATAAATGAAAAAAAAGGCAAAGAAGGTATCAGGAGAACCAGTTTAGATGGTTTATATTTCCTGAAAATAATTTCAGCCAGGGGCTGCCTCTGTGAGCCTACCAGTAATGGAGCACTTCCTCCTCAGACTCCAATGGGGCGAGGACCTCCAGACCCCACTTCCAATATTCAGATTTTTTATATAAATGTCCCAGTCTCATAACTGAAAAAAATATACCAAATATGAGCAGTCTTAGTGTATAATGAGAGTTCAGGTTACAAGGACAACTGAAAACAGATTGCTATATGGATAATTGGATGCACGGATATGACTGTTTACAACATTGTATATTTGCTAAAGTGTAAATATGAAAAGTATGTATTCACTTATCTTTGTCATTAATATCAGTCAGCTCTCATTTTATGGAGCTAACTATTCAAATCTTGCAAAGTTTTGTAGTATACGGTATATTATTACCTTTGTCGAAATCATCCATAGGTCCATTTCTAATTATGCTCATTCCGTGATTCCAGTATATAATGTCAACAAGATATTGATCCAAATAATTTTGCTACAGAAATTAATGCCAGTAATGTGATAAGTTAAGCTATATTTTACAGGATTGCATACCTTTATAACCTCATCACTGTGAGAAAGTTTTATTTTACCCTTGCCAATGAAGTTGGGACGAGATAGAGTATTTTGCCCATTTCATGTGTTCTTGCATGTGCATGCATGCTAGCGTCTGAGTGTGTATTTACATTCCTTATGGCCTCAATATCTTTGCCTCTACTTCACCTACACATGAAAACTTGGTATGTGGATGCAGTTCAGGTACAGTAACTTGGCCATAGAAAGGTATATGTCACAGTGACCTAATTTCATACCTGAGTGACCTGTGTATGTGTCGCTATTAGTTAATTAAACAATCAATATCTTGGACCCTATTTCACTTGCAATCATGAAAATTGCTATGATTATACCACCTCAATGAAAGTAGCTAAACCATTCCAAAAGGTTGGTCATTGTGACCCAATATTCACACATAAGTGACTTTTGTATTTTCAGCTATCTGTTTCTTATATCGGCAATGTTTTGGACCCCTCATCACAAACACTAATGAAACTTGATAAGTGGATGCATCTCACTGAGAATAAACACAGCCATTCACAAACTAGGTTACTGTGTACCACTTTTCACACTTGAGTGACTTTTGTATTTTCATCTGTTTGTTAATTACATCTCAATATCTTCGACCCATTTTCATCTACACTTTATGAAAATCGATATATAGATCCCTCTCAAAAAAAGTAACTCAACCATATCAAAATTAAGTCACTGTAACTTAATTTTCTTGCTCAAGTGACCTTGATATTTTCCCTCCAGTCTGTATACTGATAGCTACTCCAAGTGTGCTCCTGTTGGGCGCAGGGATTCATGTTTGCAAGGAAACACCTTATTAATCTTAAGTTTCTGCTTAACATTAGCAAATGGCAGGACCAATATATCAGTTTTCTGGCAGTGACAGCAGCAGCAGCATACACATTTTTAAGATTATGTGTTGAAATTCAGTATTAAGATTTTGGCAAGTGTTTATGCCATGGGGGTACATTATAGCATGGTTCACTATGCATTGGGGTTACATCAACTATGGTTTACTATGCAGTAGGGTTACATCATAGCACAGTTCACTATGCAAGTGGGTTACATAGTAGTTTTCACTATGCAGTGGGTTACATCTAGTCATGGTTCAGTATGCAATAGGGTTAAATCAAAGCCCTGGGTCACAACATAGCCTTGTTCACTATCCAGTGGGATTACATCATAGCCCAGTTCACTATGCAGTAGGGTTATATCATAGTGCAGTTCACTATGCAGCTGTGTTACATTATAGCATGCTTTACAAGAGAGGCACTGTGTAACACGAAACCCTTTAAACAGTTATTTTTTTACTTACATAAATATGGATTCAGACATGGGGAACTGGCCCTAACATATATCAACGTATCTTCTTCAAATTAAATTTTTCAATGTCTTTTCTTATTGCTTGATAACAATGACTGTTTCGGTACATGCATCTGGTATTAAAATAAAGTCGTAGAATTTTCCTTACATGTCTCTTGCCTAATTTCTGAGAGAATTCCTCAACTCTTTTTTTAATAATATTAAAAAGGTCTTCATGTCTTACATTTTAAAACTAAAAGTGATTTGCATACTTTCCACTATCTTTATCTCTGATAAAACTATTGATGTTGCACGAAGTATCGCAAGCAAGGTAATGTAAAGTCTAACTTGGAGGAGAAATTTTGAAAATTTGAGGTCAACCAGTACCTTTGTAGTTATATTGCTAAAATGTATTCTTATTTCAGATAATAAGAACCAATAGTTAATAGTACCCTGTATCTTGTATCATATCAGTATCGATGAGAATCCAAGTCCATGTTCACATACACTAATTGTATACCTATGGTAAGTACTTTACCTGACTAGTATTGAAAAACAAAAATAGTGATTAAGAAGTTAAACCTGGACTTAATATTTTGAACAATGTGGAATGATAAATAATAGATGAAAATGAAACAAAAACTTGAATACATTTTATAAATGGATTTGAAAATCGATTATCTTTAAGCCTGCCACTAAATCTCCATGGTCAAAAACCCTTTCACATGACAATCCTGGTTCTTATCCTTTACAGTGATAGACACCTTGTCACCTCTTACAAGTCATGACTATTTAATTTATATGACTCTCAACATGATGGGCCCACCAATAATCTTTTTATTGTGAGAACATACTTTTTACCTGTCCTGGTTATAGTTCAGAAGAGCTTATGGGATTGCTTGTTGTATGTCGTTCATCTGTCATCCGTTCCGTCCGTCCGTTAACAAATGTGTTTTATCGCTATTCTTTCTAAACTACTTGGAGGATTGCCATGAAACGTTACATACACATTTATCCCAATGTCTAGTTGGTCCTAAATGAGAAATGGCGCCACTTAGACAATCAAATATGGCCCACCACAGTGGCGATTTTGAAAATCTTATCACTATTCACCTAAAGACTTTTGATGGTGTCTGGTTGGTCCAAAATGATAATCATGCTGATCTGATACCCAGTATGGCCATCTTGAAAATCTTGTTATCGCTACCTCCTTCTGAATGGATGGAAATATCAACATGGGGTTTTCACCAAAAGACTTCTTATAGTGTCTAGTTGGTCCTAAAAGAATATGGTGCCAATTTTACAGCCAATATGGCTGCCATGATGGCCATCTTTTAAATCTTATCGATACACCTCTTTAATGGATAGTCATATCAACATGGAATTTTCACCAAAAGACTTCTAATGACTAGTTAGTTCTAAACTAAGAAAATGTTGCAAATTTTACAGACATTATGGCTGCCACAGTAGCCAATTTGAAAGTATTGTTCGCTGGTTTCCCATAAGGTCCTGACTTAGTCTTACATATATCATTTGCAAGAATGTATTGGTCCCAAACCACATCAAATGTATCTCATTGAGCATCATTTCTTCTGTACAATCTATATTGCTCTCTTTTAGTCAAGTTTTTGCATACTCTGGCATATTTACCAGGGACCTCACAGGTCTAAAAGAACCAAAGATTTTTGTTGTTGTTATTGCTGTTGTTTTTGCTATTGTTGTAATTGTTGCTATTGCTATTGTTTCTATTGTTGTTGATCTTGGAAACACAAATGTTCAATAAAATGGGGGGGGGGGAATATATTTCATCAATTCCTAGCCATTATCTGGCATACTCATTCCCAAAAAATTGATGGACACCCTTGCTTTATTGTTTTTCTACTTTTTGTATATCGTCACAAACATTATATCTCCATGGAGAATCAAACTCAATTGTTATTAATGTATTTAGAGGTTTTTCGTATGCCCTGTATTGATATGTAACAGATGTTGTACAGGACAAGAAAAAGTGCACACAAATTGTGAAATATTGTCTACCCATCGTATGTTATACATCCAGCATTTTTAAACTGCTACTTTGAGATGCAGGCCAGTATACGGGACTTGCTTATGCATGCCTGCATACTTCCATTGCTGTCTAGGATGTGACTCATATTACCACTTATAAGTCGAGTCCAACTGCAAACAATATAGACCCTGATCTGCCAGTGCATTGCCCTGATCTGCTGTGGCATAATGCCAGCAGCAGATCAGAGACTGTTTTTGTTCTACTGATTACTCCTAACAAAATCCATAGACCTAGATCTGCTGGTGCGTTATGCAATGGCAGATCTGGGACTGTGCAGTTTGCAGTTAGGTTCAACTTATAAGTGAGTATATCCAGTACCTGTTTAGACCAAACATACGCTGTTGGTATATCTTGGAATGAAGGTGCATTGCACAGTTACTTTAAAACTGGGTCACTATGAGCAACTTTCCATTAATTTAACATAACAAACAATTTTTTGTGGGGTTCAAATTCAGCCTTTTGTTGGTTGCCTCTTTGGGATGAACTTGCTTTGTTGTACCAAAACTTAGCTCACGGTGACTTACTTTTCCAAGTTTTATTCACACTGAAAACTACCGACTCATGCAAAAGAAGTGGTGGTATTTTGAAAGCTCCTGCTCATTACTAGCTACTCTGTTATTGTCACAAGTCAGGAAAGGGCATGTAGTGTTACATATATCAAGTCCATCAGTCCATCTGGTTGAGTTTTGCATTTAGCAATTTGTAGTAGCTTGGCCCTTTTAAGGTCTTATGGAGCAAATTGTAACGAGAGTGACCCTTTTAAGGCCCTATGGAGCAAATTGTAGTGAGTGTGACCCTCTTAACGTCCTGTGGAGCAAATTGTAGTGAGCATGGCGCATTACAATGCATCTATTGCTAATAGATCTAGTTTTTTGTGAATCATTGCATACATTTGTTCTCAGTTTGTGGGGCCTTATACCAGGCATAGCTTACAACACCAGGTGGTTCTCACATAATAACATACCAAAATTCAGAATTTAATAACTTTCAGCCACTCTCATCCAGATTTCATGAAATATCTTTGTGTATCCTTTGGGGTTCAGAATAGTGGTTGATGATATCCAAACAGCAATGATAACAGTCTTGAAGAGGCAGTTGATGATGTCATGGGTTTCTTCCCAATGCTTTATATTAAATTCTTGACAGAAACTTTAAAAGGAAAGGCAAAAAAATTAAAATGTTTTGCATAATTTTAGGCTTTTAAAAATATTGTCTTGGGGTGTTTTTTTTTAATTTCAGTCAAGCAAGAAGATGATGAGATTGTCTATGTCTTCTACCAAATTGTCTATGTCTTCTACCAAATGGTCTTCCATGAATGTACTCGGGAAGTTATTGTAAAGAAAACACGTATCCTATATTCATTTTAACACATTACATTCATGTTTATTAGTGCTCATTACAACTCATTATAAACATCATATGTCACACTGTGACATACAGACCCTGAAATGGATAATTTTAGCAACTCAGCATTTCATTTGAGTTTTGAAATGTGATTAGAATTCATTTCATTCAGAGTGTCAGAATTACATTCTGTTTCTGCGTTTATCGCTTCCATTCATCGTTTTGTTTCATTTTTGTTTGTTTGGAATTAAATGGAAATGCACATATATGCTGCCAAGCCACGGGATTGCGGATGTCTCGCAAAATGGTTAGAGAGTCACGCAACCTTTAAAACCCAGTGGGGGAATGATCATGCAAGTTAGATGTGGTTCCCTTGATTTCTCATACCCAATGCACAATTTTTTTATTTTTTGTTTTTTAATTAGGTTGATCAGATCGTCTTTTTTGCCTTTTTCTCCTTGATCTCAATTAATCCTATATCTATGGAGAATATTGTTTGAATACAAGAACCTTTATGATGGTAATCTGTTGGAGTATTGCAGAAACTATGGAGGTATTCCGGTTGATTGTTTTCATGGAAGGATATAGTGCATTGATCCATCGATCAGCCATTAGGGAAATGTCTAAAAGCGCAATAGCAGTGTGTCATGTTGAAACAAAAGATAACTGACTTCTTTAGGAAACTCAGCGAGACGGAAAGATCATCTGCTAAAGACAAAACTAGAGAGCATGGTTTGCGGCTAACCGAACATAGCGCAGAAAGCGATGATACAGAAATAACTGGCATGATGTCGTTTACTACGGTTTAGTCCTTGCAGAAAATCGAATACATCGACATAAATATCCTCATGGAACAACATGCTTGAATTGTGGAAACTTGTGTTTTGGATATGTATCCTGAAAACCAGTTCCCGAATCTATTTAGACTGGCCATAATTGGCAGCAGTTCTGAGCTTTATAAAACAGCTATTTTTGTGCAAGGAGATTAAGTTATCAAAGCAAAATTCAACACTTCCCCGTGAAATAGGCTAACCATCATACCTTTGTAAACTATACATTAAATAAATTCATATATATAAATATCTATATATAAATATATGTAATATATAGGTATATATATGTATATATATATATGGAAAGTAATAATTTTCCATTTTTTTATAAGATATTCTTACATTTTCTTACCCTACAGTGATAGAGTATTCAAAGGTCTGAGGGCTGACATCATGAAACAGTAAATACACTGATGACCATGACATATGTGGTGTGTGAGTCCAATAAAAGATTTTCAGTTTCTAAAGGCTTTTCTGAAGGG